>QEPC01010651.1:1487547-1518097 GCA_003113815.1 Sphenodon punctatus | reverse complement strand
TTTACTACTGTGCACAAATATTGTGACTACAGAGCACTTCACAGCACCTTTAAACCAACCTCCTTGTAAAATCAAGAACTAAATACTACTGACTCCAGAAAGCTGTTGACGCCTCAGTGTTCTGATATGAAAGTGTTGACTCTTCCTTTGCTAGAAGAATGGAACCTGGTTGTTCCGCCAGGCGCTTGATCAGGGAGGCGGGTAGGGTTAGGGGTGGGTTGGGAGGTGAAATGATTGTTTTTAAAAATGTTGTTGTATATTTTATTCTGTGTTTTTCATATTGTACACTGCCCGGAGCTGCCTTTGGCAGGATAGTAAATTTCACAATAAATACATAAATTCTGGAATGTGGGCTACTCTCACTACAAGAGAGGGTTTGGTCTGGAGCATTAAGCTATTGGCAGAGATTTTTGTTTAAAATGGCTGCTCCAATGGTCCAATTAGCGACCGAGGATAAGACTCCAAATCTGTGGTTCAAGTCGGTTGGGCTTTGACCCTGAGGATCTGGTCAAATTGGGGTACAAGGGTGCAAAAAAGCTATTAATCGAAAGGTGGTCTGATAATATATGGCAGGAGACCAGATCAGTTATTGGGGAAAGTGGGTCCTTGGGTTTATACTCCTTGATTGCTAATAAGACCTGATCCCCAATGCCATATTTTGATAGTAACATAATCCCAAAGATCTGGAGGTTATTTTTATTGGCCAGACTCAACTCCTTCCCCTCGATTCTAGTGGAGGGAAGATATAGAGACATCCCAGTGGAGGCGCGATTGTGCCAGTGCAATCTGAATCAAATTTATACGATGAAGCGTATTATTGGAATGTTTGTATTTTACAGAAGCATGTAAGAGATATATCGTCCCCCTGATTGATCCCTTCCCAGGAAGATCGGCAGAATTTTATGTTCGTTTTCTTTTGGGTGATCATGTTATGGAAGTCACAATGAAAGTGGCACAATATCTGTGGGCAGTTCATACAATAAAAATTAAATTGAAAATGGAAGGCAAAGCTTAGGAAGTAAAGAAACTGCTGGACATATTGATATATTCCCCTAGGGTTCAGATAGGGTATAAGATGGAGAATTTGGAGGTTAATGATATTCTGCTTTTCATGACACCTTGATTAGAAAATATTGTTTTATATTAAGCATGGGCTATTTGTGCTAGATTTATATTTTGTATAAAGGAACTTTACCATTGGCCTATGCTAGGCTAATTATTTTATTTCTTGATATATTTGCCTTCAGGGGTCAAATGTTACTACCATAAGCCCCGAGCAGGGAAATGTGTTTTGTTATTCATTATTATTATTATTATTATTTTAATTGTCTCAGGAATTAATGAATATGCGGGTTAATTGGTATACACTTATTTAATTCCTGGGAGTATGTTTTGTATGGAATCTTGTGTAATTTTGTTACAGCCTGTGGCCAACAATAAATACTACTATAAATAAATAAATAAATAAATTCTAACACCTGCTCTGGGAGAGAGGGAATAAGTCAGCAGGGGGAAAGGGAAACCAGAGAGATCTGAGTTTTCTCTCACAGTAGGAGACAAAGGATCAAAAGTCAAAGGTTTACACTGCATTGTAGTAATACCTAATTGTTCCAACTGACTCTGAATCATCACTGTGCTATGTTTCTATGTAGAGAACAAGAATAACTATCCCAAGCAGCTAATGCTCCACTAAGTTGACAAGACCGAGAAAGGAGTTGGAAGGGAACTAGCTTAAAGGGTTTCTTTTTCTGTGCAATTTACCTTTCCTGCACCAGACATTTTTGTATAAACATGCTTCCAAAGCAACTATGTTGGTTCTGCCTGTTAAACTGCACAGTAGTACCTTCAAAGAGTGGGAAAACTGACATACGTTACTGGAGCATCTTAGGGAAAAGTGATACTGCCAGGTTGAAGCAGAAGAAACCCAAGGGGAGAAGACACTGACCCTTGATTTCCCTATGTATAATTGCGGAGCGAAGTCTCCTCTTAGTTGGTTGCAAGCACATGACACCAGTGCTCCGTTCTCTGCACTGTCTGCCTATAATCTTACTGTAACCAAGCCAAGAACGTGTACCTGAGTTCTCGCATCTTCATGAATGTCGCATCCCTTGTCTCTCCCTCTGTTCCCCCTTCACTGTCTTTAGTTTGTAAGCTCTCGGGCAGGGACTGTTGTCTATCTTATTTTCCGTAAAGTTCCAGATACATCGCTGGCGCTGTATAAATGCTAATAATAAATAAAATTAAAATAATAATAATAATAATAATAATAATAATAATCTTCCGGGTCTGATTCAAGGTGTTGGTGCTTACCTATAAAGCCCTATACGGCCTAGGCCCCAACTATCTGAGGNTATACACTTATTTAATTCCTGGGAGTATGTTTTGTATGGAATCTTGTGTAATTTTGTTACAGCCTGTGGCCAACAATAAATACTACTATAAATAAATAAATAAATAAATTCTAACACCTGCTCTGGGAGAGAGGGAATAAGTCAGCAGGGGGAAAGGGAAACCAGAGAGATCTGAGTTTTCTCTCACAGTAGGAGACAAAGGATCAAAAGTCAAAGGTTTACACTGCATTGTAGTAATACCTAATTGTTCCAACTGACTCTGAATCATCACTGTGCTATGTTTCTATGTAGAGAACAACAATAACTATCCCAAGCAGCTAATGCTCCACTAAGTTGACAAGACCGAGAAAGGAGTTGGAAGGGAACTAGCTTAAAGGGTTTCTTTTTCTGTGCAATTTACCTTTCCTGCACCAGACATTTTTGTGTAAACATGCTTCCAAAGCAACTATGTTGGTTCTGCCTGTTAAACTGCACAGTAGTACCTTCAAAGAGTGGGAAAACTGACATACGTTACTGGAGCATCTTAGGGAAAAGTGATACTGCCAGGTTGAAGCAGAAGAAACCCAAGGGGAGAAGACACTGACCCTTGATTTCCCTATGTATAATTGCGGAGCGAAGTCTCCTCTTGGTTGGTTGCAAGCACATGACACCAGTGCTCCGTTCTCTGCACTGTCTGCCTATAATCTTACTGTAACCAAGCCAAGAACGTGTACCTGAGTTCTCGCATCTTCATGAATGTCGCATCCCTTGTCTCTCCCTCTGTTCCCCCTTCACTGTCTTTAGTTTGTAAGCTCTCGGGCAGGGACTGTTGTCTATCTTATTTTCCGTAAAGTTCCAGATACATCGCTGGCGCTGTATAAATGCTAATAATAAATAAAATTAAAATAATAATAATAATAATAATAATAATAATAATCTTCCGGGTCTGATTCAAGGTGTTGGTGCTTACCTATAAAGCCCTATACGGCCTAGGCCCCAACTATCTGAGGAACCGCCTCACTCCCTGGGCGCTGGATCAACCCTTGCGGTCAGTCAGGAGAGCCCTTCTGGAAGTCCCTTAGTTATCTCTGGGGACAACTATGGAGACAGCATTCTCGGTAGCCACACCTAGGCTGTGGAACTCCCTTCCGGTGGAGGTCTGGGTAGCTCTGAACCTCTCCTCTTTTTGATGACCATGCAAGACCTGGCTGTTCCACTAGGTCTTCAGTGAGGGACATGGGCAAGGATGAGTTAGGGTGGTAGGGTTTTTGATTATATTTTTAACGTCCCCTATTGGGATTTTACCAGTTTTATTTACATTAATTATTAATTATATTGATTATATTTTGTTTGTATATATTGTTAGCCGTCCTGAGCAGCTTTGGCAGGAGGGGTGGGATATAAAACTGGTAAATAAATAAATATAAATATTAGGCATAAATTAGAAGATGGTGCCATTAATTTGATCATCACTGCAAGCATATGTAAACTCTGGAATAATAAACCCTTTCACAGCAATAAACTTCTTTTACAGTTCATACATTTCAGACTTTAGTTTTCAAATTATTTCAGAGTAGAAGCCCTCCTCTTGTTGGGGGCTTCTAGGTCAGAGGCAGATCCAGAATCTGCCCCTCCCCAACATTTACCCCAAAGTTACGCCACTGAGGTTAATAATAACCTTAGAGAAGCTGTAGTGAGTTGACATTCTGAACATAGTAGATATTAGGAGAACCAACTAGGGCAAATGTAATTACTTTTTCCACAGATTTGGGATAATATTTAAGGGTGAAAAGAAATGAGACGGTGTCAGTAGCCCACATTAGAACATGTGTGCTCCATACTGGGTCAGACCAATATCCATCAAGCCCAGTATCCTTTCTCTGAAAGTGGCCAATCTTTTTCTCTTGGGAGAAGTACCTAACAAGCCACAATGGGCAATCCATTCCCTGTTATTCCAGCCCCCAACAGTAAGAGGTTACATTCCCCAAACCTATTTAGGTAACAGCCATTAATGGACCTATCCTCCATGAACTTCTATCCAATCCCTTTTTAAAACTAGCTACACTACTGGCCTTGACCACTTCCTCTGGCAGTAAATTCCATAAGTTAATTGTGTGCTGAGTGAAAAAATACTTTTTCTTATTTGTTTTAAATCTGCTGGCAGTTAATTTCATGGAGTGTCCCCTTGTTCTAGTACTGTTAGAGTGGGTAAAAAACTGTTACCTATTTATGCGTTCCCCACCACTCATGATTTTATAAACTTCTACCATATCCCCTCTGTCATCTCTTCTTCAAAACTGAAGAGCCCCAACGTTTCAAGTCTCTCTTCAAACAGGAGTCATTCCATACCCTTGAGAATTTTTGTTGCATTTCTCTGAACCTTTCCTAGTTCTACTATGTCTTTTTTGAGAATGGATGACCAGAACTGCACACAATACTCAAGGTGTGGTTGCACCACAGATCTATATAGAGGAATTACAATATTTTCAGTGTTATTCTCTATCCTTTTCTGAATGATTACTAACGTTCTGTTTGCTTTTTTGACTGCTGAGGAATTCAATGTATTCTCCACGATGATTCCAAGATCTTTTTCCTGAGAGGCGGGTGTTCACCTGCCTGTTTGTTAGGTGGTCGTCACACGTTTCCCCCACCAGCCAACCACCTGCCACAGACCTCCAAGTCCCAGTATGGTCTCAGAGAACGTGAGGCCCGCTGTGCGAGTGAATGCGGGCTGATGTGGGCTAATGCACACCCATGTGGCCGCTTTCCATCCAGTAGGTGTGCGCAGCCTCTGCCTACATACAGGTCCACCAGGACCACAGAGTCCCGCATGCAGCACCAAGAGCAGTCCAAGGAGGGAACACTCTCTCCGTTATTGCTCTCACTGGTGCTTTGAATCTTTACTTTTGCTTTCGGAACACTCCAAAAAGGTGCTCCAAACAGCGGAAAAGAAAAAGAAAAGCAGAAGAATTCATTGGGCGGGATCCAATTTTGTCAAATGGGTTTTTCAGCCTAAGATTAAACAAACCATATAAAATATTCAGTGAGTAGAAATAAAATGATAATGTCCACCTTATTAGCAGTAATATCCTATATAAAGAAAACAAAATTCCTCTGAACATTTATCTTGAACACCACCGTCATGTAACTAACTTCTGGTGGTCATCAGCAATTCGACTGATTCATTCCAGAGGAAACCTGACTGGTGGTGCTAAAGTATTAATGTAGGCAGCTGTTTGTCTACAACCTTTCTCCAACCTGGGCTGAAAAAACATCATCCAAACTAAGATGCAACTCTGCCTAGACTCTGTCTAATTCCTTCTACACACTGCTGCATCATGCAGCCATTTAGAGCATATTGCACCAATATTATACCAAAACAGAAAACGTAACTAGCTAGATTTAGCATTCAGCCAAAAACCAGCACAGCCTACAGAAACAAGAAGTTGGATGGGGTAAGGAAATCTTTTTTTAAAAAAATGAGTGAATGGAGCAAATGAATGAGTTTGAGCACTTGAACAGAGCACTTTAAATAAAGTTTACTATTTGAAAAGCATTAAGAAGATCCTATGAATGTGGCCATGGCAAACTGGGAGACTGGCCCGAAAGTGCAAGGCTAACAAGCTATATTAATACATTTTTATACAGCATCCAACTGTCATGGCACTCTGAGCGCTTCACATAGAAGTAATTAGCACAACTTTCTCACAACAACCCTGTGAGGTAGGTTAGGCTGAGAGAATATTGTGACTGACCCAAGGTTATGCAGTTAGTTTCTGGCTAAACCAAGATTTGAACCAGGGTCTCCCACTACCTCCTGGTCCTATGATCTTTCACTTGACAGATTTTTCTTAAGGTGCCATGTCATGGGCAGTCTTGCCAGGATCAGGAGTAGAGGCAGGATTAGGTCCAGGGCCAGATGTGCGGTAAAGCACCAAAGCTGAAGGACAAACTGAATGAACAACAAGCCAGAGGGGGAAACAGAATGCAGAACCAGATCATCAATCCAAAGAAGGGTGGGGACAGAGTTAGAGCACAGGCTAGAGAAAGGTTGGAACTGGAGGCAAGGGTTGAAGTTTAGGCAGGCCACAATCTGACAGTAAAGCTACGGGATGGGCAGGTAATAGATAGTAACAAGATTAGAGATCAGGCAAGCAGAGAACTAGGGCAGACACAAAAGTGCCATGGCAGGGGAGCACTGTATTAAAATAAAAAAATATTAATATAGCTTGCTAGTCTTGAACATTCGGGCCAGAGTCACATTTACATAGTGTGCCATGGCCACATTCATAGGATCTTCTTACTGCTTTTCAAGCAGTAAACTTGAACTCATTCAAGTGCTAAAACTCATTCATTTACCTTAGCCCATCTATCTTCCTGTTTTTGTAGACTGAGCTCATCTTTCGCTGCATGCTAAACCTAGCTAGTTGTGTTTTCCGCTTTTTGTTTTTTGGTATTGTAATGGGGAAATATGCCCTAAATGGCTACACGATGCAGCAGCATATAGGAGAAATTAGATAGGGTCCAGCTAGAGTTGCATCTTCGCTCGGATGATATATCCTTCAGCCCAGGTCTCTAGATAGAGAACTTGTCATTGTTCCACCCAGCCTCCTGTCAGGCGGTCCTAAACAGTGGAAGGTGGGTAATCAGGTGTGCTGAAGTCATGGGGAACCCTCTAACCCATATCCAGCTGAAGAGTCAAGGCCAGACATCAGGACAATGGAGTGGGGCACAGCATAGCTTGCTAGTAGCTACTATTTGGAAAATCCGTACAGATGCCCGTTTGAGATCCATGGTTCCTGATACTCTTGGATAATTATTTCTGTTTAGAGGAGGAAGAAAAAAAGATCTTTCTCGATTTTGTCTATATTAGATTCTTAGATTCTGAAATAATGGACACAGATAGGTGGAAAAAGGCATTCTTCTCTAGCTATGAGAGATTTTCTCGACAGTAATGCAGGAAGCAATCTAATACATTGCAAAATAAAATACCCTGGGAAACACTTTGAGGAACTATTAGAGAAACTGAATAAAAATGAAACACCTGATTTGTCAGTGTGATAGGATCTGATTAAGTGTTACTGGCCCTATACTACATTTTTCAATTTGACAGGCCATATTAAAAGATGAAATTTAACTTCATAGGTATAGCTAGCATGGCTATGCTTGTTGCCAGCACTGTTTTCCCTAGACATATTGGAATATTTTTTAGCTAAGGGAATTACAAGTTAAACTAGAGAATGCCCGATGGTATCAGAAATGGTTCTGCTGCATTCAAGTTATAAAGATGGGAGGGAGGAGGCAGCTGTTGACATGTGTTTAGGAATTATATTATTAGCTCTCCTCTGAACCGATCAGTCTCAATTTTACACTTTAGAAAACTTGTTTTCATTGTAAGGTCTGCTTTTTATATGAAGAATAAGTTTCATGGCCAATGGTTTTGTGTCTATGGCCAATTTTATTGCCAAAATTATCCTACAAACCACTTCACTGGAACATACAAATAGCTTGTTGAAATATCTGGTGCCTGTAATTTCCCCCCAAAATTATGCTATCCCTTAATTATTGTTTTTGTATCCTAAATTTAAAAGTAAAAATACAGAGAAAACATTTTTAAACACATACAGGAATCTATAATAAATTTAGAAAATTGTGAGGTTAGAGATCAAGTTGAAAAATACAATGCTACATTTCCAACATAAACATTAACTGTCCATTTTACTTTTAAAAAAACTAAGAAAGAAACTGAACAAATTAAGAGCAAACTCCCATTTCATTAAATAAGATTTTTCAACAAACAAATACAAAATCATTTCACATTCACATTATGAAAACAGCCTTAACTCCAACATAATTTTGAGTTATTGAAAGAAAAGGTTTTGTAGAACTACTCACAGTAGTTATTTTCTGAGTATTTATTTATTTATTTCCATATACTTATATCCCGCACCCTCCTGCTCGCAATGGCAGCTCAGGACGGAGTAGCAATTGTTTGAAAGGAGTATCATTCTGAGCAAGGTATGTTGTAATGGATGTGTTTGCTGTCGGTCTGCCAATAGATCGCATTTGAAGTATTTAATACTCAATGCTTTATTAGGTAAACCTCGGGTGAAAACAGAACTGACGCTAGCTCACTATGAGCTGGGACTCACCGCACGTCTGTTTCTCCGCTGGTCCACTAGTGCCCTGGGTCAGCCTGGAATTGTAGGTTGCTGGCCTGGAATGAGTCCTCCAGATTATGATCTCGGGCACTCATTCTAGGCCAAGGGTCGCCAATGCAGACCAACACATTCTTTCAGCCCTGCCATCCCACCGTCATGGTAGGGGGCAAAGTGCTGAGAGGAGCGGGGCAGGACCAGCCGCCCACAAGTCTGTTGCAGCCCCACCCACTTGGAACATGCAGGCAGCAGGACAGCTCTCTGGCCTTGGACAGGTTTGTTTGGTGTTCCTTCCCAGAAAGTGGTAGCCACTGTTTCCCATCCTGGGCCAGGGAGGCTCCATGTCACCCACACATCTGTTTTCACTAGTGTGTATCAACTGCAACACAGATGAGGTCTTGTAATCCAAGTTTAATTATTATGTAACTTTTTGATGTGCTTTTATTTTTACACAAGATTTTTTTTGTGATAATATGAAGCTGGAAATGATTTATATAGATTGTTGCTTTTGGAGAAATATATTTTAGTTTAATGGCAGGGTGCATGCCCTTCAGTTACCAGTTACTTGCTTTTTAATGTTTTTTTCCTATCATATGAAAACTGTATTTAAGTTGGAAACAGTGTTGCACTGTCCAAACGTCCTCTTTTGCTTTTTTGTTTCTCAGATTTAAGCTTACTTTATTATAAACAAACTCTATATTCCATTATTTAAAACCTAAAAATGCCACAATCTACATTAATTACTACTAGAAAGTTTATTTCCACAGGAGCTTATCTTCATGGAATTTCAGAGCTCCCAACACCAAAGACTAATGAACTGTTCTTGCAGAGCTTAACAGCTTCACAGGACTAAACCTTGAAGCTAAGCCCAGGCTCTAGCCTTCAGGTATTATGTAACTGTATTTAACCCTGTAAAATGTTTGACAGTTTGCATCAAAGACATTATACAGACTGAAGATAGATATTATTACAACTGGAGCAGCAGTGACTAGAGATAAGATTACATATCTGTTTCCACAATAATCCTCCATTATTCAGTAACTCACTAATTTCCAAAGTTTTCTGCCTTTCAGGCTGAAACGGCCAACATGTTCATTCTGCCTGAAAATGAATATTGCTGGAAAATTGGAACAAAAATAGTTCATATTGGGAGCGGGGGGTAAATTTTAACCCCATCATGCCAAGTAATATACAAAAAAATCCAGTCAAAATCAGTCTCCACCCAGAAGGTCTTTAAAGTTGTAAATTTATTTCTAACTGCTTTATAAAGGAAACTGTGCAGAATCATAATTTGTTATAGAAATAAGATTTGAATGTTCCAGGGGAAATTTGTTTTGATTGGCTATAATTCTGAACACTTGAGAACAGTCAGCTTTATGAGCAGTCTACTCTCAGTCTGGCCAAGAGGAGGGCTGTTTTGGTTTGAGGGGGGAAAGTTGCTTGCTTTGGGGGTTGTTTGAGGAGGGTATTTCTCATTATGTGAACACTAAAAGGAAGGGTGACAAGTGTATGTATAAATTCACAAGAGTGCACAAGTACTTCGTGAGGCAAAACTGGAGTAGGAGGGGTAGGAAAGCACACTATAATCTATGTACCCTTTGCAATATTGTAGAATTTGTATGATATAATGCAATATTTGTGGAGTGATGTTGCACAGATAAAATGCATATGAGGACAACAGACCTCCTTTGTCATGGGATTCTCATACTTAAGTAATCATGTTTTAATTTATCTATCTATCTATCTATATCTATATAACAGTACCAACTACTTACAGAGTTTCCACTTAACTGTAATAGACTAGGTGGACAGGGAGACCAGTAAAGTTACTTTGTCTGTTAACATTATTCTTATTCTATTTGTTGCAGTGGTAAGACCGCTTTTACACCACCTCCCCCGCGCATATTTTGACTCAGAGAGATTGCAGGAGCCAGACTCTGCATGGGGTTCTGCCGGTCTGAAAGCCCCCCCGCGCAGCTTTGCCAGCAAACACACAGAGAGATACAGAGCTGGATTTCCTGCTCTGTATCTCTGCGTGTGTTCGCTGACAAAGCCACATGGGTGGGGTGGGGTGCTTTCAGACCAGCTGAACCCCGTGCTGATTCCGGCTTCCACAGTCTCTCGCAGAGCCAAAATATGTACAGGGGAGGTGGTGTGAAAGTGAACCCTAATGACCCAACACTTTGGCTCCTGCCTCCCAGCACTCCACAGTCTGGGGTGATCAGTATGGCTACACCAGCTGATGAGCATTACCGAGACAAGGAAGTCCATTTTGTCCCTTTGGAGGAAAGGATCATTAATGATGCAATCGTTTCCTAAATGCAATTGTGCAATACAAAATGTTTTATGGAATTTTTTTTTTTTTTTAAATCTAATTCTATTATACTACGATGGATCCCTGAAAGGATATATGTTTTCCTTATTTGCTTTTAATTGGAATTTTGTAATCTCCTAACTGGTTGTACATTGTTTTGTTTGTTTATTAATAGTATGCAATGACCTTGGTCACGCTTAATAAATTATCTATCTATCTATCTTAATTGTAGGAGTCTTCTTAAAATTAGTAATGAAACTATAGATGCTGAAATCAATATTTATTCAATTCCTTTTAAATTAAAAATTGGGTTTAAAAATAGCACTTTATCTTTGTCCCCTAACTTCTCTGCCATAGACCAAACCCCTCTTTCTTCCAAGGAATCCAGGAGATAACTCCTCCCAAGTGAGTAGCTGTGCCACATTCTGGGTCCCCATGTTACTTGACTGCAAAATTCCTACCGACACTGCTTATGCTATCTGAGGCACAATTAGATGAAAAGGATCGCAAACATACTGTAGCACACCTTCACAGTTGTGAAAAGTTAATGAAGCCCTGAAGCTATAATGGGATCTCTTATGCGAAAGCTCCCCTACTGCTGGGAATAGTAATTCATTCCTAAGGCAGACCTCTTGCAAGCACTCCACATATCCAGGATGTGCACAGAAAGAAAGGGGTCGCTAAACATAGCACTTCCTATTGTATAGTATATGGGTACATGAAAAAGCAGCTTCACACAAACAGCATCATATAGCCAAAATCATATCCCACAGTCATAAGAAAGGATTCCATACATTTTGTATAAAGTACCATAAGCTACTCAGTGCTTTTGACTATGGGTTAGATAATGGTAACTTGTTTAAAGTATCCCAAGTACAATATTTAGTTCCAATTTCAGCCTTTTAAACCTTTTTTTTTCCTACCAAGTAAAATCTCATTTTATTTTATGTACTATTGGAAGGCTGCCTTAAAAATAAATACCAAGAAAAAAACCCACTGTCACTTAAGATCATATGCTGTCAAATTAAATTCACTATGAAAAGTTGGCTGTGAAGCTTGAAAGGATGATGCATGAACAATTAAACTTGCCTATTCTAAGAAATTTGCTTATTCCCTTCCTTTAATGTTTTAGTTGGTAGTCAAGAAAGAAGTCATTATCACAGCTACTGACTTTGCAACAAGACAACTCTCCCCTGGTTCTATGCATTAAGGTTTTTGTTTTGTTTTTTACTCAAGGGTATTAGTCATTATTATAATTACTTTAAACATTAAAGTCACAATAAGACTGAAAGGAACACAGATTTTTGTAACTTTAGCACAGAGCAAAAGCTGGTGGCAAATCAACTAAATATAAATAAACCATTTTGAAGAGATATTTTCAACTAAAGTGAAATATCTTTTAGATCCTCTGTGGATATTACTTGTAACAGCTCTTGCTCTTAGAAGAAAAGCTTTCCAATTTAAAATTGTTCTTTTCATATTACTTTTTAGTGCACTACTTTCTTTTTCTCCTTCCCAAGTTAGAAAAACATTAAAACCTCTGAGAGAAAATTTTATTTTGATATTTTTATGGATTTTAGATATCAAAATCAGTATTCAGACTGAGGGTTTGTAAGGAAACCTAATTGAATTTTTTCCCCTAATTCATGATTGCTTTTAAACCAGGAAGTGGCTAGAAAAGAAGCTCTCGGAATTTATTGCCTTTCATTTCAATCTCTTCTCTATAGATGAAAAGGAAAAAGGATTCTCTCAGCACAATGGCATAAGCAGCGGGTGTTGTAAGGCAAGATTCAAAGAAACCAACATTAATTTACTAGTTACTGTGCTTTCTTTTGAAAGTTAAGGCAGAATTTAAACCCAGTGGCAGCAAAGCAAAATATTGGCTATAAGATTGCACTGTTGTAGCAGGATGAGCTGGCTTTGCAGGGGTTAATGCACTCAGCTGCTTTGCTCTTCATACACCTCTCCCTCACCTACCTCTGCAACTGAATGGAATAGCAGGGAGAAAACACTAACCGAGTATAACCTGGTTAAAAGGGAAGCTGGAGCACCTTAGATACCTCAGTCAGTCATCAGAAAAACGCAAGGGTCAGCTAGAGTTGAAAGATCACTAGTAAAGAGAGAGAGGAGGAAGACAGGGTGCTGAGGGGAGCAAAGTCACACCAGACAGGTAGCTCTGAGCAGAAACGAATCTTAAGTAAGGGCTGGGGGGAAAGTCTAAGGACTCACATTCACACACTCCCTACTGCAAACTTGCCACACATTCCTTCATTTGCGTTTGCCCTGTCCTGTAACAAATCCAAAGCCTTTATTTCACTGACCTCTCCCCGTCCCTGCTTTGCTGTGATATTTCTGACAATGCAAGCGTCATGGATAATGCCCTTGTGTATTCCTTTATGCAATATTCTGGAAATAATATGGAGTGAAGGAGAAGTCCCCGCTCCAGGACTCTGGCCACAGTTGCATGTCACTTGGAAACAGAGAATGACAAATGGGAAATGATATAATGGGTACTGAAGCTTACTTCAAGTCAATCTAATCACATAGCACCATTGCTAATTGGTGGAGTCAGACCCTTACAAGCAAACTATTTGCGCCAAGTGGCCAAAAAAACCAACATGGCATCAAAGAACAAAGAGTGGTAAGGATTTCACACATCTCAGAATGTGGGTTTCTCTCATATACCCACACAAAATAGTATGTAAATTTATTTATTTTCAGTACTTCTATACCGCCCTATTCGCTGTACAGCGACTCAGGGCGGTGTATAGCAAACATAAATAACCAAAATACAGAATACAAAAATAAGAACAAACATTAAAAGCCCAAATTAAAACCAACTTAATACCTTCCCCCCCACCTCCCTCACCAAATGCCTGGTGAAACAGCCAGGTCTTGCATAGACTGCAAAATAAGGAGAGGTCCCAGGAGAGTCGAATCTCTGCTGGGAGGGAGTACCAGAGTCACAGTGCAGCCAACAAGAATGCCCTTTAAAATGTGGCCCCCCGAGAATCCCAGGGGACCTCTAACAGGGCACCCCCGGAGGACTGCAGGGGCCGATCAAGAACACAGAAGGTGAGGCGTGCCCACAGGTAGACAGAGCCCAAGCCATGTAGGACTTTTAAAAGGTTATAACCAACACCTTGAAGCGAACCCAGAAAACTATAGGCAGCACAGCGCAGAGAGCGGAGCACCGGTGTAATGCGCTCTCGGCGGCCTGTCCCCGTTAGGAGGCAGACCTCCGCATTCTGCACTAGCTGAAGTCTCTGGATTGTTATCAGGGGTAGACCCACGTAGAGTGTGTTGCAGTAGTCAAGCCGAGGTGACAAATGCATGGACGATGGTGGCAAAATTGGGGCCTGAGATATACGGTCGAAGATAATGGACCAGATGTAACTTACTAAAGGCACTCCTTACTACAGCTGCCCCCTGGACATTCAGGCAGAGCTGCGAGTCAAGGAGAACCCCTGGAGGACCAGAGTTGGACGCACCCCATCAAAGATGGGAGCCTCCACACACGCACCCTTACTCACCAGCATCACCTCCATCTTGTCGGGATTCAGTGTGAGGCAACTCGTCCTCATCCAATCTCCCACTGCAGCCAGGCACTTGGTAAGCACAGAGATTGCTGGGTCTGGGTCAGATGAAAATGAGAGACATAGCTGGGTGTCATCAGCATATTGATGACACCCCACTCCAAATCCTCTCACAATCTCACCCAATAGCTGCATATATATGTTGAACAGGAGCAGGAACAGAATAAAACCCTGCCGGACTCCACATGTGAGATCCCGGGGGGAAAACGAACACTCTCCAAGGACCACACGCTGAGTTCTACCAGCCAGGAATGAGTGGAACCATTCAAGAACAGTCCCCACCCCACCCCACCCCAGTCCCGCAGATGTGTCACCAACAACTCATGTTCCACCATATCAAACACCACTGAAAGATCTAACAAAAATCAAGAGAGTGGACCTACTTCAACCCATTCTCAGTGCAGAGCGTCGACCAAAGCCACAAGCGCAGTCTCCATACCATAGCCCAGACGAAATCCTGACTGCGAAGGATCAAGGAAATCGATCTGGACCAGATGCCCCTGGAGCTGCTTGACCGCTGTCCATTCAATAACCTTCCCTAAAAAGGGAAGGTTAGAGACAGGCCGATAGCTGGCCAAGGCGTCAACATTAAATGAGCCCTAGGCTATCCTGGCAGCATAGATTGCATAACAGGGCCTGACCCTATGGCAAGGGCCCAAGATGTTTCACAAAACATGAGTGGCGACTGTAAGAAGGGATGTAGCAAGGTTGGAATGAGGATCTAGTGAAGAAATGAATCCTGGAACCCCCCCAGCCCAGCCCCCATTGATTCCTTAATGCAGAACATAGCCAACTTGAATGGTAAAGAAAGAAAAATACCACACAGGCAATTTTCACAAGGCGCGGCTGGGTGAGGGGATGGGTGCATGCTGGCGGTGGGTGTGCTCCCTTTCCCATCTCCAGCCACGGAGTCTTCTTAGTTTTGTCTGATGGATCTCTGGATGGGTGAAGATGGGTGCGCACCAGGACGTGTGCACCCCCACCCACTGCCAGTGGTGTTTCCATGGGCACACACCCATCCCCCACCACGGCATACACACAAACATGCCCCCCGCACACCCAGCGGGGGCGGGGCGTCCGTACAGAAACAGCCAGACTCTGCTACAGCTCCTGCGTCTCTCATCCACCATCTTCCCCCTGTTGCCACCATTCCTTTCCTATCCTAGGGGTGGAGGAGTAGACAGTAGGGTTCTCTTGTTGTGGCAAAGCCATGGGGTATAGGCTAGAGGGAGAGATTGGCTGCGTGTGCAGAGAGTTGCCTGGAGGGATGAGCCAGAGCAAGAAAATGAGCTGCAGGCAGAAGTGGTTTTGCAGGTGGTGGGATGGGGTGGGGCTTAAGGAGAATTTCCTATTGCGGGAGAGGGGCAGGCTGGAAGAGTTGGGGTGGAAGGAGAGATGGGCTGGGGAGTTTTGTAGGAAGGGATGGACTGAGGAAATTGGGCAGGGTTGCATAGAGCTCTCAGGGCAGTAACAAGAGGAGCCAGGACAGTGTAGACAGTTGCAGGAATTCTGCAGGGACAGGTAGCACTGCAACCTGCTCTCACCCTCGGCAGTGTGAGCCTCCTCCAGCTCTGGATGCACCCCTGTATCCTTCACCACCACCCTGCCCCATGGTGGTTTAGGAAGAGGAAGGTTAATGTGTTAACAATGCACTGCTTTGACCTGACTGACTCTCAGGAACTCCAGGAAAACCTGGGCACTCTGGGAAGGGATGGGGGCCAGAGCCCCCCCAGACTTTCCCAAGGGACCTCAGAGCTCTCATATAGGTTGTGTCCATAGTGGCGACACCGCTGCACCAGCAGCTCGCTAAGTACATATTTGTGTGTACACTCCACGTGCATGTGGGCCATTTGGACTCATGAACTCCAGTAAAACACCTGCAGCACCTATCCTAGCTCTGCCTCTGGCTGCAAGTATCTCACTTGTCTGCTTAGAAAGAGAAACTGAAGCAGAGAAAAGCAAGGGTCTCCCCAAGCAACGTTGAGCTCTGCTACAACTGTGTTATGCAGGCCAGGCTAAAGTATCAAAAAATTTCCTCCTCGCCTTCCTATCTCTGAATTCACTTACTGTCACCAAGAATTCTTTTTATAATCCCAATTCAACTCAACAACAGTTACTGAGTACATGATTCATTTCATCTTATTGTTGATAAATTGTTTTATATATTTGAGTGCTTAACAATGGGCTTAACAATACATTAAAACCCAATACTCACGTCCCTATTGCTTTTATTTTAGAACCAAACCCTGTGTCCTTTACAATTGTATTTAAAGCCTATTAAGTCAACTCCACATTATCCTTTTTATCTTATAGTAACTGGTCAGCCTGTTCTAGGACACAGGAATTACAGAATTATTCACTCGATAAAACTGTACAACTCATTACTCTGTGTCCCCATTTCTCTAATCAGATTAATTTTTATTAGTACATTTTTAACAGTTTCACAGTGCAGTATTGTTAACCAAACTGGGGGAAAGATGTTGAAACAAAGATGTTAACCCATTTCTCACCACAGTAATGTCTGTTATTCACATTAGACTTTTGTGTCTAGAGATTTCAATTAGAACCAAAGTTGAATTTGGAGCACCTCTTGGGAATTAAACATAGGTGCACTGTTAAGAAGCAGAACAGATGATTGCTTCACAATTTCACCTGTGGAGAACTACACTCAAGTAATGACTGTGTCATAAATGAACAAAAGTTTCCCGGTTTCAGCCTCGATCTTTGACAACACTACAGATGGTACAATTAGCAATCTCTGCCTATAATTAGTTCAACCATAGAAGTGAAGATAAAATTGGACTAAAGGCACATGGGACAATGTCAACCTGAGCCAAGTATGGCTCCAAGCATTTTGCACTTTTATCCTAGAATCTGAAAACACCTCACATATATTAACTAAATTTAGTCATGCAAATTATGCTGCCATTTTACAATCGAGGATATCAAGACAGAGGTCAAAGCCAAAAGCTTCCTATTTGGGTTCCGAAAGTTTGACACTATGAAACTTAGGCCATTTATTTTGGTGTTGAAATATAAATTAGGTACTAGACTTTAAGCAATGACATTTGAAAGTGCTGAACTTGCCTAAGAGTGCTCCAGAAAGTCTGTGGTAAAGTCAGGACAAGAATCTAAGACTCACAATTCCCATCCTCGAGTTTGCAACTTCATAACCCTCCCTCCTCCTCTGTACTCTCAGTCCTTCACTTTAAAAACCACCACCACAAAACTTGAGAACAAAAATAAACTTCAGGTATGTAAAACCCAAATACAATGCATCATTTATTCAATGCACCATTATTCAAAATATTTAGGTTGGAGTGGGAGTAGGGATAAGTCATCTGGTATAATTTACTATAAAATCAAAGCTAATGCCTTATACCAGAGTTGTATTATGTGCAAACATTCTATGTTGATAAGAGCATAATGAGACATCTGCCACGAATGCATCCATTATATTAGTCACCTAAAGATTCTGTAGTTATTCTTTCTTTCCCCTCTCTTTCTGTGCAAGTATCTTGGCAACACAGACAGCAGTTTTTGGTGATACATAATCACATTTCTTGTCACTCAATTACCACTTTCAGTATTTAATCTAAAATTATGTACCTTATTTCTCTTCCTAAGCTTCTTCAATAAATGTAAACGTCAAATATTAGTTTATTTTAGTAAGATTGACTTTAGGCTGATGGAGGAGACAGATTAAATCAGGGAAAACCATTGATCAAGGATGCTTGGAATTCTTATGAATACAAATAGTATACCAAGGTTAATGAGGTTCAACTTGAGTTTAAAAGAACAGAGTGAATTTATTTTGTATGTACAATACATACGCTGATTTAAGGTCTTAGGTAAATTTTGAAAGGTACATTATGCAAGCTAATTTAGCTTCTCATATTTTGTGTTGTAAAGTCTAATGTATTTTTTCAAGTGTAAAATTGTTGTTTGTACTGCAGGACAAAAACTTACAATCAGGGGTAGCATCCCTTAAAAGTTTACATTATTCTACAACTGGTTTTTTTAGCAAGTATCATAACAAATCATAACAAAATTCAGAAACCTTATCAAAAGGCACAACATATGTCAAACTAATTCTGCATTTATGACCTGGTTTAGGCATAATTCCAAGAGCAATATCTGGGATCTGCTATTTGGTTGCAAATAAATTGATTTTTTTTTCACTTGGTACATTTATTTCAGTGGTGGGGAACCTTTTCTGTCCCACACTGAAAATTAGTACAAGCTCCGAGGGCCACAGAGGTTGGGGGTGGGGATTCTTAATGGGTGTATTCAAGAAAAGGAGTTGGATCTGTGCTGTGGATCTGTTCCCTACCCTTGTGTGAATCCCTCCTCTCTGCTCCATTAGCCGGAGCTCAGTTTTTCAGTTCCTGGGAGTAGAGAATGAGATTGGATCCAGGAGCCAGATCCAGGCACTAGAAAGGGGCCACATAAAAACTTGCCAAGGGCTGCATTTGGCCCCGAGGCCTGAGATTCCCCACCCCTGATTTATTTGCCGAGTGCATCTTCTAAATCTAAAAAGAATTATATTTGCTGACTTTTAGACTATGAAATTGATCTGTATTCGTCAATTATCCTCAGATATCTGTAAGCGTGTCATCTTCTTACAGACAAAAAACAAGCTTGGCTTTAAAAAATACTAACTTCTAACTACTCCTGATAACTGTGAAAACATTTTAAAATTAATTAAAATGTCCTTGATTCAGTACAGTAATCCTCTCCCCCCTACCTCAAGAAAACCAAAACACCCAACACCAGTTATTATGAAACAGTCTGTTAGACAATTTTTCAAACCCTTTGTTCAAAATCAGATTTAGGAATTTTAAGTCAAACGTATGCTTTTACTGGCTAAACAATTCTTGGTGCTTCATGAACCATATATTCTGCAATAATGTAATACTTTTACAGCTAGCCTTATATGGAGAAGCAGAGCTTCTAAGTGAATGTCCATGTACAAGCAACCCCTCTATGATCACGGAGAGGTTTTAAAAAGTGAAAAGGGAATGCAAACTAGGGTGTAGTGAGAGGAGACAAATGTATTATCAACAAACCCTCTTTTGTCAGAATGTAAGTTTGTTTTAGAGTCCAAATTTCTCCTCCACACACTACCACTTAAAAATATGAAATATATTAATTTTTTTACAAAAGAGAACAAATGTAAGCAATCTTGTTTACACTACAGAAATCAAAGGGGCATCTCAACTTAAAAAAATACTAAAACAAAATAAAGCAGAGCTCTTGAGAACAGTTCAGATTTCATTGTCACAAGCAGTAGGAAAAGAAGGTGAGAAGTGCCCCACTCCCCATCTTTTGTACACAAGTGCTGCTAAGACACACAGCCCATCTTGGGGCACACCGGTGTTCTGCTCACCACCTGATCTCAGCACGCAAGCACAGCTGCCTCATTCCCCATACTGTGCCTGCTAACACGCCAGGTGATATCATTAGACACAATGTTGGTCATGTGTTCAGTCAGACCACGCAAATTGTACTTGTGATGCAACCGTGTTCACATCGACTGTTCAACAGGTGGCCAAATTGGTGTTGGCATTGTTATGGTGCCTACACACAACGGCCAAGCTTAGGGGTTTTGACACCTGATCTTTGTTCTGTCTAAAGATGCCCATAGTCACATTCATTGTTGCCCTTGTAAAATCAAGCAGACAAGTTCCCCCTGTTGTGTGTGTGAGATTCACAAGGCAAAAATGAAAGTTTGTTTTATGGTTTTACAGCCAAATCTTCTATTTTTAAACAAACAAAATAAGCACTACATAATGACCAAAAATACCACAACTTTAGAATTTAATGATTTCAGGTTGACTTTATTAAGATCCAAAGGACCCTCTGTAATTCCAAAGGGTCCTTAAAATCCAAGGGATCTTAATAAAGTACATATAATTACACATTCAACACGCAGACGGAGATGGTCCGTTTGTGTGTTGGATGTGATTCCCCCCCATGATTCACGGGGGTGAACATCTGGCAGGGAGCTTCCGTTCCCCCCAACAGATGTTATGAGACCACAATCACCATGTGGGAATTCCCCGTTGTTGATACCCTCTGTTGCAGGACTAAGCTCAAAGTGAGAGAGCAGCATCTATTAGATCAAGTCCATTTTCAAGCAAATTTAAGGTAGTGTTCCCTGACAGAGGATGTATTAAATGACAGAATTTAACAGATACAGAAATAAATAAAAAACAAATAATAAACTACAGTTGCTGTTAGCCAAATTTCTATACAAGCATAACACTTTACATGCTTTCATTGAACTCCACCTCACTTTAAGGTTTCTGTATAATTAGCATTCTTCTGGTTCCCACTTTCGATCATATCCATTAATTATGCCCAGCTGCCAAGAACTAAACTAGGATTAAACCAACAAGTTCAAACTATAGTGAGAATGATATTTCAATAAATGGAAAAAATACATATCATATGCACTTCAGGGGCATATATTCCCACACCTTTCCACTTGCTATAGGGCAGTTTTACTCATCTGAAACATGCTTGTCCAGCTCCAACTGGGAAAGACAAACTCATGTCAGATATACAGCTGGAATCAGTACTGTAATGAAAAAGAGCTGATGAATGCTCTGGTACTACTGTAATTTTGAACTTGACATCTTTTTGCAGCTTAATGTCTCACCAGGAGGGAAGAAACCATCTTTCCTTTTGCCTCCTGCACTTGTTGTTGCTTCTCTAGAAAGGTAACAGTGGGAAGCAGTGGATAGTACAAGTTACTTTCTTGTGAGACANCCACACTGAAAATTAGTACAAGCTCCGAGGGCCACAGAGGTTGGGGGTGGGGATTCTTAATGGGTGTATTCAAGAAAAGGAGTTGGATCTGTGCTGTGGATCTGTTCCCTACCCTTGTGTGAATCCCTCCTCTCTGCTCCATTAGCCGGAGCTCAGTTTTTCAGTTCCTGGGAGTAGAGAATGAGATTGGATCCAGGAGCCAGATCCAGGCACTAGAAAGGGGCCACATAAAAACTTGCCAAGGGCTGCATTTGACCCCGAGGCCTGAGATTCCCCACCCCTGATTTATTTGCCGAGTGCATCTTCTAAATCTAAAAAGAATTATATTTGCTGACTTTTAGACTATGAAATTGATCTGTATTCGTCAATTATCCTCAGATATCTGTAAGCGTGTCATCTTCTTACAGACAAAAAACAAGCTTGGCTTTAAAAAATACTAACTTCTAACTACTCCTGATAACTGTGAAAACATTTTAAAATTAATTAAAATGTCCTTGATTCAGTACAGTAATCCTCTCCCCCCTACCTCAAGAAAACCAAAACACCCAACACCAGTTATTATGAAACAGTCTGTTAGACAATTTTTCAAACCCTTTGTTCAAAATCAGATTTAGGAATTTTAAGTCAAACGTATGCTTTTACTGGCTAAACAATTCTTGGTGCTTCATGAACCATATATTCTGCAATAATGTAATACTTTTACAGCTAGCCTTATATGGAGAAGCAGAGCTTCAAAGTGAATGTCCATGTACAAGCAACCCCTCTATGATCACGGAGAGGTTTTAAAAAGTGAAAAGGGAATGCAAACTAGGGTGTAGTGAGAGGAGACAAATGTATTATCAACAAACCCTCTTTTGTCAGAATGTAAGTTTGTTTTAGAGTCCAAATTTCTCCTCCACACACTACCACTTAAAAATATGAAATATATTAATTTTTTTACAAAAGAGAACAAATGTAAGCAATCTTGTTTACACTACAGAAATCAAAGGGGCATCTCAACTTAAAAAAATACTAAAACAAAATAAAGCAGAGCTCTTGAGAACAGTTCAGATTTCATTGTCACAAGCAGTAGGAAAAGAAGGTGAGAAGTGCCCCACTCCCCATCTTTTGTACACAAGTGCTGCTAAGACACACAGCCCATCTTGGGGCACACCGGTGTTCTGCTCACCACCTGATCTCAGCACGCAAGCACAGCTGCCTCATTCCCCATACTGTGCCTGCTAACACGCCAGGTGATATCATTAGACACAATGTTGGTCATGTGTTCAGTCAGACCACGCAAATTGTACTTGTGATGCAACCGTGTTCACATCGACTGTTCAACAGGTGGCCAAATTGGTGTTGGCATTGTTATGGTGCCTACACACAACGGCCAAGCTTAGGGGTTTTGACACCTGATCTTTGTTCTGTCTAAAGATGCCCATAGTCACATTCATTGTTGCCCTTGTAAAATCAAGCAGACAAGTTCCCCCTGTTGTGTGTGTGAGATTCACAAGGCAAAAATGAAAGTTTGTTTTATGGTTTTACAGCCAAATCTTCTATTTTTAAACAAACAAAATAAGCAATACATAATGACCAAAAATACCACAACTTTAGAATTTAATGATTTCAGGTTGACTTTATTAAGATCCAAAGGACCCTCTGTAATTCCAAAGGGTCCTTAAAATCCAAGGGATCTTAATAAAGTACATATAATTACACATTCAACACGCAGACGGAGATGGTCCGTTTGTGTGTTGGATGTGATTCCACCCCATGATTCACGGGGGTGAACATCTGGCAGGGAGCTTCCGTTCCCCCCAACAGATGTTATGAGACCACAATCACCATGTGGGAATTCCCCGTTGTTGAAACCCTCTGTTGCAGGACTAAGCTCAAAGTGAGAGAGCAGCATCTATTGGATCAAGTCCATTTTCAAGCAAATTTAAGGTAGTGTTCCCTGACAGAGGATGTATTAAATGACAGAATTTAACAGATACAGAAATAAATAAAAAACAAATAATAAACTACAGTTGCTGTTAGCCAAATTTCTATACAAGCATAACACTTTACATGCTTTCATTGAACTCCACCTCACTTTAAGGTTTCTGTATAATTAGCATTCTTCTGGTTCCCACTTTCGATCATATCCATTAATTATGCCCAGCTGCCAAGAACTAAACTAGGATTAAACCAACAAGTTCAAACTATAGTGAGAATGATATTTCAATAAATGGAAAAAATACATATCATATGCACTTCAGGGGCATATATTCCCACTCCTTTCCACTTGCTATAGGGCAGTTTTACTCATCTGAAACATGCTTGTCCAGCTCCAACTGGGAAAGACAAACTCATGTCAGATATACAGCTGGAATCAGTACTGTAATGAAAAAGAGCTGATGAATGCTCTGGTACTACTGTAATTTTGAACTTGACATCTTTTTGCAGCTTAATGTCTCACCAGGAGGGAAGAAACCATCTTTCCTTTTGCCTCCTGCACTTGTTGTTGCTTCTCTAGAAAGGTAACAGTGGGAAGCAGTGGATAGTACAAGTTACTTTCTTGTGAGACAGAAGACTGCTATGAGAGTGGATGTCTAACTGACAACACAAACCGTCTGTCTCCTTCAGCCCTCTTCGCTTAAGCAGAAAATCAATACTATATCAGAATAAACATTTCCGAATCCAAGAAATAAAGAAATACCTGGCTTTCAATACCAGAAAAGCTGTTGACCCATTCCTGAGGGGAAAAAATTAAACAAAATCATCCGCCTTAAATATTACTCTATTTAATACCCTTTTTTTATCCAGATGCAGCAGTCAGAATAAAAATATGAATACTTCTTACTTGTCATACTTCTAATAAGTTATTAAGCTTAATCTTTAAAATGAACCCACTTCTGTTTGATTATCCTCAACACACCACTCCTCTTTTATAGACAGCAAAAAATCTAAAATATTAGAAACAAATATTTAAGATTCCTCATCCAACTTTGTAGAAATGAGCCTTTCAAACCCATACTTGAATCTCTGGGTATCTTAACCATTTAGCGTAGAAAAATCTTCAAACCTAATCTTTTTAGAACTATGGTTGACAAAGTTATTACTAAACTTCAATGGATATTTCATGTGTTCTGTCCACATTTGATACAATTTGATTACACAATTATAGTGGGAATTAAATGGTTTCTTTCAGAATCACTTCTATCTTGATTTCAATACTGCTTTTCTAATTATCACCCATTTATGCTATCCAGACTTAATTAATGTAAGCCCTGATGTTATGGCACTTCAAAGAACAGCAGCTATGCTGTAAAAGCATTGTTTTTTAAAAAAATCAGAGAGGGTGATGGTTTTTTAAAAAAAAACAAAAAACACGTTTTTCTAGCTTAATAAAAATGCAGGACCACCACTATTTTATTAATTTATGATGAATGGCAAATCAAAGCTCTTAATAATGCAGGTCATAAGTAGCTACAGCCTGTAAGGCCAAGGCAAGCTATGCTTTCCTTGCTGACTCAGACTCCAGGCTTGTTCACATGAAAACTAGCCTTTAACCGCTTGGATTCTTGTTTTGTTCACACTACCAGCGCGTTCATCCATAAATAGAAAGCAAGGTACGTACTTGGCTAAGAGTACATAGGATCTTTTTATCCTCTCTGGAGTTTTTTTCCAAGTGCCTCTTTTCCTGTGTCCTGTCTATGTATTCATATTTTTCCTGCCCACCACTGAAGTCCCCACCTGCTTCTGGGAAAAACATTGTAACAGGTTAAGGTGCATCCTAATATATGCTTCTAGGGTGCCAAGCAAAGGATCTCTTGCTGGAGGCAAGAGTGGAGTTGTTACTTCTCTCTGGGAGTGTTCATGAGAACAGTAGCCATGTGAATTAATAACTGGGGGGGGAAATTCACTAGACTAACATGTGTGTGAATGCAGTCTCAATCAATAGCCTGAGGTAGCCACTAGATAGGCTTCCTCTGAACACTGTCACCCCCACCTATAGAACTCTGTCTTTCAAAATGTTCATCAGAGTCTGGAACATCTTTCCTATTAGGTCATTTATTACAAAATCATTTAACTCCCTGTACTTATCTACCTGCATGTATTGATGGAAGATTTAGGAGCATAGAACTGGGGTTTATTGCTGGCCATTTGGCCTTGTGTCTAGATGTGACTAAAATTTTAATAATCCAGTGCAACATTGTATTTATTTATTTTTAAATCGAGCAATAAAATATCTCCCTGTACTCTCCCTTGAAAGTGAGATAGTGTGCTAGTGTTTCCGAAGCTGTAAAGAAAGATTAATTTACTGCAAATGAGTTTCCAAATATTATATCCCTCTTATGACTTACGTTATGCATGTAATGCTTCATAGATAATGGAAATATTGGTAATGAGACATTTTTCTAAAATCTCAAAGAATCTCACAGGGTTTCTACCCCAATGAATGTGAAGTAGCTACTAAAACTGTGGCCTCCATCTTGTGATCAATTTAGATATAGGTAAGATAAAGACAGATAAAACCTTGTGCAATGTTTTGAAAATGCACGTCAGCTCTCTTGCTTGCCATAAAAAGACTCACAAAGCAGAAGAGTTTGTCCTTCAGGGATTTTACCAGGAGTGAAAAAACTAGAGCAAGTTCAAAATAGTAGAGCTCAAACTTAAAAATCTATATCATGACATCTCAGTTAATTAATTATTATTATTATAAGCATTTATAAAGCGCTAGCAATGTACCTGGTGCTTTACAGAGAATAAGATAGACACGGTCCCTGCCCGAGAGCTTACAAACTAAAGACAGGGGGAGGGGAGACAGGAAAGGGGGAACAAAGGGAGAGACAAGGGATGCAACAATCATGAGGATGCGAGAACTCAGGTACATGTTCTTGGCTTGGTTACAGTACATTGGGAGTTTGCAGATAACAGGTGGGGGATAATCCTGGGTGGAAATGGTTAGCAGGAGTTAGGAAGGGCAGAGCAGAAGAAGTGGGTTTTGAGGAGGGATTTGAAGGTACAAAGGGAGGGGGCAAGGCAGATGTGAGCAGGGAGGGAGTTCCAGGCGTGCGGGGCAATGAGGGAGAAGGGATGAAGGCAGTTGGGGGAGCAGGGGAGGCGTGGGAGGGTGAGGGAGAGAATGGAAGAGGAGCGGAGTGCCCAAACAGGGGTTCGGAGGGAGATCAGGGCAGAGAGGTGGCGGGGGTGGGCGAGGTTGTGAAGGGCTTTGTAGGTTAATAGTCAAAAGACGAAACTTCCAGTGCTTTTAGTTACTGCATGGCTGCAAGCTCCTTTGGGCCGAAACTGTGTATTCATTCTCTATGCATGGGACTATGCAAACATCTGATACTATACACAAATGACTAATAATAAAATGAATACATTTCATGAATAGAATTTTTTGAAAAGCATATTTGCATTTTTACTCTTCAGTGCTTAAAATATATATTCAGAGTTAAGTATAGCAAAACAGCAACAGCAGATTACATTGTCTTATCAGAGAGCAAGAAGCCCCAACTCTGAGATCAAAGTTGATCAAGATCATTGTGGAGGTCGAGGTGGCTGTGGTATCAGTACTAGGACAGGAAGCAAGCAATAGGTTGATAAATATTAAGGAACATTCAGCTGAGGTTCATTGGCTTAAGTTTTCAAAACATTCAGATTGCCAATGCTAGTACAGAGAAACATCACTGAAATAGTCATTAGAGGACCATGGAAGAGACTGGAAATGGTAAGCAACCAAAATATAAAAGCATGAGGAACACCTCGTGTTTAGTTGCCAAAGGAAAAGGGAAGAGAAGGGACAGCTCTACTAGCGAGACCATCTTCCAAAGGTTTTTTTTTAGAACGGATGCCAAGAAGAGTCACCAATCCTTTATTTCCCTGCTCAGCTTAGCCCACCACAGATCACAAAAGCATATGGAACAATTTGTAAAGGAAAAGGATACCTCTATGTGGATTCCAAGCTGTGCTTTCTCCTTGTCCTTACGCTCAATGCATCGCTTCAGCTCCTCCACCTCTGACATGACAACACTATGACTCAGCTTTGCTCTTAGCTCTAGGATCTGTTTCTCCTGCTCTTGCTTCTCCCGTTCAGACCTCTCAATCACTGCAAAACAGAAGACATGTCCATGAACCAGTAAAGATTACCAACATACCAAACAAACATTGAAACTAAAAACCTCCTTGTTTCCCTTTTTGCAAAACTATCTTCCTACTGATGTACTGATGGGGCAGGTATTACTATTCCACAGATTTTATCAGTATGTGAATCTGAATGGACTGCGAACTTGGCACAGCAGAAGCAACCTCTCTCAGGCCTTAACTGCTTGAATTTCTCACCACTGCAGCTTCCTCTCCCTTCCCCACAGTCCCTTGATTATGCTTGCATGCACGGGGGTTGGGTAACTCCACGTGCTGATTAGTGCACATGTTCTGGAGAGGACTTGGCTCCTGGTCTGGTGGGTATGTGTATACATTCCCTGTGTTTTTCCAAGGGCCCACTCCCCATTTTCTTGCAATAGCTTTGCACTCCTTAAGGTGCCTGTGAAGCACACACATTCACACCAATGAAATGGCTCAGCATCTAATCCATGTGATGGCTGCACAAGGAGCCACTTTCCTGGCATTTTCCTCCCTACAACTCCTGCCATTCAGTGGGGATAGTATTGTTCCCTAGCAGCAAAGTTACTCCGCTAGCAGCGAAGCCCACAGAAAAGGAGAAATATGTGGGGGAAAGGGAGACAGAGGAAGCAATTGGTGCTCAGATCCCATGTACAGTGGTGGCAGGAGAAAACCCATCCACCAAGTGGGAGGGAAAGGACTGCGCACACATGCATGCTGTGACCAACATGATGTGTGGAGAGTGCAGCAGCACATCGGGGAGCAAGACCAGCATCCTGCTCGCCTCTGCTCCCCAAGCAGCCCTTCCTCATTTTCCCTTGCAGCTGGCGAAGGAGTTCAGCACAGTTTTCCCTTCCTGCTGGTTAGATCCAGAACTTCTGGGGGAATTTGCAAGCAGCTCTAGCAGTGCTTGCTCTTCGCCCTGGTGCTTAGACTACAGTGGGCTCCTGTTAAGTTGCATTTTGTGAGGCCTCCATAAAAATTTAACAGAAATTCAGCTTATGTAGTGTTAAATAAATGGAGGAATGCAAGTTCTATTCAACACTATTCCATAGTCAAAAAACCTTCAGTTTACAAGAAGAGTTAAGGCTCTTGCAAATTCAATCATGCCTTAAAAAGCATAGTAATTGCAAGTTAAGACTCCTGCCCTCACATCCCTGTCATTGTCAGCGTGTCGGCTGCAGAATAGGGATGGCCGGCGAAACAGCGACTGGGACGGAGCTGGGAGGCGGGGCTAATCCACACTGCAGCGTGTTCTGGGTCCAGCTCCTCCCCCTCCCTTGGCAATTGGAAACTCATGCAGGGCTTCAGGGCAGAGTGGCACCCCGCCTGGAGCTCATTAACTAATTAGGCAAGATTGTTATATATAGTACCGGCCGGGACCATGAGCCTCCGCCGGTAATCACTTGTGAGAGACTGGCCCCTCTACTGCCTTGGAGATTTCTGTGTCAGGTTTTTGTTTGTGCCTTGAGACTGTGAGCGATCCCCGTGTTTCCCGCCCCCCCTGGAGTGAGTCTGTGAGCGAGTATATTCTGTCTGTCTTGTTTGTCTCTGTGCGAAAGGAAGGTGAATCCCTGGTTTGGGTACTTCTTACCCCTTGTTCCTTATTTTCTGGTTCCTCACTGCTATTCCTTATCAAGTCGTGTTCCTTGTGAGTGTGAACCCTACCCCCTCACTCCTCCCTTGTTTCCCATCCCCCTCCTGAGACACCCGCCTCCTGGGATTCCCCTTCCCCTTCCCCCTCACCACGGTGCCCAGGAACCCTGAGTACTCCCCTGAGAATCTGGATCCCTTCCCTGGTGTTGTTTGTGCCTTTGGGGCAAGTGGCTTCCTCTCCCTGAGTCCCAATGATGACAAGGGTTGCTCTCTGATTCGGAGAGAAAGCCCACCTTCTATCCTGAGGGACATTGTATACCACCGAGGGAACCTAGTATTGAGAGGAGGTCGCCCCTTGTCTTTGTGGGGTTCAGTCCTTCTGACCCTTTCCTACCTTTCCGCCCTCTATACCCCCCTCCCTGGTGACAGTCATGTTAACAGTAAAGACATTGTACAGTCTCACATATTGTGCTCACTTACAACTTAGGCTCTATGCACCCACATTTTGCCTTCGTCTTTCAGTTCCAATCCTCTTCCTCTGCAGGTTGGGGGCAACACTGAAACTGGGGACAGGAGGAGGTGAGCTGACCCCTCGCCCCCACATTTTCCTCTTTAAAAAACAGACAAACCAGAAGTTCTGGGTCCATGTTGCCCCTCTAACCCCCACTCCCCTGACAGAGAACACAAAAGCTCTGGGAGAAATACAATGTTTATCTGTGTGTCATATGGAACAGATGTAAGGGTGTGTGTGGAATGACAAAAAAAACACATTAAAACAACAGAGGAAGTGGAACAACAGGGTGGGAGGCTATTGGGACTGAAAGGATAGGGTGTCACTTATGGTAAATGGATTAAACGATAGGACTGCTCCACCTGGTATCCCATCAGTTTTCTGAATCCGTTATTTCACTCAACCTTGTTATTGTAACTCTAATTCCTCCTGTCATTCTACCCACTTACTTAATCCTGCACACTCTTTGCATTTTTCCCTATCATTCCAACCGTTCCACTTACTGCATCAGGTGCCTTCCTCGTTATTTCACACCCTCTTGCCTTCCCCAGGTACTCCCAAAGATGCAGCTGTGTTGTATTATTTCACAGTCATTTAATTGGATGTTGGAATGACAATAGTATTTATTTAGAAATTGGCACTGCTGTTGCATCCGCTCCTTCCAATGTCCATTAAATTTAATTTCAATGCATACCCAACTTAAAAGTTTAAATTAAAACATTTGTATATGACTGTACCCAGCTTCACTGTGCTCTGGGAGGGCAGTGGGGACTAGTGGGTAAGAGGGAGGGTTCTGAGACACTACTCAGCTGTCTCATTCTGCTCAACAAACATGAAAGAATAAAGGGAATAGAGAGGGCAAGAGAGGCCACCTCATGCCCTCCTGTCCCCAGTTTCAATGCTGCCCCCAACCTGCAAAGAGGAAAAGGATTGGGGCTGAAAGACGAAGGCAAAGTGTGGGTGCATGGAGCCTAAGTTATAAGTAGGGACAACATACGAGACTGTACAATGTCTTTGCTGTTAAAATGGCAGGGACGTTAGGGCAGAAGTCTTAACTTGCAATTTCCATGCTTTTTAGTGGGTGATTGAATTTGCAAGAATCTTAGCTCTTCTTGTAAAACAGAGGTTTGACGACTATGGAATATCCAAGTTTTTGGTTAAATACAAAGCGCCCC
>QEPC01010651.1:1421656-1432367 GCA_003113815.1 Sphenodon punctatus | reverse complement strand
GCCCTTTTCTGTCTGTCTCCTTTACCAAAACTCTCATCCACGCTCCAGTCATCTCCCGCCTCAATTACTGTAACCTTCTCCTCGCTGGTCTTCCCCGCTCCCACCTTTCTTCCCTTATCTCTGTTCAAAATTCTGCTGCCAGGATCATCCACCTTGCCCGTCACTTCGACCACATGCAACCTCTCCTCTCCTCTCTCCACTGGCTCCCCCTTCCCAAGCGTATTCTGCACAAGTTCTGCATCTTCACCTACAAAGCCCTTCACAACTTAGCTCCCCCCTACCTCTCTGCCCTGATCTCCCTCCGACCCGCTTGAGTACTCTGCTCCTCCATCCCCTCCCTCACCCTCCCCTGCTCCCCCAACCGCCTTCATTCCTTCTCCCTCGCTGCCCCACACACCTGGAACTCCCTCGCTGCCCACGTCTGCCTTGGCCCCACCCTCCACGCCTGCAAGTCCCTCCTCAAAACCGACCTCTTCTGCTCTGCCCTTCCGAACTCCTACTAAGCATCCCCACCCAGGATTATCCCCCACCTGTTAACTGCAATTTACTGTAACCAAGCTAAGAAAGGTGTACCTGATCTCTCGCATCCTCGTGAATGTTGCATCCCTTGTCTCTTCCTCTGTTTTCCCGTTCCGTCTCCCCTCCTCCTGTCCTTAGATTGTAAGCTTTCAAGAAGGGTCCATGTCTATCTTATTCTTTGTAAGCGCCAGGTACATCGCTGGCGCTATATAAATGCTAACAACAACTGGGGGGTCCGTTATCAATATGCGAACGACACCCAGCTGTATTTGTCATTTTCATCTGACTCAGGCCCCGCTGTCTCCTTGATGTCTCAGTGCTTGGCCACTGTGGGGGATTGGACAAGGTCGAGCCAACTGAAGCTCAATCCTGATAAGACCGAAGTGATGTTAGTTGGTGGGACTGGTGATCTGAGTGAGGAGGTTTTCCCCATTATTGGAGATGTTCATCCTCCCTTGGTTCCATCTGTGCAGAGCCTGGGGGTGCTCCTGGATTCCCAGCTGCATCTGGTTCTCCAGGTGTTGGCTGTAGCCAGGGGTGCCTTTCACCAACTACATCTGATGAAGTGACTCTGCCCATATGTCTCTGACTCCGATCTCGCCACTATCATTCATGCGTTCATCACCTCGAAGCTAGACTATTGCAATGTGCTCTACATGGGGCGGCCCATGTTGACTACTCAGAAGCCGCGGATAGTGCAGAATATGGCAGCCCATCTCCTCACAGGGACAGACCATACAGAACACAACACCAGTGCGCCAAGCGTTGCACTGGCTGCCTATTGTCTTCTGGGCCCACTTCAGGGTGTTGGTGTTGACCTTTAAAGCCCTTCACGGTCTAGATCCTACTTATTTGAGAGATCACCTCACCCCCTGGTCATCCCCTGCGGATGTCTGGGGGCACTCTCCTGCAAGTCCCACGCTGTCGCCGAATTCAGATGGACAAGAGGGCGTTCTTGGCGGCTGCACCATCACTGTGGAATTCTTGCCTGGTGGAGGTACACGTCAGCCCAAATCTTCTCACCTTTTGACAAAATTTTAAGGCATGGCTCTTCCACCAGGCATTTGGCAGGAGAGAGGGGGAGGGGCTTGTAGGATTGGGCAGGTGGTTTCTTTTGCACTAAAAGTTTTTTTGCACACAATGTAAGTTGTTATACTGTTTTAATATCTATTTTAATGTGTTTACAATTTTTGGTTATATTTTTAGTATTCTGTAAGTCGCCCTGAGTCACTGGACGTGAGACAGGCGGGGTAGAAATACAAATATAAATAAAATAAACAACATTGGGGAAGCCACCAAGAACGTCCCCCTAAGCATCCTCATTGTATGCACAAGACTAACAGATAGCAGCCACAGGGAGGCACTGCGGTCGATCACAGGGGCCGCAGTGGGACATGGAAGGACAGGTGGTCAAATCAGGTCCCAAAAGGAAATTGTCTGTACAATGTAACACCTTCCTAGCAAACGCCAGATCCTGTTGCATGGCTCTGATCCCATAGACTAGACTTTCCAGAAACTGTAGAAGGTGAGGGCATTTGGGGGCAATTAGTGGCAACTAGGTGTATTTTTATGGGGGAAATGCACTAAATTCAAAAATCTAGGTTGCCAAATTTTGTACCACATAATTTGGTTGCCATCTTAGAAAATGCCAGCTGTTTTCCAGATTTCTTACCAAAGATCTCTCTGTGCTGGGGATAAATGGAAATGGTTGGGGTTCTCCTTCTGTTCACTAGAGCACAATGTCAAAGATTATGGGACCTTCAGATCCATTCATTTGCTTCCATATTACCTTTATTCGTGCACTATGATCACTTCAACTATGCAAAGTAGGGCACTGTTTACATCGCAGAAATGCACGAGTTGCCAGCGGATATCCTTACTGAATTCAAAATCAGTAACATTGTCATCAAGCGGTCAAATAAGAGATTTGATCAAGTCGATCCCGACCAGGCTCAAGAATGGCTGAATGGAACAGGAAAGAGAGGAGGTGGAATTGTGAGACTCACAAAGACATTGACAGCTTTGAGTCATGAGGCGCTTTCGTATAACCTCCCATCTCAAATTGCTGAGGACACCTATGCATTATATAACATGGTTTCCCATGTTGCAGCCCTACAAGATGAAATCAGCAACTGACAGAAATAATATCATACCGAAGATCAAGATTCATTGCTCAGCATTCTTCAGTGTTTCAAGGTCTTCCACAATTTAGACAAATTGTGTTTGCAGAACATCGCCCACATAGGACCTGGCCTCAAAAAGATATCCGGGATTCTCTACTCAATGCTCGTGACTTTGGCAAAGCCCAGCTAATGACTTTCATAAAAGAAAAGCTCTTCATGAAAAGATACCTCCGAGAAAATTCCATGCCAAGATGACCAGAAACAACCCCAGAACTTTTGATTCTTTGTACAAGGTGGTGAAGTTTACCAAAAAGAAAGAAGAGATTCTTAAAGCAGACACAGGTATTCTGCAATGTCTAGTTGCTGTTTATTAGGGACAGTGTCAAGTTGATCTGTCAGAAGTGCTACAGCATGCGCTTCTACCAGTACCAGTGTCAATCACACAGGCAAGAGGCACATTAAGAACTGGACAGAAATCTGTGTTGCTTGTCCCCAAAAAACTCATCTGACTTACAAGCAGGCATGTCTAATAATCGATGGGGCACGCTCTTATAGTTTCCATTCGAGTCCCTCTGGATGCCAATACATTTTGAGATCTTGCCCAGGCATTCATTTCATCAGTTCTAAACTCTGGACAGGTATACAGAACTGATTTTGTATTTGATCAGTACAGCATTGTCTCCATAAAATGTTCAACCAGACAGCATCAAGCAAAAGACACCAGACCGATACGCTGAGTAGTAGACCATGGAGACTTTCCTCTTCCCACGAACTGGAATAACTTTATGGCATTATCGGACAACAAAGCAGACCTGGCAACATTTTTGGCCACAGAGCTAATTGCAAAGGCACCAATTGACAAGGACACTAATATCCAGAGCATTTTGCTGACCCACTGGAGGTAAGAGCAACAATGGACAAGTTGGATGTTACTCCTCTGCAGGTTTTACGTGAGGAGAGTTACACAAGAATCATTACACATGCAGACAACGTGCCTCACTACTAGGCCTGAAGCAAGAGCAGGTGCTCACATTCCATCAGGAAATGCCAACCTTTGGGGAGCAAGGAAGAAATCTACCATCATGTTTTCCATGAATTTTTGCCATTTTAGTAATTTCCAGTATTACCAATAATACTGGAAATTACCCCAAAACTCCAATACCAAAACTTACCTAAAATTACCAGAATGGCAGAAAATAGCAGAAAATCATGGGAAAATGTCAAAAATGCTGATAGATTTCCTCCTCACGTGAATTAAGGCAAAAAGAGCTGTTTCCATCAGATACAGCACTTGCAAAGATTTTTTGTTTCAGCTGACAGTCGTGATTTCCTGCAGACACACAAATGTTTCAATACTTTTGTTGGCACACCTGCCCACACCAATTTGTGGAGAACTCTGGATCTAATCAGGAACATGTGCAAACAGAAAGTACCTTGATGTATGGGAAGTCAACAAATGCTTGCCACCTGATTGTGAGGTGGCACTGTTACCTTTTCACACTCTGGCTGTGATAGAACTTCCTATTTCAGCATGGAAAAATGTTTCTTAAACATCATTCATCTGTTGAAGGGTTTAGGCAAAAGTGAACTGTCACCAGAGAACTAGCCGATGCTGAGAAATTTGTATGTCAATTGTACAATCACGATAACATGATGTCTGTCAATCAGATTTGCTGTATGACGTCCACAAGAATGAAGAAACCAGAATCAATGCCACCAGCACAGGCTGCATTGCATCAACACCTCAAGAGAGTTCACTACCAGAGTATGGTGTGGAAGCAGACAAATATACCAATTTCTGTAATTCCAAGTCCTGAAAACATGGGATGGACATTAGACAATGAAGAACTGAAACCTATGCTCACGACTATTCTGCGCAGAAGTTATATTTTGTGGATGGAAAAAAGCATGTGGAACACATCAGTGCAAGTATAAAAATAGTAGAATCATGTGTGCTCCAAGCTGCAAGTGTAGCCAAGGAGCCACATGAATGAACAGATCAATGGACTGAACTTGCACTTCATAACTGACCACATTTTGAACGATTACAAAGGAAAACTTATTGTGTCTATAAAACTGTTTGTGTGTCTTAACATTGTTTTTTTACATTTATAATAATTGTGTTTTTACATTTTTTTGGTATCTTTACTCATGCCCTTTCAAAATTCCACATGGAAGAAATTAACATGAAAACAAAGTTCACTTTGAAAACAGAGTCTACAAGTGGTTGATGGATGCTTCCCTATCCTGAAAACCTTGATATCATGAACTTTGCAATTTTATACTAAAATAAAAGTTTGTCCCACTTGGTAAAAATAGGCATAACTACTTCATTTATTAATCAATTTTAAAAACTGAAAGTTCAACTTAATGCTTGCATGAGTCAATACAATCTGACAACCAGTTGTAGTATTTTCTACACAATCACAAGAAAATTGGAAAATGGATGCCATTTTCCAAGATGGTGGCCAAAACACGCAGTACAAAAATCAGACAACCTAGGGTTTTTTATTTATTATTATTATAAACATGTACATAGCACCGGTCATGTACCTGGTGCTGTACAGAACATAGACATAGACGTGGTGCCTGCCTGTTCTTTCATTAAGAAACACCTGGTTGCCACTAATTCCCCCATCACCTTCACAATAATTTCTGAGCAGCCACAGTTTTCCAAGATGGCGGCCAAATGATGCAGTACAAAATTTAGCAGCCTAGATTTTCCAATTCAGTGCATTTTCCCCCATAAAAATACATCCTGTTGCCACTAATGCCTCAAAAATACCATCACTGAGTTTTCTAGAAGGGTTCTCTAGATTTCTGGCCAGTGTCTTAGCTTTACCTAGTTCCTAAACTACCATAGTCAGGGAAACATACTTTCAGAACATTTAGACAGAATTGAGCCATCTGGTTCCTGGCTTAGCACATTTCCCTGACCTCAGCCACAGCTCTGACTTCCTAGACTGTCATATGGTCCTGACCCCCAACTCTGGACTTGTGCACTGAGTCTTTGACAGTTTAAAATACAGAGATAAGGAGCCTCTGGCCCGCTCCCCTCTTCCTTCCAGCCTGTTGAACCTTCTCCCGACTCCCCTTTAGTGTAGTCCACCTACCTTTATTGCATGGTCTCCAGAGTGGATGAAAGCACTCTCTCAAGCAGGCCACTGTCCAGAGCACTCCATCCATCTCTGCCCATTCTCCCGCAGAGCACTCCAGTTGGGCCTCACCCCTCCTATAGAGGGCTCCCTGGGTAGAGTTCTCCCTGCATGCCCAACCCCTGATAAAGTGCTCCCAGTGGGCAGGGCACTCCCATCAGTCCTCCCACGCACAGAGCACTTCAGCGGGCTCTGCTCCTCCTGTAGATCACTCTTGGCATGTGTCCCCCACCCCCACCCCCGGCAGAACATTCCTGGTGCGTGCCATTCTCCCCCGCCCCTCACCACCAGCCTGAAGAGCATTTAAATAATGTCTGTGTGGTCTACACTAGGGGAAAGGCTTCCCACTTCTAGCTTAACACATTTAATCAAGAAAACCTTCACTTAAAACGTGAAACAGACTGAGCGCTTTCCAACATGCTTGAGTGCACGTTAGTGCACCCCATTTGCCTCTGTGAAAGTCTGCAAGAGGTAAAGGACGTGCAGTTTACATTACACATGAAAACTAAGCCACATGTCTTTGGTACTGATCATATAGAGGATGCAGAGCTCTATTTTCTAGCTCTGCATCCTCCACATGTTCAGCACAAAAGCTGCGCAGCTTTGGTTTCACACAACTTAAGTTGCACATCATCTATCTCTTGCAGCTTTCAGCAAAGGCAAACGGGGTGCATTCACGCACGTTGGAAAACACCCAGAGTCTGATTCTGTAAACCTATTATAATGATTTATATTGGAATTTATCATACAAGTACTTTCCACAAATGTGGCATTTGTCATTTAAAGAAATTTTGCATTACTTGTTGCAATTTATGGTCCCCATGACCATCCACGTAGGTGAAATGAAAAAAGGTTACAACTAAGTTAGCAATGTGTTCTCAGAAGGCTGCCCACACTGCAAGATCATAACCAGTAACAATACTGGGACAGGGAAAGAACAATCCAATGAATGTGCATGGACAGAATTTTCAATGGAAAAAACAGCTGTAAGCGATGATCATGTTTCAGAAACACACTAACAGGAAATGTACCTGGAAGAGTCTAAATGTCAGTACAAAACGCAAGCAAGACCAATTTCATTCACAGCAGCAAAACCGATATCTACACAGATGTCATTGTATAATCAGCACAGGAAGGAGCACTGTTTGGTCCCCAACAAAATTTTACTATTTGAAGAGAACTGACACTCTGTAAAAATGCTTCAGTGTCAATAATATCCAACAGAATAAAAACATTAATTTCTTAGCTAAGGCACATTAAGAGGAGTATGTCAAAGGGCAATTTAGAGTTTGTGATGTTACACAAATTGCCAAGAAAGACAAAGTAAACACATCAAGGATTTATAATAAATCAAGAGTGGGGGAACCTCCAGTCCGGAGACCGAATGCGGCACCCAAGAAGATTTTATGTCGCCCCTTTCTAGTGCCTGGATCCCCTGGATCCATTCTCTTCTACCCCCAAGTACTGAAAAACTGAGCTCATGATAATGGAGCAGAGAGGAGGGCGTGCACACACAGGTAGGGGACAGATCCATGGCATAGATCCATGATCTGGACCCTCCTTTTCTTGCATAAACCCATTAAGCACGTCTGCCCCCAACCTCTATGTGGCCCTTGAAGTTCATACTAATATTCAATGTGGCCCCCAGAACAGAAAAGGTTCCCCACCCCTGCAAAAAGTCAATCTTTGGCCGTATTCCACAATAGCTGAGTGTGCAAAGAGACGCATGCAGAAGTTGTTAATAGTGAATAGGACAGAGGTGGGCAAATGGTGACTTGGGAGCCGCATGTGGCTCTCAAGCACCTGTACTACAGCTTTCGCTAGAAGTGGCTGCCTGGGGATGGGTCTATGTGGCTCCCGCTGGAGTAGCCAAGCCACCATTTCAGCAGTTTGAGCCACAAGCAGAGGATACATGCCCTGTGCCACTAACCGCTGCTGCCTAGAGCTTTGATGGGAGGGGAAGAAGTTGAAGGAAGCCATGCTGCCCCATCGTGGGATCAGGGGAAGCCGCAATCAATGCAATAGATTCTTGTGGCTCTCTGCGATATGAAAATTTGGTAGCTTGGGAACTCTGCCTAGTACCCCAGAACAGAATATGATGAAGGAAGCCACGTCACTTGCTTAGAAGCTCAGCTTTCTGTACACTTAGAAAGCTGTCACCACAGTGATAGCTCATGCTCCCTACAGGCTGGCTGCACTGTTGCCCCTAAAGAACCTGCCCAGCCCTGCATCTGCCACTAACAGTCTCCTCAAACCAGTGATGGGGACAGGACTCCAGCAGAATCCAATGGCACAGCAGCAAGTCTCTGCCATGGGGAGGTCCTTCCCCCTCATCCCTGGTCCGTGCTAATGCCAGCCCTGGGCCACAGAAGGGGAGTGAGGTTTCATGTAGTCCTTTTCGTGCTAGATCTAGAAGCAGCAGTTACTATGACATAGCAGTAACTACACACGTGCCCTATGAAGCTGCTGAAACTTCTAGATCTTTCACAAGCTATATGCTACACCATGTCCCCCACCTCAAGCCTATAATCATCATCTTGGTGCCCCTGTGAGCCCGCAACCCCCCCAACCCACTATTGCCCAGGGGTCCTGGAAGCCACTTCCCCACTCTGTACCTACTGCCACTGGGTTGCTCCTAGAGCAGCAACAGTGTGCGCTGGGGGAAGGAATAGCTCCTCAGGTCCCTAGACAGTGGCAGGCTGGGGGGTGGGGGTTCAGGCTCAGATAGTGGAGTGCACCACCCACCCCACTCCCTGCGGTGTCACTGTGTTGACAGCTCAGTGCATGGGTGAACAAGCCCAGACACCTTGCAAGGGGTATGGCTTTCCCATACCTTTGGACTACCTATTCACTATTTTTGGGTGATTGCACGCATGGCTTTGTAGATGGGGGCCTTTGTATGTTGCACTGGTGGACTATAAGAAAGGCCTTTGAGTGTGTGTACTAACACAGTACTTCAAAGAGCTGGGGATGCAAGATAATTTGCTGTCAAGAATGTAAGAAGTGTCATACTGGGTCAGACCAATGGCCAACCAAAGGCCAATCTCTGACAGCGACTGCCTTCAGTCCCTTCAAAAAAGGACACATCAGGTCATAATAGTCTGTTCCTTGTTATTTATTCCCAGCTCCTGACTGAGAGGTTACATCCCTTAACCAACTTGACTTATAACTATTTATGGACCTATCCTCCAAGAACTTACCCAATCCCTCTTTAAATCCAGTTATACTATTGGCCTTATCATCCTCCTCTGGCAACCACTTCCACAAGTGAATTGTGCGTTGAATGAAAAAAAGTGCTTCCTTTTGTTTGTTTTAAATCTGCTACCTGCTAGTCTTATTGAATGTTCCCTAATTCTAGTATGATGGATGGGGTGATGGCTCAGGTGGTAGAGCCCATGCTTTGCATGTATTAGGTCTCAAGTTCAATCTCCAGGATCCCCGACACACACTTGGGTGAGACCTCTGCTGGGGAACCTGGAGAGTCTCAGGTAGTATACCTGGGTGAGACCTCTGCCAAAGACACTGGGGAGCCCGATTTGAAACCCTGCTGTCGTGTCAGGTTGTGACAATACTGGGCTAAGATGGACCATTGGTCTGACTCAGGCAGCTCCTTACATCTTAGTGTTGTTTGAGAAGGTAAATAAATCCTTATTTGCTTGCTCCACACCTCATGATTTTAACTTCTGTCATTTCTCCTCTCAGTCATCTCTTCTCTGTAATGTTGAGGAGCCCACGCCATGTTTTGTAGTAGTGTCAGCAGACAGCAGTGTGGAGCAAGTCCAGACCAGATCTTAGAGATTACTCAGTAGAGGTAGCCTAGCTGGAATACTGCTAGCAAAGGGAGCTCTGAGGAAAAAAAAAAGGTCTGGCTGTGTAGGCCTTGTTGTTATGCTGATGCCATTAATAAAGAAAAGAAATAACCCTATGCTGCTGGCTGCCTCGCCTTCATACTCTTCAGTATTTTACACTGGTGACGAGGTTTGCACCTACGTGGCGCACAGCGCGGGGTTCTCAACACAGACCTCAGCGAAGGAACATTTCTGCAAGCTTTAATTTCAAACAACGGTGAGCAGATTTTTCTTTTCCCCTTCAGTGGCTGGCAATATAGTGAGCCCACTGCAAAAGAAGCCATATTACAGAGGGACCCAACACAGGTTGCTTGAATCTAGACAACATTTTCCCTCCAAATAAGAGGGATACTACTAGGAAAATGGCTTCCTTTCCTGCATTTCCCCCTTTTTATGTACATGGCTCACAGACAACTCTGGGACCCTGCTGGAGAAAATGGATTCAGAGACTTGAGAATTGTTTCATGCTATGGAAAGAGATTGTGACACAAGGAAGCGCACTCTCCTTTTACATTATGCAGGGGAGCAAGTATATGACATTTTTATAACCCTCTCAGACACTGGTGAAGATGATGATTACACTAAAGCTAGAGTCCCTAGAAAGGTATTTGTCTAAAAAAAAAAACCCTGTTGATTATGAAGTATATAGCATCCGCCAGGCCAGACAAAAGCAAGGGGAACATATGGATGAATTCCATACACGTCTGACACACCAGGCTGAAGTATCCTATCCAGCCCCTCCTCCTCATACAGAATTTTTTCCATGATAACATTAAGCTGCTAAAGAACATCTACACAATACAAATGCCGTGATCAGACAATGGCATGTAAGATTCAGACCGAAAGAGTTTAGTAAAATGATATCACAAAACATTGCAGGTATAGTAAGTCTTCAGAGAGTTTGATTGGTCAAACAGGGTGTGAACAGTAGTGGTGGGACCCCGGGCCCATTACTGGCTACCGGATTTACCGGTTACCGGTTCTACGAAAACCGGATTCCCGGATTAAATCCGGTATGCCGGTACCGGATTTATTTCATTGGTTTCAATGGGGCGCTGTGTCCCCA
>QEPC01010651.1:1374009-1390358 GCA_003113815.1 Sphenodon punctatus | reverse complement strand
AGCTTTTCTCATCTTCCATCTGGCAGAATCGGGCAAGGACTGGGTAATATGAATGTATATTAATATGATGCATTGAGTCAACCATAGCAATAATACTTAGAGCATATGTTATATCTTATAGATGTTAAGATCTTTGAATTTGTAACAGAGCTGTTCTCTGAACAGAAATGTCTTTCTAAGTCATGTACTTTTAACGGACACTGTTTCTTTTGTACTATGTCTTTATTTGAACTTAAATAAACTATTGCTACATATTTTATAATATCCTTAAAGTCTCATAGCCTCATTTATATAAAATGAATTGGTCTTTTCAATACTTTGCTGAGCTGGCTGGCTTATTAGCAAAGTGTAAAACTCCAATTCCACATATTGGAAAAGAGCGCCCTATATCCAGACCAGATCATGTCAGGTCTGGATCACTAAGTGCAAATTCCTTTTGGGGAAACCGAGGCACAACGCAACACGCAAGCCTGCCCCCCACCCCACCAGCCTGAGCCTACTCCTCCGCACCCACCCGCAGAAGCTGCTGAAAGAGCCCCTCTGACCACCAGCACCCACTGTCTGCTGCCTGTTGCAAAAGAGGCTCTCTGTTTCTCTCTGGCACCCCCTCACAGGGAAAGGGCAATTGGGATTCTTACCTGTGAATTGCCCTTCTGTAGTCTTGCAGGGAGATTATTCGGACACAGGGAGCGATCTCCCTCGCATCCACTAAGAGGCAGCACAGACTTTCAACTGGTCATGCGCAGGGAGATCGCACCCTCGCTTTCCCAGGTGTATCAAACCCGAAAAATCCATCGTCTGCAATAACCAATGAACAGAACACTCCCCAACTGGGAGGTAGTTTAATGGGACCCCGGAGGGGACAAAGAGTGGCCTTCCTTGGCCGGAACAGTAGAACTATAACAAGCAGCCCAGGGAGGGCCGAATAAGTTCCCTGCAAAGCTACAGAAGGGCAATTCATAGGTAAGAATCCCAATTGCCCTTTCTATAGCCTTCAGTCCGATTATTCGGACACAAGGAGTTACCAAAGTAGTGTATTTATTCAGCAGGGAGGGGCATAAGGTCAAGGAGACCCCATCACCCCCTGTAGAATCAGATGGCCAAAGGCGGCCTCAGCGGATTGGAACAGGTCAATTTTGTAGTGCTTAATGAAAGTATGTGGACTTTTCCAGGTGGCCGTCCTACATATGGGTCCCGTGAGTGGAGAGCCCAGTTAGCGGCTGCTCCTCTGGTGGAATGAGCCCAAATAGGATTAGGAGGGAACAAGGCGGAGGCTTTGTACGCCTCGGCAATGCAGGTCGAGATCCATCCGGATAGAACTGTCTTGGGGGTCTTTTGGCCTCTATGGCGCGGATAGTAGCTTACTAAGAGACCTGAGAATCACCTGAAGGGGGCAGATCGGTGAAGGTAGATTTTGAGGGCTCTTCGGACATCTAATGTATGCCATAGCCTTTCTAGCTGATGGCGGGGTTTAGGGCAGAAGGAGGGAAGGACCACGTCCTGCGACATGTGGAAAGGAGAAAAAACCTTTGGGAGGAAAGAGGGATCAAGGCGGAAATTGACCGAATCTCTCTCGAATGAGCAGAGGGCAGGGTCGGCAGACAGGGCCCCGATTTCAGAAGTCTACCTAGCAGAAGTGATTGCTATCAGAAAGGCTACTTTTATGGAGGGGAAGAATAAGGAGACCTGGTCAAGTGGCTCAAACAGAGGGCCGGGGAGGGCCTTGAGAACTACATTGACGTTCCAGGATGGGAATCTGTGCACTACTGGGGGGGGGGGGGGGGAGGCCCCCAGGGGGTTCTCTTGCTGCAGGGGGCTACTGAGCTCCCTGCTCTGCAGCTGTCTCTTATACACATCTAGATGTGTATAAGAGACAGCTAGAAGAGTGTGTACAACTGCATCTGAGCAGCCCAAATTCTGTAGGGCTAAGGTTTCAATAGCCATGCGGTCAGCTTCAGAAACTCTGGTTGCTGGTAAAGGAGAGGCCCCTGCGAGATGAGGTCCGGAGAGATTGGCAATTGGAGGTGGTTCCCTCGGGACAGGTTGAGCAGGTCTGCAAACCAGAGTCTGTGGGGCCAGAACGGGGCTACAAATATGGCAGTGGCTTGTTGCTGTTTGCATCTGCGAATCTCCTGGCTAAGAAGTGGAAATGGCAGGAAGGCATACAGGAGGCCCGTCGGGCACTGCTGGCTGAGCGCATCAAGGGCCATGTAGATGCTATGAGCTCTAGGATCTTGCACTGGCATGGGACTGGTATGAACAACCTGTCTAGGAAGATGTCGAATATCACCCCTAGGTGCTCTAGATGCTGAGTTGGTGTGAGATGGTTCTTGTCTTGATTGACTTGAAAGCCGTGATACTCCAGGTAGGAGATGGAGCATTGGAGATGAGCAAGAGCAAGTTCCCTGGATGGGGACTGGATAAGCAGGTCATCCAGGTAGGGGAATATGGCTATGCCCTCTAGTTGCAGGTTCGTCACGAGTGGGATTAGGACCTTGGTGAATGTTCGGGGGGCAATTGCCAATCCAAAAGGAGAGGGCTCTGTACTACCAGTGCTAATTGTTGTAAGCAAATCTTAGCCATTGGCGGTGGGGTCGGAGAATGGGTATATGGAGATAAGCGTCTTTGAGATCCAATGAGGTAAGCCAGTCGTTTTTTGAAATGGCTAGGGAGATGGAGGCCAGTGTTTCCATCTTGAATCTTTGCAACCGGATGCATTTGTTGAGACGCTTGAGGTCTACGACTGCTCTCCATTCTACGTTTTTATTCTGTACTAAGAAGAGAGTTGAATAGAGTCCCTTTCCCTTTTCATGCCATGGCACCCTTTCTATGGCTCGTATGTGATGTAGTCTGTTGATCTCGCGGTGCATAGCTGAGCATTTGGAGGAGATGCGAGAGAGAGAGAGGATACGCAAAAAAACTCCCTTGGCCTGTGCTTTAATTCGATCGAGTATCCCCTTGTAACGGTTTGTCTTACACCCAGTGGTCTGGGGTGGCTTGGTCCCACCGATGGGCGAAGCATAGGAACCTTCCTCTGAGATGGGCGGAGATGGGGGGGTGCAGAGCAGTCAGGAGTCCTGCTTGCGTGATGGCGACCCGTTACGTCTGGTGTCGTTAGAGTGGGGAGCAGGCCTGTTGGTCTTGGCTCCACATACCCTGTGCCCTCTGCCATGATGCTGTGTGTTCCAGGTGTTGTAAGAGGGAAAGTTCCTTCGAAGCCCCTGCTGGGAGCACTGGAATGGGCGAAAAAAGCTTTTAAATGTCTGCACCTGATTGAGGGAATGTTTCTTGTCCTTGCTGGAGGCCTCAGTCAGTGCCTTGTCCAAGGTGGGGCCAAATAGCTTGCGGCCTCTGAACCTGCTGTTTACTACGAGGTTCTCGGCGTGAGAGTCTGCACGCCAGGAGCGCAGCCATAAATGGCGCCTGGCAGCCCAGGTGACAATGTCCATAGATGCATCGATTAAGAATGCGTGCATGAGTGGGCCAAGGTGACATTAGTGGCTAGCTTGCGGGACAGGGAGGCAGATATTTTTGGGTCCTCGGCTAGCTTGAACCACTTCATGATGGCTCTAGAGGTGCACGAGGCGGCCGTAGCCATTTATAGTGTGTTTGACAGTGCCTCGTAACTTTTGCGCAGCTCTTTAGCTATTCCCTTATCCGTGGGGTCCCTAGGAAGTAGGTTCCCTTCTGAAGGAAATACAGACTGGCGGGCCAGAGAAGAAGCTGTCGCGTCCACCTTGGGGGGTTTGAATATAGGGTCGCTCTGCTTAGTGAAGGTGAAGAGGGATAGCTGAACTTTAGACAGCTTGGAGAACTTAGTGGGCTGCTTCCACTGGGCCCTAATTTTTCAAAGGACATGTCCAGGATCACCCCTTTGGACCTGCTATGGAGTTTGGGGAGATAGTCCCTGTCGGAAACCTCGTCATCCAAGGTAGAGTCCGAGTCCCCTTTTTTGGAGGTACTAGGAGTAATGTTCAGCACCCTCTGTGCTCTCTTTAGGAGCTTGGGGGCCCGTTCTGAGGGAAGCTCTCTGCCCATTTCCTTGGGTCCGCTAGAAAGGACTGCCTCCCATTCGTGGGTATCGGAGTCTGCAGAGGAGCAGCCCCCTGAGTTAGAGGAGGAGGAGGCGGCCATAGGTTGTGAGGCTTTAGCACGTCCGGCCTTCTTGCGTCGTTTGGGGGGGGGGGGGGGGGGGGGTAGTTTTTAATCCCCCGCCCGTTTACTAGTGAGGAGGAGGAAGTAGCTGCCTCCTCCTCATCCTGTATCTCCCCCCGCTCCTCCTTCATCCCAGCCTCAGATCTCTTGCGCAGCTCCTCCGACTCTGCGGGGGCNTCGGTTTGTGCTTTCGAGCCCTCTTTTGGTTCCCCTCTATACGGGCTAGGGCACCCAACATAGATCTTAAGGCGTCCAGCTGGAGTTGCTGAAACAAGTCTGCAGGAGGGGGTCCCTCTTACTTGTGAGGAGGCAGAAGTAGCTGCCTCCTCCTCATCCTGTATCTCCCCCCGCTCCTCCTTCATCCCAGCCTCAGATCTCTTGCGCAGCTCCTCCGACTCTGCGGGGGCCGCATTGTGGGCAGGAAGCTGTGGTGTGGTTTCATTTTTGCGCTCGGGTGAAGTGGGGCCTTGTCGGCGAGCCGCGGTGCGGAGAGCGGACGCCCTGCATGTTTTGGCGGTCTCCGCCATATCTGGGCTCCCGATTAGGAGGATCGTACCCAGTGGGTCGATCGCCTCACGGCCGGACAGGCCCCGAGCCATACTCGGGAGTCAGCACCGGGGTAGGATGAAAAGCGGCTGGAGCCACTGCCACTATTGCGGGATGCAAAATCTGAAAGGTCCCTCTCTTCTAAGGAGGGAAAAGTCTGACTGGGTGCAGAGCATCCCTGCTGCACGTCCCGTAGGATTAGAGACAGACTTTCAACTGGGAAAGTGAGGGCACGATCTCGCTGCGCATGCCCAGTTGAAAGTCTGTGCTGCCTCCTAGTGGACATGAGGGAGATCGCTTCCTGTGTCCGAACAATCGGACTGAAGGCTATAGAACAGGATATCCCTGGCTGACTGCCTTACCTGGGCCGCTGTCTGCAAGTCTCCCACCCACCCTCAACTCCCGGGGCGATCTTTCTACAAGATGAACGCACCTCTCCACTCGAGGGCTTCAAAAAGGGACCAATCGACAAATGTATTATATATCACAATTTGGCTTCCCAAAGCTACCCCCCATGCGGCAATTTCTCTGCGAGAGCGGGCAGTGCACCTGCCGATGCCCTCTTATGCCTCTGCCAGACTGCCACAGCCTCTCTCTCTGGCGCAGTCACCCACACAGACACAAGCCCTGCCCCTCCTGGGGGCCTGTGTGCAAGTTGAGACCCTGCTGGCACATCTTGGGTCTAATACGCTGCATGTGCTGCTCCTGTCAGGTAGGAATCCGATAAGCTGTATATACGAGATTCTGCCACCTGCCAGAAGCATCACAGAGGAATAAAAGATTGGATACAGGTCAAACAAATCTGGTAAGGTAAAAAATATAACTTTTATAATAACTTTTTAAACAACATACAGTACAACTTTAGAAAACAAAAAACAAACAATACACATACACATAGAAAGGAAAATTATTGGTCTGTCCCCCAGAATGTGGGTGAAAAAAAAGGGGGCGCAGGCCCCAGGGGCAGGCAGCGCGTCCTCTGCCGCCTCGTATCCATGTTGCTGGGCATAGTCCAGGGCCCCCACCAAGGGCACCTTCCATTCTTCCACCAACTGGCAGTAAAGCTCTAACTCCTTTTCTGTGCAGAGGTACTGCACATAAATCTGCACCTTGAGCTCCCTTGCTCAGAGCTCCCAGAACCGTACCATCAGCCGGTCCTCTATGCTGCAGGTTTGGACCCTTAGCACGTCCATCACTTTCTTTCTGGGCCTCTGGAGCTGTGCCCGAAAGGCCCTTTACTTTTCGTCCTCCTCTAGGGGGGCTGGAGACTCCTCAGCGGAGCTGGAGGGGGAAGTGGCGGTGCTTCTGCTTTGCCTTCCCCCCCTTGCTTTTGGCGATGCTCCTCTGCGTCAGAGTCCATGCCCTGCGAGCGAGACATGTCCCGCCGCCCCACATCAATTTTGTGGACATTCTCAATGTGGGCTATGAGCCCAGATGTGGTCCCCTGCGGCCCTCTTGATTTTTTTGTCACAGATCTAAAGAACATAAAAAGATAGAAACGTAAATGCCATATTGCGTCAGACCAATAGTCTATCAAGCCCTGCCTGCATTTTGTCTCCACAAGTGAGTGGCTGGCTGGCCCATCTCTCCCGCTGCAGGGAACTTCCTAAGAGGTCATAGGGCAATCCATTCCCTGTTGATCCAGCCCTCATGCCTTACCTTGCATTCGGCATATCCACATTTTGGGCTATCATCATACTGCCAGACCGCGGACCTCGTCAGCCTGGTTTCTGGTGGCTCCTGCAGCCGCGACCTCCGCCTGGATGGGGTTCTGGGCCTGGCACCAGCGGCGGCATCATCACCACCCTCTCGAAACAGCAACACATAAACACCACCTAAATAATATCATGCATTCATGGTGATGCCTCTAGTCTTTCCCAGAGAAATAGCCAGTCTCCGACACCAAGTGGATGGATGGTGCTGTAGTGCTGCCTATTCGCCTCTTTCCCTTTCTCCCACATACACCACCACGACCACCACCACCACCTGTGCTGTAGTCTGCAAGTTGAGACTCTGGCTGCTGCTGCTGCAAGAGCCTCCACCACCACCTTCTCTCTCTGCGGCAGACCCATACCTAAGACGTGTAAATACTGCCCTCATTGGAGTGCTAGGGATGGCAAGATCCTGGCTGGCACGCGTCTGAGAGGGTGCTTTGGCTCGTGCCTGGCTGTTGGAAGAGACCACCACCACCCTCTCTCTCTCTGTGGCAGAACCATACCTAAGACATGTAATTCCTGCCCATCTGCTGATACCCGCTGTTTGTGCCTGACTGCCCACCACCCACCCACTCTCACACCAATAAACAGAAATAAATTTTACGAACTTGGCAGCAGTGACACCTCCTGTACCCTCTTTTTCCTCTGGTAAGGAGCCGACCTCCACCACCTCTGATGGTCCAGGCGAGGCCTCTTCCTCCTCCACCTTCACCAGCTTAATTTTTGTTTTTCCCTTCATTTCCAAACAAACCAAACCAACGACACAAACAGCCAAACCGAACACACAGCCAAAGCACACACACAGCCAAAGCAAGCCAACCACCTCAACCAAACACACACGTACTCAAACTACCGTCAGTTTCCGGCAAACCAAATGGGTCGGCCGAACCGAACATCCAAACCGAATGACCGAATCCAAACTCCGTTCCCAGACCGAACAACTGAACCCGAACTCAGTTCCCGAACCGAACGACCGAACATCTGAAGCACGTTCTGTTTGCACATCCCTACTGAGAATCACTGCTCGCATGTGATCAAGAAGCAGGCGAAGAACAGAAACAAATTTTGGTGGACATCCGTACTTTAGAAGAATCCTCCACAACTCCTTCCGGTTAAGATTCAAGGCTATCGTGAGATAAGTAAGTACATTTTATTTACAGTTTTCACCAAAAATAATAAAATAATGCAAAAAACATAAAATATTGCAAAGGTATAGCATATACCTAGTCACATTTACAAATAATACACAATTACAATAAATATTCAAAAATAAAAATTTCTTACAACACCAGCTCACATAACACTTCACCCCCCAGGTAGTATCATCCCCAACAATCAGGCACCTTACTACATATCTTTCTGACTTCACACACAAAAGTTTATGAAGTATATAGCTCAACTAAGGAGCTCTGTTGCAACAACCAGAGTTTTCTCAGAAAGATTGAAATATTTAACTTTGCTTGTAATAGGAAAACAGGTATTTATCCCTAAGTGCCTGGTAAAAAAGACAAATCCATAAACTATTATGTCAAAGAAGGTCATGTAAAGGAGGTTTGTATTGCTCCCGACACTTTTCCTGAAGCTGGCAAGGAGAGATGATCGTATCAATTGTACCTCTTCACTCCTTGAACCACCACTACGATTCTGGGAGGAGATCTTCAGCGAATGGAAGGAGACAGTTTAGGAGGATTCTCACAATGATCTTTCCTGAGGTAGACAGCAAGGCAAATCATCTGAAGTTGTCACAGTCTTCAAGAAAGGGATGGGTCTGACTGTGAAAATCATAGCATCCATAAGATCACCTGGTATTTCCTAATAATTCCAGACCCTCAAGATAAGGACATGAAGTTGTGATGCAAGTTCCTCTCCACCTTGCTTAAAAATTTAATCTGGGATTCCGTCCACTTCGGATGCCTTTTCTTCATCTGCTTAATAGCTTTCCTCAGCTCATCAAGGGTTGAAGGGATTCCAAGATGTTGACCAGTCAATTCATAACCTGGTGTTCATAATTGCAAGGTTCTACTGTACATACATTAAAGAAAGTAACATAGCGATAATTGGTATTGCTACAAATTACAGTTAGAGATGTATTTATATGCTGAGCCCATACAACACTTTTCGGTTTTTCTAAAGATGCTATTGTAGATATTGCAATAGGATATGCACATTTTTCCAATCGTATAATGTTTAAGTCTATACATTTATTCCTTTTAATTATCATCAGTAATGTGAAGGTGAAGAATACACCAAGTCAAATTCTGAACTCTTCAACTTCATCAGGAAGTATTAATTTCTGCAAATTAATAAGAGCAAACAAACAAAATACAACTAATAAATTTCCTTTGTTCTTTTATTTTGGCAACTACATGTTAGTCTTAATTACTGTGTTTATAATACTTCATAGAATGCTAATAATGTATAATTTGTAGAAATAATGAGGTCTTGGAGTAGCACAGGAGACTTCATTTTGGCACTATTCTTGCTTTCAAAAATTCTTTTGGGAAGGGAGGGCAGACCACCTGGCTGTCAAACTAACGAGACAGGAAGTCTGATTTTCCATTTGAAAATAAATAAATTAAAGCTATATTTTAATATATATTTAGCTAAGATTCTAAAGAAGGAAGTTTATTTATTTATTTATGTAAATTTATATGCTGCCCTCTCCTGCTCACAGCATCTTGGGTCGGCTCACAACATTTTAAAACATATAAAACCATTAAAATCAACATTATTAATTTTAAAACAACCCAATGAAAACCCCTCTCTAACAACCCAACCCACCTATCCCATCGCCCCCGGCAAAGGCCCGGCGGAACAGCCAAGTCTTACATTGTCTACAAAAAGAGGGAAGGTCAGCGGCCAGGTGGACCTCCAACGGGAGGGAGTCCCACAGCTGCGGTGCAGCCGCACAGAATGCCCTCCTCATGGTCGACACCCGGGAATCCCCAATATTCCATATTCCCAATGCTTAGTAGAGCTTGTTACAGGATAACAAGCCATAGGAAAGAAAACATAGGATTTGAACTGCTTTATCATATCTGAACAAAACTGTACTTCAACTGTTTGAAAACTAGAAGAGCAAGAACGGCTTTGTAACTAATGCACTTGACAGCGCATTAGCCCAGAAGGCAAGAACCCTTACTATCTTTGCCACAGAATTCCCATAAACTCTTAGCCAAGTCTCTTCACTCCCATAAAAACAAAAGACAAAAATTGAAGAAAAAACAACAACCAGGAGCTACAAGAGGAAATAAGTTGTTTCTTAAAAAAGAGAGAGATAGGATGTAGGGCCTGATGGACCAAGGTCTGACAGTACTACTTACATTCTTTCTGTCATTCCAAATGGCCCTGAATAAAGCAGCCAGCCTCCCAGCTTAAGGCCCCATCTAGTTTTCCCGCATTCAATAGCACTCCTGGGACATCCTAGTACTTCCCTGAAGAGTAACACAAAGAATTCTTACATCCCACATGGAAGTACCATCTGCTGACACTAACAGTGTCCTACGGTCTAATATTTCATAAACACAATGACTGCTGAATGACATAAAATGTCAACATTAACATCTGAACAGTACTGTAGTCCTGAAAGTTACCTATTTATATCACGTTTGTAAATCATATTTAGATTTTTTAAAACTTCAGTTTAAAAGGGAAATTAAGGCTCTTACTAATTCACTCATGCTCCAAAAAGCATGAAAATTGTAAATTATAGCTTCTGCCTTAACTTGCATAATATGTAAGCACTAAAGACATAGTACAATTAAGGCTTAATACGCCTTGTGATGTGAAGCAATACTAACCTGAGGAGGGAGCAGAGCTGCTCCCTGCCTGCTTTCACACAAAGCAATGTCTCCTGAGATTTTCTTATTCCTGCAGTCTTAAAGTCACGCAATTTATTTTCTGGGCACCCTTCTCACGACAGGAGTCTCCTACAAGGTTTTTCTTCTCATATTTTACATCGACATCACTAATTGTGGGACCTATCATTCTCGAGTGCAAATTCTGCACAATTTTATCCTCTCCCTTCTGCCCTGCGCTTGCTGCCTGACTCACCTCAGAGCAGGGTTGAAAACCAGAGGCCATCAGCAGACCAAAATTAAATTGGCATCCAAACTGCTGAAATTAACAAGCCGGCTGAAATTATCTAGCTGGGAACAAACCACAAGTCCGTCCTGCTGGCTTGCTGGTTTCCACACCTGCTGTCCTGCAATCGTAATATGAACAGTTATTCCCACATTCCCAATTTTGCAAAACCATAACACCCATCACTGTAGGAGTAGGATTTTGGAGCCCAGCATGAACACTCAAGGCATAACTTGCAGGATAAACACGGAATTAAGTTGTAGGAGCAAACTACAATCCTGCAATTAGCGCCTCATGTGAAAGCAGCCAATGCCTCAGTTCCTTCTGTCTCCTATCTCCAAGTTGCTATACCTACATAGGACACCAAGATTCGGGGGGTGGGGGTGGAGAGAGGTATAGAGAGCGGACAGAGTCATGTAACACCACAAACAAAACTAAAAATACGTGATCTAACCATAGCTGGGAGGAACTGAGCATCAAACAGCCTTGCTTCACAATGAGGGAGAGAATAGGAATGCTCAAGCAGATTACTACTTCAACAAGGTTCTCATGCTTCTGTCTGTACTGGCAGCACAGCTCCCATTGGTGCACATGGACAGAACTACTTAAAGACCTACTAAATATAATTATGCAGCTTCTTCCATATAATCTGTCTAAGGCTGCCCTTGGTGACTGTTTGGAAGCTGCAGCTGGTGCAGAATGTAGCAACCGGGCTCCTTTTGTGGGATGTGTTGCTTTGAGCACATCAGACCTGTGCTCTACAGTCTGCCACTGGCTTCCTACAGCTTTCTGGGCACAATTCAAAGTGCTAATTTTAAAACCTTAAAACCCTAAATGGCTTGGACCACATATATCTGAAAGACCGCCTCTCCTTTCATACTCTACTGTGACCCCTGTGGTCGGACCAGAGCGCCCTCATGCAGGTACCACCCGCCAATTTTATCCATACAGCAAAGGTCCACAGAGAGGCAGTCTCGGTTACTGATCCAGTATTATTTATTTTATTTTATAAAAGATTTTTAGCCTGCCAACAGGGCAGCTAGGGGTGGCAAACAGCAATATAAAAAACAATAAAATACAAACAATTTAAAAAGTTTTAAAAATCCCATCTTCAGGGGGGAAAGCAACCACCCTACCCACCCCCCTCACCAAAGGCCTGGCAGAATAGTCAGGTCTAACATAATCGTCGAAATGACAGGAGAGTGGGGGCCAACTGAGCCTCCTCTGGAAACGAGTTCCACAGCACAGGGGCAGCCACCAAAAGAGATCAAACATCCATCTCACCCAGGGAACCTCCAAAAAGGCTCCCACGGACGATTTCAGGGGTCGCACAGGCACATGTGGAGTGAAGCGGTCCCGCAGATAAGCAGGGCCCAGGCTGTGAAGGGTTTAAAAGTCAAAACCAGCACTTTGAATCTGTTCCAGTGCTTTATAGGCAGCCAGTGCAGAGCCCGGAGCACAGGTGTCATGTGCCCGTGCGACCCCTGAGATTGTCCATGGGAGCCTTTTTGGAGTTTCCCCGGGCGAGATGGGTGGCCACCGATGTTAGATCTTTTTCGGTGGCTGCCCCTGTGCTGTGGAACTCGCTCCCGGAGGAGGCTCAGTTGGCCCCCACTCTCCTGTCATTTTGAGGTTTATGGAACTCCCTTCCCCCGGAGGTCTGCCAGAGCCCAAGCTTAAGCATGTTCCGGAGGCGGTATAAAACTTTTCTTTTTGGAAGAGCTATTGGCAGGCAGGGATAGAGGTTGAGTCAGTGGGTTTTGGTAGCGAGGGTAGGAATGTTTAGGGGATTTTATTGTGTTTTTTTATTTTTACTATTTATTTGTGTGTGCTTTTGTAGCCCACCCTGAGCTTTCAGGGAAGGGTGAGATATAAATTTTAATAAATAAAATAATTTTACAGAAAGCAGCATTCTGCTTATTGGATTTTGTTCTAGTGCTGTAGCTTTTAAGTATATTTATTGTTAATTATTATTATTACTATAAGCATTTACACAGTGCCAGAGATGTACCTGGCGCTTTACAAAAAATAAGTTAGACACGGTCCCTGCCCGAGAGCTTACAATCTTCCTTTTCTGTTGACAAAACACATTCAAAGCCCATTTAAATATGTGTTTGTGACATTACCTGCGGTTATAATCTGTCCTATAATAATGTGACACTTCATGAAGAATCAACATAAAAAGTCCTAGGGCTAGGTTAATGACTGTCCATTCCTTCCATAAACTAGTTATTTTTGCATGTTTAATTTAAATTGCAACCCCCCTGAAGGTAAACTCAAATAAAAAATATTTTTTCTCCATGAATGATCAAGTTTAATTTGCATTTGTATACTCAGTTGGTTAGCATCAAGGTAGCTAACGATCTGAAAATTTCCCTTGTGATGTTAGGCCTATGCAGTATTGATTACTTACCAGATACAGCAAACTGCAAAATCTTTCTAGTATAGAAGCATACTAAATGATTATTTCTAAAGGATTGTTAAAGAGAAAGCATACTAGTACACAGACACACTAATCTGATCTTCCAATTTGGAAAGGAAAAGTAATATTTTACTTAGAAAGATTTTTTTGGAGGTGGGGGGGGTAGGAAGTATTTAGGTTTATAAACTGATGTAGTTAAAACACAGTTTAATCTTATTTAAACAATCATCAGTATGAAAGTGTTGGTATTGTTATGACTAAACAAAATTTCCTATAACAAGCTATACTAAAAGCCTCCATATTAATATTTATCTTATTTATGTATTTAAATTTATACTCCACCCTTCCCAGATGGCTCAGGGCGACTTACAATGTTATGAAAAGATTATATTTTACCTGACATTGATTGTAACCCAACTTTGTAGCCCTAGGTTTAGTAAAGATACACATGTGAACTAATGTTAGATCAAATGTAAACTAGTAGTGAAAATATGTATTTGTGCTAGACTGATTAAGAGAGTGTCGTTTTAAGATGAAAAGCATGATGGGTAGAAGCCAGAGAACAAGACTAGTTAACTTAGGCCATGAGCCTCAGATCACACTGATGAGAAAATGCTGCCTCATGGAAAAGCTGTTTGGAGGAGTTGGGGTAAACAAGACAATAAAGTTCACAAACATGAGATAACCAGTAACACTCAGCAAACTCAACCTCCTGGTGGAGGTTGAGAGGGTCACCCCCTCACTGAGGGTGAGAGAGGGTCGGGGTCTAGGGTCCGCCTGTAAAGAGCTGTTGAATGCAAGGTCCGTGGTGAATAAGGCCCTGGTTGTCCGGGATTTGATCCTGGATGGGACAGCTGACCTTGCATGCATTACAGAAACCTGGTTGGACGAGGGGGTGGGACCTTTTTTGGCAGACCTTGTCCCGACCGGGTATGCTGTACAGCACCAGCCCCACACGGGGGGGAGATGTAGCTATTGTTTTTAGAGAAGAATGGCCAATTAGGAGATAGCCGGTTCAGGAGATTTCAGGTATTGAGGCCCTCCATGTGGTGTTTGATTTGGAGGAGGGCAAGCTTGGGTTACTGCTGGTATACTGGGCCCCTTCCTGTACGGCAGCTTCCCTTGCCGCTCTAGCAGAGCTGGCCTTGGAGGTGGCGCTGAACTCCTCCAGGACGTTGGTCCTGGGGGACGTCAACGCCCATTCCGACACTGGCCTTGTAGGAGCGGAGCGTGAGTTCATGGCCACCATGGCAACCATGGACTTGTCCCAGATGGTCAACTGCCTGACCCATGTGGACGGGCATATCCTCGATCTGGTCTTCCGTTCAGGCCTTGAGGCGAGTGATCCATTAGTGGGGGAAGTAAGAGTTACGCCCTTGTCATGGACAGACCATTATCTCCTAAGGTCAGCCTCTCAGCACATGGCCTCCAGAAGGGGAAAGGACCAGTTAGGTTGGTCCACCCTTGGAGGCTGATGGAACCGCAGCGGTTCCGGAAGGCTCTGAGGAAGTCAACCCTAGACCCTGACGGCCACTCTACTGATGTGCTGGTACAGCATTGGAACACCTTGCTGGGGGAGGCCACTGACAGGGTGGCTCCGAGACGTCCTCTGCCTCCATCTCGTCACTGCAGGGCCCCTTGGTTTACTGAGGGGCTGCAGTGTATGAAACAGGTAGGCAGAAGACTGGAGTGACGCTGGCGTCGGACTCGCTCCAAATTTGATCGACTTCTCCATAGGGTCCATTTGAGGTCCTATGTTGAGGCTGTGAGGGCAGTGAAGAAAGAGTTCTTTGCTACCCTCATAATGTCTGCGAAGTCGCATCCAGCGGAGTGGTTTCGGGTGGTGTGGGGGCTGGTCAGTTCCTCCACCTGGATGGGGACTTGTCCCAGGCCCGCTGTGAGGAGTTTTCCATTAACTTCGCAGACAAGATCGCTCAGATCCGGAGTAACTTCGACACGGGATTGGAAGCAGTAGGTGAGGAGCATGAGGTTCTGGAGGCACCGTCTGGTCGATCTTTCTGGGAGGAGTTTCAGGAAGTGACGCCGGCCGATGCAGTGGATGTCCTGGGGTCTGTTAGAGCCACGAGTTGTGAATTAGACCCATGCCCATCCTGGTTGGTGAAAGCCTCCAGGGAGACATTGGGGACGGTGCTGGCGAGGGTGGTTAATGCATCCCTCCAGCAGGGGAGGTTGTTGCCCAGTCTCAAGGAGGCTGTGGTGCGCCCCCTTCTAAAGAAGACATCTCTGGATGTGGGTGCACTCGCCAGCTACAGCCCCATCTTTAATCTTCCCTTTTTAGGGAAGGTTATTGAAGGGGCAGTGGCACTGCAGCTCCAGGCGCATCTGGATAGTATCGGTTTCCTTGACCCTTTTCAGTCTGGGTTCCGCACCAGCTATGGTACTGAGACAGCATTGGTGGCCTTGATGAACTATCTCCGCCAGGAGATGGATGCAGGATGTTCAACATTTCTGATCCTGCTAGATCTCTCGGGCGCTTATGACACCCTGGACCACGGGCTGCTGTTGAGATGGCTGCGAGACCTGGGGGGTCTGGACGGGACTGTCCTTGGGTGGTTCCGCTCATTCCTCTTGGGGAGAGGTCAGCGAGTCGTGTTGGGGGCTGAAACATCAAGCCCCCAGGCCATGACCTGCGACGTTCCACAGGGTTCAATCCTGTCTCTCTTACTATTTAATGTATATATGCAGCCCCTGGGGAAGATCGCGAGAGGGTTCGGGGTGCAATGTCACCAATATGCTGATGACGCTCAGCTATACCTCTCGTTTTCAACTAACCCAGGTCCTGCTGTCTTGATACTTTCCCAATGTTTGGAGGCCGTGGCAGATTGGATGCGGCAGAGCAGACTGAAACTTAATCCTGGTAAGATGGAGGTGATAGTGGTGGGACGGGTGAGGGGGGTGGCTCCACTGGTGGGGGGGTAGGGTCTGCCCTCCTGTAGCCCAGCAGGTTTGGAGTCTGTGGGTGGTGTTGGAGCCAGACCTCTGTCTGGATCGGCAGGTGGAAGCGGTGGCTAAAACCGCTTTCCACCCGTTGTATCTAGTATGGAGGCTCCGTCCATACATCTCTGGGCCTGACCTGGCCACTCTCATTCACGCCTTCATCACCTCAAGGCTGGACTACCGCAACGCGCTCTACGTGGAGGCTTCCCTTGTTTCTGGTCCGGAGGCTGCAGCTAGTGCAGAATGCGGCAGCCCGTCTCCTTACAGGGACGGGTTGGCGGGAACACATAACACCTGTGCTCCACACTTTGCACTGGTTGCTTATAGCGTACCGGGCCAGATTCAAGGTGTTAGTTTTGATCTATAAAGCCCGACACGGTCTTGGTCCCTCATACCTCGGGGACCGCCTCGCCCTCCACGTCTCAGAGCAATCCCTGCAGTCTACCTGGAAGTCCCCCATGTTAGGTGGG
>QEPC01010651.1:1353633-1370736 GCA_003113815.1 Sphenodon punctatus | reverse complement strand
CCCCCCCCCCAACCGCCTTCATCCCTTTTCTCTCGCTGCCCCGCATGTCTGGAACTCCCTCCCTGCCCTCGTCTGCCTTGCCCCCTCCCTTCCACACCTTCAAGTCCCACCTCAAAACCCACCTCTTCCGCTCCGCCCTTCCTAACTCCTGCTAACCATCCCCACCCAGGATTATCCCCCACCTGTTATCTGTAAGCTCCCAACTTACTGCAAGCAAGCCAAGAACGTGTACCTGAGTTCCCGCATCCTCATGAATGTCACATCCCTTGTCTCCCCTCCCCGTCTTTAGATAGTAAGCTTTCAGGCAGGTCTATCTTATTCCTTGTAAAGCACCAGGTACATTGCTTGCACTATATAAATGCTAATAATAATAAATACGTAAAAACAGCATAAAACCAACCCCCAACCTTCCACAAAGCCTTCCCCAACCACCGCTTCACACCCCTACTCTAAACACCCACCAAAACCCCCATTCCCTCTCCCTGCCCGTCAAATGCTTTAACAAAAAGAAAGGTCTTGCACCGCCTCCGGAAGATACCAAGACTCGGGCTCAAACAAACCTCTGGGGGAAAGAAGTTCCATAGCACTGGGGCAGCAACTGAACGTCCCCCTGAGAGCCCTCACCATACAAACAAAATTAACAGATGGTACCCACAGGGAGGTGCAGACCGGATTAGCCAGGTCCTTCACCACCCACACAGCTCTACCAGACAAGACTTTGTAGACACTATGATAACGGTGAAGAAAGCTTTCTTTGCCACCATCACAGCCATGGTACAGTCCCTTAAAGATTATCTATGCCACAATCGGTTGGCTTTGGCACAAGTCAGGTGCCACCTGTGCTCTAACCGCCTACCCTCACGCTTCTGCCACCTCAGATCCTCCGTATACATGGGGACCTGTGCTGCCGTAGCGGTGGGAGCAAACATCTGGGTACAATCGTGTCAATGGCCATGGTCCAGATGTCATTCCATGAAGTGACCAGGTCATTGACAGAGTAGCCACCGAACTTGGTAGGTAAACACACAAACACACAAAGAGTTCTAGAAACCAATTGGATCCATAAGTCTCCGAGGGCAGACCAGCCTACTTGGTCCACCACCCTGGAAAGGGGTGGGGGGGTTGTTCCCCTGTGTTGTATATTTAACGGTTTTAAGTGGTTTTATTGTTTTTATACTGTTGTTCGCCGCCCCAGGCTGCCCTGTGGGCAAGAGGTGCAGGATATAAATGTTATATAAATAAATAAAATAAATAAATAAATAAAGGGGTATGAATGTGTGCTTTCAAATGGTAATGATACGACCATGACAATAGTGTTGTAACACCATCCCCAATAATTGGAACCCCCGTTTCCAGGCTGGTGCAAAACATCAAATCCAGCATGTGTCCTGCCTCATGTGTCAGGCCAGAAACTATCTGGGATAGGTCCATGGTTGTCATGACAGCCATGAACTCCTGCTTCACCCCTGAAACGCTAGCCTCAGCATGTATGTTGAAATCCCTCAAGACTATAAGTCTAGGAGATTCTAAAACCACCTCTGAGAGCAGCTCGGCTAGAGCAGTTGGTGAGTCAGCCATTCAGCAGAGTGGTCGGTACGCCAGCAGAATCCCTAGTCTATCCCCAGGCAAATCCAACACAAAGCAAACACACTCCATAGTGGACGAGTCAGGCACCTGATACCTTTGAAAGATCAAGGTGTCTTTACATATCACAGTCACTCTGCCCCCCCCCCAAAAAAAAAAAATCCTAGACTGATACTGCACTGAGTGCAGCACGATCTGGGACAAAAGTCAGCCCAGATGCTTCATCCAACCAGGTCTTTGTGATGCAAATGAGGTCAGCGGCCTCATCCTAAATAAGATTATGGATCACTGATGTTTTATTAGCCACCAACCTCGCATTAAGCAGCAGCAGTGTCTGATCAGATACCCTACCAGGCTTAACCCCCAAATATCCCGAAATGGGGGAAGCAGAACACAGGGACAGACACCAAGTGTCTCTTCTGAAAATCCAGATGGTCTAAGCCTCCCCCCGCCATATCTTCCCATGACCAACACAACCCCAATAACTGCCCACCTCCCTCCACACAGGCTTCCCCCTCCAGTATATAATTATCAGTCCCCAACCTCCAAAATGGCCCACAAGGACCCCGGGAAACAGGTAGCCAAGCACCCCCCAAAGCAGCACAGCAAGAACGACAGTCAGGGAGACACCTTCCCTTCTTCACCTTCCATACCATTGCACATACCTCCCCCACTCACTAGGAGGCCATGACTCTTCTTCCCCCCTTTTCCCCAGTGCCCGTACCCCCACCGGAAGGCCACGGCACTTCCTCCCACAGGCCCATACCCTCACAAGGGGACTGTGGTCCTCCCTTTCCCACCACATTCAACATTTCCCTCCCACACCACCCGCCTACCCCTTCCCAATCCTACCCCTGCCCACCAACACATCCCATCACCTAAAAACAACTTAAAACAACCTTTAAAAACAACACAGCATCTCATTCCACCCACTAATGGATACCACCTTTGGCACCAGTCTTAGGCTGCCACCTGCACATGGTGGAGGGCACAGATAACTGTGCCTATCCAATTGGTTCCATCAATTAGATTGTGTCTGTAGTTAAACTAGTACAAAAACTGTCGACAGAATTATTCTGAAGGATATTCTGCTTGCTGAGAAAATGCTCAGCAAGACTTATGCAGCTTATGCTAAACTCCACAAAAACTACAGAGCTACCAACTTTCTCCTTGACAATTTGCACATTAACAGCACCAATAAAAATCATATTTCAATTAAAAAGTATGAGGAGTGAAATGGTTACGTTTTTCCTATATGCTGAAAGCAGTCATTTTAACCAGTCAAAACTTTTCACTGTGACCTAGGGATGCATAAACATGTCACTATTAATAAAATAATTTAAGATGTGTGCCAAACTAGCAGCAAGTTGACTCCCTTTTCTTCCCAGCTCACTTGACAAATACGAATGTTTTTAGAACAGCCATACTCACTGACTCTTGTCTTTGGGATTCATGGAGCTTCTCAGAAAACTCCTGCAAAGTCTTTTTAGTTGCTGCCTCAGTTCTTAGAAAGATTAAAAAACAGGAGAAAAAAGATTACAATTAATTCAAATGCTACAGTATGCATTATCTTAAATGAAACAAACAATTTATCTCTGATAACTAAAGGTTTTGCTAGGAATTTTACGTTGCTGTACTGACCACTCGTTAAAGCTGTTTTAGAACCAAGGCTTCCTGCCTGCAAACTAGGATAAAAATACGTCAAACTCACACATTAAAACAGATCCAGCTTATTGAACCAGAAAATGGGGAGCAAGGTTGCTCAATAAGGAAGAAAGGGATTGCCCAGATAATTATAGGCCAGTCGGCCCAATTTCAATATTTGAGAAGATATTGGAGCAAGTTGTAAAACAATCCGTTTGTGAGCACCTTCAGAAAAATGAAACTACTACTAGTAACCAACATAAATTTATTAAGAACAGATCATGCTAGACCAACCTGGTTTCCTTTTTGACTCAGTAACTGGTTTAGTAGACTAGGAGAATGCAGTCAATCTCTCAGCCTCAGTAAGGCTTTTAACGGATGATGAAAAGTAACAAAACGAGGCCAAGACGGATCCCCTGTTCACCCTAGGGAGGGCCACTGCAGCCGCCACTCCTCGGGTCAGCGCGGAAGGCAGTTCAAACGAGCAGCCACCCCCACCCTCACTGGGGAATCTGGGTCCCAAGAGCCATCTACACAGAACAGGACTGCTGGACCCCTACTGCCGAGCAGGATCAGACCTCCAAGAGGAGCTGCCACCAAGCAACTGATTAGGGGACCCAGAGGAGCACGTTCACCTGGCCCACCAAACAGCTGATGGGACTACAGAAAAGCATGCTCACCTGGCCCAGATGCACGTATCAAACAGCAGATTAGGGGAGCCCAGAGGAGTGCACTCACATAGCCCAAGTGCATGCGCTCCCCTCCGGGATTCCCTCCCACCCCATATCAGCTGTTTGACAGGCCAGGTGCACACACTGCTGCAAGCCTGATCCTCGGACCTTGTCTCATGACTGGGCCTAACAGACAGGAGTGTGCATTTTAGCCCAGATTAGCCCAGCTGGGCAAGCCACAGCCCAGGCCATTTCACCAACCTTCTCCAGACATTTCTGGTAGCAGCCAGCCACCCACTCCAAGCTGGATTCCAGTAGCAGCCAGCCATCCACTCCAAGATGAATGTGGACAAACATCTGGCAGCAACCAAACTGATGAGCAGGTAACTCACGGGCTACTGTGGGCTTACTGTCTGAGTTTGTTTTCACCCACATGATAGCTGGAGAGATGCAGGCTGGAAGGAATTACCATTAGTTCCCTAGTCTGACTGCTGCACTTGCAAAGTTTTTTTTCCCCTTTAACTCCTTCATACATTGAGTATGAAGGCAGCTTGATTTACACAAATTCTAATTAAAGTTTCTCTTTGTTCTCATTTTAAAACAAAGTTCTCCCTGCTTACGAATTATCATGGGATATATTTCAGTTAAACTCTGCACGAGCAAAGAGTTTGTTTTTTTGTTCCATTAATAAATATGGTAGCCCCTGAAACACAATAGTTTAAGCAGTGCATGCAAAAATATAAATTATGTTTCCTCTTTCCTTTCCCACTGTTAAAAGATTCTGCACATACCTGTTTCTCCTTGAAAGTTCCCTGCTGATATCCTCTCCTAGGCGAACCTGTTCGCTGCCAAGATCGCGGAGCGACTGGTGTAAGGAATGCAGCTGCAAATGAGAGTACACATATTAAAACCAAAAGTATTAAATATATCCTTTTCTTCAACGCGATTTAAAAATGGGGGGGGGAGGGGGCACACACTTTGCATAGATGTTTCTTTTAGTAAGTTTTAAGGTTGTCAAGCATTTCCAGACATGTAAGTAGGCAGAGTCTATGGTCTTCTCCTGACTAACGCTATGCATAAATTAGCATTCACTCATAGTTGACTGCTATTGAGAAAAAACAACTCTTGGATCACTTGTATTACAGTTCAACAATCTTGTAAATTTTACTTTGCTGTGTTACCAGCTCTGAAATTCAATTCAATTTTATTGAAAATCAGTTTACACCATTATCCAGCTAGAAAATAAAGGGTTGTGATAACAGAGCAGAATCTGGTGTCCTCAAACTTCTTTAACTCTGTGTAATTAGGTTTGAAATTAGGTTATGTTAAAGGAACTGCATTGACCATATTAGCAGACATTCTCCCAAGAACTGGTGGAGACAAAAATGTCGATGCTTATTTTACGCGAGCTGTGATCTGTCAGTGGCATTTCACACTGCGAGGTCTTGTCAGCACATCAGTGGTCCACAGCAAAGACATAGGGATTCACACACATGGCTCTATCCACATTTATAGGTGTAGTTTGGGATAAATGCACATCGGCACCAAAGGTTATGTGTGGGCCACAGCCAGGGTCCACTATCACCCAATATGTCCAACAGGTTCCTTTATCCTTCATACATTGTGTATGAAGGCAGCTTGATTTACACAAATTCTAATTATTAAAGTTTCTCTTTGTTCTCATTTTAAAACAAAGTTTGTTTTAAAAAACTTTCCTTTTGCAACATTATTTGGGAGAGTTAGAATGGAGTCAGGAGCTAGGTGGGATCAGTGCTACGTACACCATAGCACTTCATCTAAATCTGGATGTGGAACTCCCTCCTGGAAGAAGTTCGTTTGGCCCAGGGCCTTCCCTCCTTTAGACGTCAATGTAAAACTTGGCTGTTCCGCCAGGTGTTTGCTGAGAGAGACCGGTAGGGGGAGGGATAGGATAGGAAGGAAATTGATGTTTTGATTGTTGTTTGTTTTAAGTTATATGTATATTTTATGATTTTATATTGTATGCCACCCCGAGCTGCCTTTGGCAGGAGGGAGCAGGATAAGATTTTTTTATAATAGAACAAATAAGTAAATTAAATAAATTAAATAAACTCAATGTGTGTGCAGAATTTGAATGCGGGTAATGGACAGGTGGCAAAAATTTAATCTAGACAGGACTAAAATGATGTTGGAAGGGTAACAGAAACAAACGGATTCTCCGTTCCCAGTCAATAGGAGCAGTTTCTCTTTCTGCAAGACTCAAAGTCTTGAGTTTTGCCTGCACTTCCTCTTAGTCAGATACTCAGATTGATTGAAAACAGAGTTCCCCTCCCCTCATCAGCACTTGCTCAGAGGATACAGCCATTTTTTTTACAGGTACAAATCTTAGGACAGTGATTCTCAAAGGGTGTGCCTAGGCACACTAGTATGCTACGAGAGTATTCAAGGCATATTTCCACCAATTATACTTGTCTTTAAAACATAATACGTATAATATTATATAAGAGTATACAATATAATACACGCATACACCCTTTTTCAGATGTAAGAGCGAAGTGTGCTGCCAACTGTAATCCAGCAAAAATGTGTTACCCAAATATCAAAAGGTTTGGGAAACACTACTTTAATATCTGTACAGTCCATTCTTTTGTCATTGAGATCTGACTACCATAATGCATTTCACACTAAACTTCATGTAAGAAACTGTTTGAAAACTTATGTGATACAGAAGGGAGAAACTTGATTGATGCGTCACAAAGGGAGCATGTTAACAAGTGAACACAGTTCTGGGCAGAATGAGACACATTTCCTTTAATTTACAGAGCAATCCAACTTTGTACTCCCTGCTCACCAGGGTTCCTGGTTTTCTCTTTGAGACGGAAAACCAGAGAAACAGATTTTTTGTCTTTTTCCAGAGACTTTCGCAGAGGATAGCAAAAGCTGACAGGTTTGGAAAGAGGACACAGCGCACAGGGCAGTGAGGATGCAGAGTGGAGCTGAGGTGAAGCAACCTGAAGGCATGTGCTGTGCAGGGACAGGGGCTCTGCATTTGGAGTGCTACAGACCTCCTGTGGGTTGGGGGACAGGGAAACTATGAATTGGGGCGGTCAGATTTTCTGGACCTTAGGAAGAGGTGACAGGAGGTGGGCCTAATTGGGCCTATAGCAGCTTCCCCAAGTGCCAGCCTCTATATGGTCCCGCTTTCTGGTTGGCAGAGCAGTCTGGGACCAGGCTGAGAGGGGGAGGTAGCAATTGCAGGGTAGTGGAGAAGCAACCTAAAAAGGTATGTACTGTGAGGGGGAGGGGCTCTGCATTTGGAGGGGTGCCACAGACTTTTTATTTTATTTTTATTTTTTTAAAAGAAAGGGTCAGACAGGCAGCTGAAAAATTGCATGAAAATAAAAATATTACAATAAAATGTGGTGGTCTACCTCATACCTATATATATTGTGGTAAGGGACAGAAATTATTTATTTTTTTAAAATCAGAATTTCCAATTTTTTTGACACTGAAAACTAGGAACCCTGCTGATCACCTAAGAGGGGATCTCTTCCATGCGGTCCCTGTGGTTGCAGCCACTGAAACTGTATTCTTTTTATTTAAAAAAGGAAGAGCTCGTGGCAGGTCATTCCCAGGGATGCCTTGAAATCCAAAGTTTGTTCTCATTGGAATACCAACGTAGAAAAGTTTCTTCTTCTCATCATGCTACAAGACCAAATTAAAATCTTTACCGCAAAATTAAAATGATATACTGAGAATTAAGATTCCCATTGCATTATTGATTGTGTGTCATTTATAGTTAGTATAGGAAAGTTCATTGCTATGGAATAGCAATTTAAATTTTAAATAAAATTTTAAGGTTTTTTGTTGATGTTTGATAGTTGGGAAACACTCAGAATCTAAAAGCAAGGCTGAGAACCTCTGGCCCATGAGTCAAATCTGGTTCACTCTTATTTTTATTTTCCCCTTTCCAACTCCTGGATTCAGCCTGTGGATGCAGTCCCTATCCTCCCATCCCCACCCAAGCACTGAAAGAGTGAGCAAAGAGGAGGGCATGCACTCAAGAGCAGAGGATGAATCTAGGGCATAGAACCATGATTTGGACCCTCCCCTTTCTTCCTCCATCCTGAACTCAACTCTTAAGTACCATTGCCTGCAACCTCTATGGACCTTTTCAACGGACCTGCAACCTTTCCCACTGACGCAATCCCACCTCCACCCACGAAGCCTCCTCCAGTTTGCTGGATGGCTCTGTGGGTGGGTGATGGGTGGAGATGGGTGTGCAGTAGGAGCATGCACACCCACCCACACACTGCTCATGGTGTTCCCACAGGCGCACACCATACCCCTACCCACGACCACAGCGTTTACACAGACACACGCATACCCACCTGCACACCAAGCAGGGATGGGGTGTCCGTGTAAAAACAGCATATAGGGCCTGCAGAGCTTGTACTACTTTTCAAAGGAGCCTGGGGTTGGAGGGATAATGGAGATGAAAGAGAAGAAGGTTCCCCAACCCTGGATAAGCAGGAAGCCATGTTTGCCACCAATGGCAAAAACGAGCAAACATGAGTCCCTAACTATAAGCTGAGTTTTCCAAAGGTAGAGGTTTCATATGAACACAGATTCAGTATAATGTACTTGCATATTAAATTTAGATCCTATTTAATGAGATTTTCAAACACTGTAGTGTCTTTACAGCATGTTGTATATAGGATATCACGGTTATCCGTAATTCAGGTAAACAATCTTTACAAGAAGCAGCGTCCAACTACTCATCAATAAGGAGTGAAGCATAGTTTGGTGGTTTTGAGGTCGAAAGAAGGGAGAACTGTAAAAAGTGCTGTTAACAGCACAATGTACACAAAATACTTCGATGAACACTGTAGAGAGACAACACACGTGTTGTCAGAGTAGGAGTCCATAATTGGGAATATATTATTGTAGAAGAAATAATAAAAGAAGTCTAGAAATGCATCTCTTATTAGCATTCAGTACCTGGTCCAAATTATCTGCCTCATCAACAAACCGGACACTAGCAGATCTAGACCTCCGACGTCTAGTACCCTGCGACTCTCCATAATCCCCAACAGGTGAAGTAGGCTGGAAAATGCGACTCTCTTTACAAAGGTAGAATACACAAAATAAATTAGGGGGGGAAATAAGAGAATGTTTTCAAAGTTTAAAAAATACAGCAGTTCTTTTTCATGTATCCATATTTATTTAATTAATTAAATTTATATGCCACCCCTTCCTGCTTACAAGCATCTTGGGGCAGCTAACAACATTCTAAAAACATATAATAAAACCCACTTAAAAATCAACATTATTAATTAAATAACCCAATATCCAAACAACAGAGCCCCTCCCTAACCCAACCCAACCCATCCATCCCATCTCCCTCAGCAAAGGCCTGGTGGAACAGCCAGGTCTTACACTGTCTGCAGAAAGAGGGGAGGTCAGAGGCCAGGCAGACCTCAGTGGGAGGGAGTTCCACAGCTGCGGTGCAGTCACAGAGAATGCCCTCCTCATGGTCAACACCCGGGAGACCTCAAGGAGGGCGCCCCCGGCCAACCGCAGAGGTCAATCCAAGATCCAGGGGGTGAGCGGTCCTGCATCAACACCTTGTATTGGGCCCGTAAGACTATCGGCAGCCAGTGCAGAGAACAGAGCACTGGAGTAACCCGTCCCCTTCAGGACACGGGCCGCCGTATTCTGCACCAGCTGCAGTCTCTGGACCATCACCAAGGGTAGCCCCACGTAGAGTGTGTTACAGTAGTCTAATCTCAAGGTAATAAAAGCATGGATGATTGTGGCCAGGTCTGAGTCAGAGACATACGGCCTTAGTCGATGTACCAGATGTAATTGGTGTAGAGGCAACATCTTTAAAAGACGACGACAAGTGTGTTAAATTGCACAGGCAAACAATAAATAAATGTACTGTATGCCTTGGCATGTTAACACTCACCTATGAACTACCTATCACCTACCATGTGCTCACTCATGATCTAGTCTAACAAAAAAATAGCTAGACTTTCCCTGGGTTTTTTTTTGTTTTTGTTTTTTTTAAAAACCAGTTCGTCAGAAAATATTTTTTTTCTCCTCCTCCCAACAAAAGAGCGTTTCTCTCCAAAACTGCATCTGTCTGAGACTCAGGGGGAGAAAAACGTATTACTGCACCAGTGACAGCTTCTCCTGTCACCTGATGATGGTTTACATAAAGTACAATATTCCTCTGCTTTTTAGGACCTTAAACAAAGGAGTTTTATACTACAGCAAGGAAAGGTCCCCAGATTTCCAATGTAACACAAAAAAAACATTTCTAGTTATAGAGTGACCAAAAATAATCAACTTTAAAATCAGGATATTTTTATGTCTAAAAAGGCTATTTAGAAAAACCAGGTCAATCTTCATTTATTGAAGTTTTTTTCTTTTTCATAACTGTTCAGTTGCACCCTCAGAGACTAGAACAATTTGCGTTCTGACCAGAGATATACAAGAAATTGCCCCAATAAATATTTTTTAGACTTTAAAACATTCCTAGTTTTTCTGTAACATATGCGGCTTATACAGGAAACAATGTGATGTATAGTAATGAGTAGCGACTGAGCCTCCTCATCAATCTGATTATCAGTTTGACAGGTCATGTGACTGCTACGTCACCAGAAGTCCCGCCTTCTGCGACTAGTCACTTGACTGGACGTTTCACCTGCCACCAGAAATGACGTGGAAGTGGGGTATTGCTTCCGTGTCAGGGTGGGTGGAAGCGTAGGATAGTTTGCGGATCAGGGTGGGCGGAGCCAAAGGCTGACCACTCAAACAACTCCTCCTGTTGAACTGGACCAATGGGTGAATGTTTCGTCATCCTAAACCTCCCCGATTTGGAGAAACATGGACCAATAGGGTGGCATTTCTGGGGTAGGGTGACTTGCAGAATGGGGCATTATGTGACCTCTCAAACAACTCAGGTGACTGAGACCAATGGATGAAGGTTTCATCAACTTGTCCTCCACCATTGCTGAGAGCTGGGGCATATGGGGATGGCGAGCTGCGGGTAGGCCCAATTGGAAGAGTGGATTCATGTGACCCCTCAAACAACTCAGTCCCCCAAGCTGAACCAGTCGGCATAAGGTTTGTCAGCCCAGGCCTGCACCCTAAAGAGCTACAAAACAATGGGGTGCCATTTTCTGGGTAGGCTGACTTGCAGAAAGGGTGGCATGTGACCTCTCCAAGAACTCCTCCCACCACCCTCGACCAAATCAGAAAGGCTTTCAGACCCAAAGACCCACCCTAGAGTGGGGCCATTTTCTGAGGAGGATGGTCGCCATTGTCTCAATGTTCTACCAAACAGCGAGTTCTTCACTACAACTTACACAAAAAAACCAAAATGGCTTACCTCGGTGGCTCGACCCCGTGAGGCCTCTGGAGCTTACTAACCCTCCCACCCAGTGATGAGACACTTATACAGAAAACACTACATTTCAAGTTCAGAGGACGAGAATGTTAGGTAATGATATTAGGGTATGCTATGCAATGCTTGTCATTCAGGAAACTTTTAATATGACCCTTTTGCTTTTTTGTAAAATAGATACAGTCATGGAGCCGGAAAGCGTGCTGGATAGGATGCTTAGACCTAGTGATAAACTTGTATTAGAATTCGTAGAGGTTATGGTTAAAAAGCGGCATTATAAACCTTTTTTTTTTTTTAGAAGGGCTGTGTAAGAAAATCCTAAACTAACTTAACCATTCAAGTGGTTTTGTATTACATGATTCTGTAAGTAAAGCAAAACTTTAAAGTGTCTCTGTGGGTGTGGGTGTGGGGGCCATCATCTGGTTTTAACCTGTAAAACTGTGGGGGGGGGCTAAAACCAGTTTTAAACGAATGCATTTCTCCAGTAATAGAGCTAGTCTTATCAGGGCGTGGAGTCGTGCTGTGGCATTTGTTTTTTTTAAAGACATGTCTGGGCTTGCATTTAGAGCCCATAACACTCAGTTCCTATGTCCTTTGTGAAAACCCAAAAAGGACTAAGAAAAAACAAATGATTTTCTGCAAATCATTTTGTTTGCATGCTGTTGCAAATCATTTTAAGTTTCCTCCCCTCTCATTAGAATCCCAGATAACGCAGTCGTGGGCCAGTTGTCCTGGGCTTTCAAAAACGCAGCCCTCACAATCCAAAGAGAGGTTTTTTTCCTGAGACACTGTTTTAGAATTCCATCAACATTTGCACATACGATCGACCTCATGGTGGATTTTAGTTTCATAGGGGTGACATAGTCTGTTTCATTCAGCTCCAAACCCAGGTGTCTCTGTAGACTCTTCGCTGTCAGCTTTCCTCTCTGGGGAGAAGCAGGCAGGGCCTTCTGTTTTGCTCTCACCCTCTACAGCAGCAGTTGTAGAGGTCTTAAACAATTCCTGGAACAAAATTTAAAAACCACAACGTGTTAGAGCTTTTAAAAATACAACCCCATCCCCCCTCCCCCTTTGTGACACATATCACTAGACACACAGGCCCCTTTCAACCACCCTGGAAAAACAATGATGTTTCTTACCCGTCAATTTGGAGACAGGGCTGTTGTGCTGAGCGGGGCTATCCCATCTTCTGCCATCTCTGACCAGACTGGGGCCTCCTCGGGGGTCTTCATATCCATATGGGTTTCTTCGTCATGTACAGGAGTGCTAAAAAGAACCCTGGGCACAGGCTTACCCTTTCTGCAAGTCAGCCTACCCAGAAAACGGCACCCCATTCGTTTGTAGCTCTTTGGAGCAGGGGCCTAAGCCGCCAAAACCTATGCTGACTGGTTCAGCTTGGGGAGACTGAGTTGTTCAAGGGGTCACATGAATCCCTTCTGCCAATCCAGCCTACCCACAACCAGCCATCCCCATAGGCCCTAGATCCCAGCAATGGTGGGGGATAGGTCAACGAAACCTTCACCCATTGTTCTGTGTCAGTCACCTGAGTTGTTTGAGAGGTCACATAAATCCCCATTCTGCAAGTCACCCTACCCCGGAAACGCCATCCTATTGGTCTACTTTTCTCCAAAGCAGGGAGGGTTAGGATGACAAAACCTTTACCTATTGGTACAGTTCAATGGGGGTGGGAGAGCTATTTGAGTGGTCAGATGACCAAATCAAAGGGCCTTGCGGGGTCAGGGAGAGTGGAGCCTACTGCACCCTGACCCGGACGTAGTACCCCACCTCGACGTCGCTTCCAGCTGAAGGTGGCACTTCTGGTCAAGTGAATCGTCACAGAAGGCAGTATTTCTGGTGGTGTAGCAGTCACATGACCTGTCAAACTGATAATGATCAGATTGATGAGAATGAGAAGTAGACCCAGTCACTACTGTAAGGTCCTATCATGCTTATTTGAGGTGACCTGCATAATGCATGACTTTGCCAATCTTAAGTAAACCGACATTCATCTTAATTCCCCACCAAGCTTGTTAAACTGCCCTGTCACACTATAGTAAATCCATAAGCATCTTACATTTTCAGCATATACAGAATTCCTAGTCATACTGAATTTGTTAGTTCTTTTTTCACTTTCTTTAGTTCAGCTTACAGCCACCCCTAGGGAACTGAATGCAAAGAAGTTCTGAGATATCCTTAACCATGTGCATGTTGAGGTGAAAATTCCAGCATGGTCAACATTTCAAAGCAAACAATTTTCCTTTAAAAATTTACTGAAATTTCATTTATAACTCCAATGATGCCAACAGAAATAACACCATCATCTGAAATACTATAGAATCTACTAGCTGAGCAACTGTTCTGTTCACGTAGTATGCAGACCTTACAGGTTTTAGAATTGAATTTCTTTCTTTGAGTGCTCTCAGCAGTTATATCTTCTGATGCTCACACGTGTGTTGCCATTCACACAACTTATCCTTTAATCTATAATTCACTACCTTGACTTAAACCAATGTTATAATGCAGTCGGATATATTTTCAGCTCTTCAGTATTTACCTGTGGCTCTGCCACCATCCAGGTCACTTGTGCATAAACTTGAAAGGGATGTACTTCTCATTCCAGAATTTCTGGACAATCGCTGGCTCCTTAGTTGGCCAATGGACTGCTCCAATGTCTCTTTCAACTGCATTAAAATGAGAATTTATTATTAAGAAAATATATATGCAGGTAGAGAATAAAAACATATTTGATAGGATCAGTTCAAGCACTGTTCAGTGCTATTCATATTCTACCTGATTTTCCACATTTTCTTTCCACAACACGTAAAAGTCACTTGCATGTGAAAAGTCACTACTCAAAAGCCCTTCCTCAGCCACAAGTTATACAACCACAAGGAAAGGCCTGCCTAATAGAAGACTTTTCACTCTTCTTACCAGTGCTACTCACACTCTGGTAAAAGTCAGAGTTAGAGTGACATTCCTTCAGCAGAGCTTTTGAGAAACATACATGCAAAAATAGCATGTAGAAGCAAAGGTGAAAAACCAGGGAATGTTAGACAAGTAGCACAGAGTAACAACTCAGCTAGTTTTTTCCTTCCTTGCTGCTATTTGATGATGACCAAGTATCTAAATATTCTAATCCTAACAAGCCGATGCTGTACTGCTGGGTCTGTCCATCTGCGTGCTGATTTGTGTTGCCTCCATCACCCCCAGGTACATGTTCTAGGATTTGCAGGCAGATACCTAAGGTCGCTGACCACTGCATGGCCGTTTGGTAACCTTTTACGGTGTGACCCAGACATTGTGGTCACTGGGGACTATTGAGGTTGTTTATGCTTTTAAGGGGTAGGGAGGAAGTGGGGGAGAATGGTGTGTATCAGGACCATCTGTGTGGGGTGGGAGAAGGTATTGGCGATACTGGGGCTTGGTGGGAAGAGGGGATGTGTATTTGGGGGGTGAAGGGTTTTTCTTATGAGAGGGTAGAAAAGAAGACCAATTTTAAAAATCTTTATTTATTTAACATTGTGTAATTGGGGTTTTTTGTATATCTTTGCAATTAATTTTTTCTGTTGTAGCTGCACTGAGTCATTCAAGGAGTAGAGTGGGATTATTATTATTTTAGATTTAGATAATAATAATAATAATAATAATAATAAATTATTATTATTATTTCTGGACAATTGTTGAACTTTCTACTTAGTTTTCACAATGTTCCAGGAAGTAATTCTTCAGTGTATACATGAAGGGAAACAATCAAAAGCATAGGGTGCATTACTCCTTATTGAAAAGGAAAGCTAATAGTGTAGGAATACAAAGAGAAGCAGTTGCAGCTGCAGGGACATTCCTGGTCTAAAGTGGGGACTCAATTTTCACTTCGGCAGCATACATGGGGAAGAGCACAACCTCTGGAGATCTGATGCCTGGAGACCTGCTGCCAGAGTAATAGAGCGCTCCAGCTTCAAGAGCTGCTGTGCAGACTGTTAAATGCATGCAGGTCCAAGTCCCAGCACTGTACAAGGAGTGGGCAGAGGGTGCGAATCAAGGCCCAACTCTAAACACTGCTGGAGAGGACAAGACTGTCACCTTGATTGCTACTGCCTACAAGGGATGGAAACCTGGCTCTCAGCACTGCCACCTTAGCTGTTCCTCCTACTCAGGACCAGGGCAGGGAAGTTGGCAGCAGCCACAGTTTCAGGGGGAGCCAACTGTATTGGGTGAGCGGACTAGACTCTTCTGCTATTGGCTGAGCTGTCTTGAGTCACAGGAAGGCAGAGAAACAGAAAGGGATCAGGCTGCCTGACAGCCAGGGGTGTTATACCAGGAGTTATGCAGCCATATATTAAGTTGTGATTTTTTTAATAAACGGATAATGAAAAACAAAAGTCTTTTAACCCATGAGGATTCCTCCCCCTCCCCCCACCAAAAAAAAAAAAAAGTTACAAAAGCATCCAGTTTAAGGCATTTTCTATCCCTAAAGTTTAGTCTGGGTATGCCTAAGGACTGCCAGCTAGTTATGATTTTTTGAACACAAAAACTTGGTTAAAAAAGTTGCCTGATTCCAAATCTTCCAAGATGAATTAAAAACAAAAAAGCTACATAAGCAAAAAAAAAAAAAAAAATTTCAAACTGGTCACAAGAATTTTAAAATTACAGTTTTCACTTTCTTCTATAAGGGGTCTGAAGTCATTGTGCACTCTTTCCCTGCCTTTCCTACCCAACCTCACATCGGCTAACTATGGCCTTGTGACCATAATATATGGACTGGAATGTTAAACAAAAAAACAAGTTGCAATTTTGAAACGCTGACTTCGGAAGTTTGTTTCATATGGCAAATTCCCTGCACCTTGGCAACATTCAGGGGTAACTCTGCCATATTTTACACATTTTTTATAATTATCTTCTTCAATTAATTTATTTATTGGCACAACCTTTCACCGAGGCCACCTCCAACCAAATACAGTATGTAGAAAAGAACACACATTTTCACAAAATTTAGAAGAATAAAACCAATCCAAAAACCCAAATAAATAAAACCCATCACCTTCCCTCTTTTCCATAAAAAGTTACAATTGCAGAAGAGGATGTCTTCATCTTTGTTGCTCAGCCAATAAAGAAAATATTGCAAATTTGCCAATAGGAAACCATAATTTTGATGAAACAACCCAATTAACTTTTCACAATTAGACAAATAAACAGCTTTCCTTAAAAGAGGCCAGATCCAAACATCTTTTAAATCCTTACAAAATGGCATTCCAAAACACAGTGCACAATGTAAAAAGCATTACTATCTTTTGGAAGTTATTAATAACTGTCGCCCCTGCTTTATCAAAATAAAAATAAAATAAAAACTTGCAGAGATATTTAAACTAATTATCTGTTGTTTTGGTCCCCTGAACTCTAGGTTGAGTAAAACTGAACAACAACAACAACAAAAAAACAAGAAAAGTTCCAATATTTAAAAAGAGACAACAACAACAAAATGTACTACCCTCCAGTGTGTGTGTATGGGGGTGGGGGGAGGATGGGAGAAATGTATCGTAACTATGGGTTATTCGTTTATTGTACTGATTATTTAATTGTAATTTGTATAATCTGCTTATTTGAAAGAGGTAGGGTCGAAATTTAAGATCTATGTATTTATAAAGAATCCAACATCAAGGTGGTAAGTCACGATCCATCATGTACTGTATTAACCCTCCTGCGCCTGAGAAACTGACTGACTAATAACTGTATCGGGGTCGAATGGACCCCCATTAATAAATAGTTGAAAAATAATGAATGTGATTTGAAATGGACCCCAGATTAAGAAAAAAA
>QEPC01010651.1:1330650-1346514 GCA_003113815.1 Sphenodon punctatus | reverse complement strand
GATCTAAGCATAGCTCCAGGACTAACATCAGACCCACCAGTCGAATACCAGACTGATTGATAACTGAATCTTTACAACGTCTTGGGGCTTTGGCCAAAGGGTACCGTAAATCAATACAAGGACAATAAGGAAGTAGATCTTGATCGGATTTTCCCAATCTTGCATTTAGATCACCCAAGACTAGTAAAAAGGCGTCAGGAAAAGAAATCATAAGATCCTCAATACAAGCCTTAAATTTGTCCCAAACTCCCGAATGGTAGGCCCTAGCATTGGCTGGCAAGATATAAACATTCAAAAGAATTCAGACCCTACCAGAGCATTCCACAACCAGCCCCAACAAAAAGGGAGGGAGCTCAACCACTCGTTTAACTTGAATACCCAACCCAGTATGCACGAGGCAAGCCAATCCCCCACTAGGCTGCCCCGCAGAAGAAGGCACTGCTGGTAACACATACCACATACTGGGAAAGCTCAGCAGGCAGGTCAATACGGGCAAGCGCCCGAGTTTCCTGAAACATAATAATGTGAAAGGTTTGCAAAAAGGACATAAAGGCAGAATCACTCGACTTAGATATCCACCCAGCAATGTTCCAGGAACTAATCCTACAGGAACCCCCACCAGATGCCCTTAATAAAGGGTTAGCCGAATAGTTTGAAATAGACCTTACCCCTGACAGGGCTGGGCTAAGTCCCCCATCTGGGGAACTATAAGATGGTTACTAAGGGGATGTGAACCTTCTGATCCTAGCGATTGAGCTACAATTGGAACAGAAGGTAAAGCCTGCTGGATATCCATTAACAAAGAACATTCCAATAAAGAGTGCTGAGCCAGAAGAAAGGGAGCTAACGGAGACTACTCAAGAGTCTTTACCCCATCCCTCAAGTCCTCAAAAGGCTTAAATTCTAGGAGACACAAGCAAGTAGGAAACATAGGGAGAGACAAGGATGCACTGACCAAGTTGGAAGTGCATGCATTTGACTTAACTGCAGAGGAGAATGGGAACCCTGAATGGAAAACAGTAGAGGAAACATCGGGGAGAAGTACGTGAGGATGAGGAGCTGATGAAAGAGGTAGATTTTCAAGGGGGATCTGAAGGTTAGGGGGGGAGAGAGCAGAATGAATGTGTTCTGGGAAGGAGTTCCAGGCAAAGGCCTTTTTTGAAAATGGGCAGAAAGGTCGGGTCCCTTTGTGCTCGGTGGAGCGCGCACACACTTCTGATGGGTGGGGGAAGACTTTGGATGGTGGCGGATAGGTATGCACACTCATCCACCCACCCATGCACCTTCATGGTGCAACCCGGGATTTTCCATGTTGTGGAGAGGTAGGTGGGGATACGTGGATCACAGGAGTATGTTCCCACCAATAGCCACCTTTACATAGACACTACCACATGTGTCCACTGGGTTGGCCTGCATGGTAGCATCTCATGTAAAAATGGCCATCGAGGCAGCATGGAAAGAGGGGTGAAGATGGTTCAAGGAGCAGGTGAGGGTGCTGGCAAAGAAGGCACAAAGTTTCCTGCTCCCTGAACTGTCTTTGACCCTTCTCCCAAGCTGCCCCCCTGTAGTATCTTTTAAAAGATCTCTTCCTCTAGTTTAAATTAATGTTACTGTTTCTATGGTGAGCGAGTTAGTAATATGAGGACACCGAAACAAAGATTTCAGCCAGAACAATTGCAAAAGGCCTCTCACATTATGTACAAAAATAGTCAAATACTTAGAAACTCATCTTAAATGGTCTATATAACATAAGCTTGATATTTGAGATGCTGAAAGAAACCGTATTTTGTATTATCTTCATATGCTTATATGGCATACATACATTTTCTGTCACAGTATAGATAGAGTATAAATGAAATGGTATGTTCATCCACTCTTTATTAAGCTAATAGTTAATGCATATGTATGCTTTTAATTAGCTACATTACTTACCTAAATAAAATGAATACTATCAGAAGAAAATGGTAAAAGAAAGCTCAATTCATAGCCTGGTGATTTGCTGGACAATGACCCAAGCATCTCATCACAAATAGAATAAATGTCTTTATACACAGAAGAATCAGGAGAACATAGCTAAGAGACCAGAAAAACTGAATCAAAGTGTCCTCTAACATTCTACTGCTTTCATGTTCATGGAAAGTATTTATGTAGCACTTTTCATTAGAGGATTAAGAAAATTTATCAAGGGTTATAACTTACCCTCATTTTACAAGAAGAAAATCAGACAAGTAGGCTGTGTGTCTTGCTCAACATCACACAGATATTAGAAAAGCTAGCAAAGAAGCAGTGATCTCTCTGAATCATGCTGCTTGGTACGCATGAAGACAGCTACAGACTGCACTAGTTTTTCCACAAGCTACAAAGAACAGGCAGAATCATCCACCATTAAAGTCAAGGGAGCAGCTATAAGAGGGACAGGCAGTGTAGCTGCAAAGGGGCCAACAAAACTGGGGACCCACACTCCCTGGTGTAACTGTGCCTTCTGCTAATGGGAAGTGGGGTGGGGGAAGCCCATAGCATCGTCAGAATTCTGACCTAGCTATGACACTGCAATGGGGGGTTTGCCACTGCCTTTAAAGGGCGAGGACTGTCCCTCACTCATTCTAAAAAAGGAGCTAGGGTGGAGGGGAGGGGGATGGAATTTTACCATTACTAAAAGAAACAAGTAAAACCCTTCCTTGCCCAAGAGACACCACAAAGGACACATCTAAAATATGTGCAAATGATCACATATCCATATTTATCTTCAAAATGAAAGAATTAAAGACAATCAGTACTGAAGAAGATGGTGGAAGGAGGCAATTCTTGCTTTTAAGCATTCTGTTTATCTTTGTTATGTAGTTTGTACTTGGAAAGACATTTCACTAAGTTGTGTAAAACACAAAGAAGCATATTAATGAATTCAAGAAGAAAGTATGCAGTATGCACAGTACTCACACACTAAGAACATTTTATTTTATTTTATTTTTTAAAAGTAGGATATCGCTTTTACCGGATATCACAGCACCGGACACAGGAGTTCTTTAACACCTCAACCTTGAGAGGTCCCAGGCAACCAGACCCCATCCTATTTTACTTCATCCTATCAAACTTCATGGAGTTCATTTCCAATTAAGTTCATCCTGGTTCAAGGCCTGCAAAAAACCCTATACACCAGGATAGAAGCATCATTTTTAAGGGCTTAAGTGGTGCACAGTGTCTATTGAAGGTCTTCTGGAGCAAGGGAGAAGCAGAAAAGATAATTAAAGTGGTTTATAGGGCTTAATATCTTGGTAATTCTCATTATACACACATCCACTGCTAGACACCAATTTTTCATCTGAGTGACTCATAATAGAAACAAAAACGACAAAGTAACTTAGGCTATGTTGGAAGCTGCTCACAGTTGCTATGGCTTCAGTCTGTTCGTTGTTGTACTCTCGGTACTGTCCTAGCATTTGGTCAACATGTCTCAGGTTTCGATTAGTATCCTTAAAGAAAGAAATTTGAGAGAAACAACGTTAGAGAAGAAATCCCCACCTCAGACATGCCCCTTCCACCCCTCAAACTCACACCCACCTTCCAAAAGACTGCAAGGTTTACAAGAAATACAATCATGCAATTTTCTGGTTGTCACAGGTGAGTAAGACAGTATCCTTGGAGACGAGGCAACAGAGCAAGACCTACAGGTGTGTGGCTTAACAAAGATGACTGCATGGCTGTGGAATCATTAGTAGCACAGCAAAAGGTCCTCACCCAAAAGTTACTGGACATGACAAAACATAAGGGAAAGGCCTAGGAGTCAGCAGCAATGATGGCCCAGGAACTGTGCCCTTTTGTGCATGTGCCAGTCAGTCACAGAGCTATGGCTGGCCTTCTGGGAGTTGGGCATGTGGGAGAGGGTGGGCCAGGGCCAGGCTGGTTGCCAGGCATACATGACCAATTTTGATGAGCAGAGGGGAGGGCAAATGCAGGGAGCCCCCTCCCCTTCCTTTTGATGCAATGATGTCCCGAGCGTAGCCTGAATGGGCACAAGTGGGATGCGGGAACATGAAAGGCAAGGGGAGGGGATGGAGGAGGGGCCAGGCCACCAAAGGGGATTGTTTTACGGTGCCTTTTCAAAGCCCTGAAGAGTTCTCGGCAGAAGACACAGTAGCAACCTAGAACCGGTCTGGACTAGTTTGGAGGCTGCTGCAACAGAGAGGAGACTGAATATCTCTACTTTGGAGAGTAATTTCATTTATTTTTCCCCCCTGATTTTTTTTGCTCTTCACAGTGGTACAGTCCCTTTTTAACTGTTGGCCTTCCCTGTGAGATGGATTTTTAATTTTGGGTTTATTTTTTAGCTAAGATTTTACATGTTTTATTGCTACCTTATTTTAAAATATTTTCTTTATTTTTGGTTTGGGTACTTTGTTCATTGATTGAATACAATTGTTTACATTTTTTATAATTCATAATTGTTGATATTTAGTTCGGATATTGGATGATTGTCTTGATATTTTGAGCATTGACCCAGTGAAGGGGAGGGGGAGGATGCAAAAAGAACATAAAAAGTTTTTCCAAAAGCTTCTTTTGCAGACTTCTTATTTTGGAAGTGTTCACACTGCTACAAAAATATTAAATATACTTGCCTTGCAATTTCCATAGAGTCTTGTGTGGATTTAGTGTTTCGAAAGGGAAAAACAGTTAGCCTATTTGAATTTTTTCCCCCAGTCTACAAACAATGCAATGCTACTGGGAATTTGGGATCTTAAAGATTTTTCCATGTATTTTTCGCTCTCATTCACTGGTCTAGTAGCTTGTAGGAAGAATACTGAAACTGCTTTATCAGAGGTGCAGAACCTTTTATTTCCCAGGGACCAACTGAAAAATTACTACAAGCTCTGAGAGTCACATACAAGCTGGAGGTGCCTACAGAGTGCATTCAGGAAGAGGATCATGGATCTATGTCCTGGATCTGTCCCCTATCCTTGTGTGCTCACCCTCATCTCTGCTCCCTTACCTCAAACTCAGATTTTCAATTCTTGAGGGTAAGAACTGGATATACGTGCCAGATCAAGGAACTGGAAAGGGAACAAATAAAAACTTACCATGGGTCACATTTAGCCCTTGGTCCTAAGGTTCCCCATCCCTGGTGTAAAGAAAGGAGAGCAGGGATGGGAGGGGCTGGTCCGAACAAGGGATTAGAAATGCAGCACCATCAGTATGGATTAGTAGCAGAGCTTTTGGTTTACTCTACTGTGTGCTAAAGTATTCTTCCCTATGCTGCTTCTCCTAATCATACCTGCCTTTCTCCCAACTGCAACAAAGGTAGGCGTGGGAATGAGGGAAATGTTTGGCTTCTTTCATGAATACTAGGAATGAATTTCACACTAAAGCTTTCCCCACAGACAGACATTTAAAAGGGCTTTTCCCTGGCAGGGTGAATTCTCTGGTGTGTACTGAGGGCTGAGCTCACCTTGTATATTTCCCAGCCAGGTCACATGTAAGGGTTCTCCCGTGTGGATTTTTCTTTTTCAAATAGCAATTTAATCACACATACATAAGATGTCCCCTTAAATAGATTTGAAGCCTTGAGCCGACAGGTTTTTCTTTCCTAGAACCTGATCTACAGGAGAATGCTGGTTTCCCCTTTTTGATGTTTTTCACACAGCTTTGCGTTTTTCTCACTACCACTGTGTAGTTTTTTGTTCTCTACATGTTGTAGTGTTTTCATTTATTGTGTGTTCTATACCATTGGTCATTTAAATGTGAAATTCTGATATTGGCCAGGACCCCTGCCAGCCCACCAAACTAAAAGTCCACCAGCCACCACTGTGCACATGCTATCAGGTGTGAGGAAATGTATGTATTTCAAGAGTGTATGTGGTATTTGATGGCACAGTGGATTTGGCCTGCAGACTTCCTCAGCTCTCTCTCACATATAACCATCAATGGAAGAGTTTCTGCAGGCCAAATCATGCTGACATCTTTATTACTGGTCATGCTGGTCAAAAAGGAAGGAATGTAGCTTGACTCACAGCCCAAAATGAATCTTTAGAGGTTTCAACTAAAGGGGGGGGGAAAAAGGGTCCTCACTTGCAAACTGAGTATGTTTAAGCAAAAGTCAATATGATACAGCAAGAATACCCTTTTGAAGTTCTGTGTTTTTATTGTTTTACAGAATTACTACCCTTCCAAAAGGAGCTTCCACCCCGCCAAAGTGAGCTGTTCAAGATATAGGACATTAAATTAATTTCATTTCTGTCTATTGCATAGATTATGTGGAAGATACAGAGAGGCATGAAGACAAGGCATAACACGCTGTTCTGTTTGCACACATTGTCTGCTTTATAAATGAATAATAGGCGGTTGAGACCTTTCAATACTTTAAATGGGTCCTTTCTAACAACATTCTATTATTCTTTCATATTGCTGTCAAACAGCAAAAGTAATCTCAAGAGTGTCATGCTTAGCTCCCAAACACATTTTACACTTTGTAAACAACAAGCAAGTGTTTCTCACAGACACAGCATTGTAGACCACTTTACCAGGCAGAACTGGAGTTCCTTTTTCCATGCATCAAATTTGATCAAATGCTGTGCAAAGAGGATTGCTTTCTACCAACCTGTAAAGTGCTTGCTAAAGTGTGGATCTTCGTGGTAACATCTTCAGTGCAATGGTTTTGGGCTCTGCTGTGGGTTGCCCTTAAAGGGCCACGTCTTCCTACTCGACCCCGAAGGAAGTTGTCTGAATCGCTGGATGAATCTGCCATTGGTGTCTTAAGGAAAGAAAGAATAGCTATGAAAACTCCCAATGACACGTTGCAATAGCCAGTCATTTTTACTTGCAGAGTAAAAATTATTAAATCTAAGATTACATGTATATTTTAGGAGTGATCATGAAAAACACAAACTACAGTGGAATCACAGTCTACAGCTTCAGATCACAAAACCCAAGATGAAGCATGCGCAGCACACATACAGCATAAAGTCATGCTGCATGTAAATATCCCGCATCTGGGATTTAGACGCAACATTTCATGAGTTAAAGTCAGTTGCGCATTCTTTTAAAGCCATGAATTAAATTCCTTGACATTGAGGTATTTAATTTGCAGCTTTAACGCGCAACCGGCTTTAATGCACAAAATGTCAGATCTAAATCCCACACGCAGGATACTCACACAAGGCAGAATTTTATGCTGCGCGTGCGCCGCGCACATCTAAAAGCAGCCTGAGAAAGCTGGGGACAAAGCACTCTTGTTCAGTCATACACCTATGGAATGAATTTCCAAAGAAAAGTCCCAGGTCTGACCATCTTCAGGAAATAAGGCAAAAAGTTACTCTGAAAAAACTTTTCTGCCTTAACCAGACTGGCAACATTGATACTCTCTTCTATGTAATTCCTAAGGAAAAAAAAACAAAAATACACTGAAGTGTCCAAGCAAACAGTACAAAAACATGGTGTGAAATATTAACCCCGCAAACATAAAATTCTTTTGATGTAAAAGATGCTCAACCACAGAAATTATGTTCACAAGACTAGCCATGAGCATAAGCAATACGAGTAACCTCTTGAGGACCCAAAATTCCATGAAGGTAGAAAGTGGCACATTCACGACCACCATCTCCTCTAACTAAGCCAAGCAAGTCCATCTGTGGGTTTTCAACTTCATGAATGTATCTCTGATGAAGTAGGAGGTAGATTACAGACTGCACCACACCTTATTATAATGCTGTATTTGGGAACCAGGCTTTACACATTATAACAACGGTGCTGTGGGATGTAAATCTATTGGTGATGTAACACACCAAGAGTCAGACCTCACACTGTGTTATAACTAAATTTGTACTATCATGACATGTGCTATAACAAGGTTGCACTGTATATGGGAATTCTGTCTTGGCTTTAACTTTCACTGCTGTGGCACCCAAGCCCCTTTCAAACAGGACAAATACAAGACTGGACTCCATTGCAAAATTTTAATGTACTCAAACACACAACTATAACTAAAGAGATCCGCATTCACTACATTTTCCCCGTTGGAGGCAGTAGGAAAATTTAGGGAACACGGGTCCCTGGCAATAAAGGAATTAAGTCGGCCAACAAGATGCTCAACATGATTTAGAGATCAGTACACTCCTAATCAGCATCGTGTTAGCTAACTTTATCTTTCAGAACCCTCTTCAGACGTACAAAATTTTGTATTGGAGAAGCTTATAGGAACTCACAAGATCTGGCACATGCAGTTTCCTCTCCCTTCCCCTCTCTAGGAGAAGGAATGCATGCATGTTCTTATATGTTTTTAATACACGTAAGCTAATGTGCCATATATTGTTTTTTGGGAATAAAGTCAAAGCAACGTAATTTGAATGTGGATCAAAAGACTATCTGTATAGAAAAGAAACATCCTAGATTAAAGAAAACTAGAAAAATTGAGGCCTTGAAATCCCTGCTTGAAGGTGTGTATGCTAGATCAGCTTCGAAGACTGGGACTTAAGATTGCCCAATTATTTTCCCTCCACCACATTTCCTTGCAGCAGCTAGGTGTCCACAAAATAATAGCTGTCCCCACTGCTTCTGCTACAATTTAGGGAAAGTTGGATTTTTAAAATTTTGAAGAAATCAATTAACATCTAAATTTTGTATCCCACCCATTCCCTTAAGCTCAAAGTGGCTCACATGTCAACTAATTTTAACAATTAACATTTAACCATTAACATTAAACTTATTAACTCAACTAGTAATTCTCACAACAATCATGTGAGGTAGGTTAGACAGATTTGCAACAGGCCCAAGGTCATGCAGTGGGTTCATGGCTAAGGCAAGTCTTGAACCAGGGGCCACCCCCTACCACCTGGTCGCAGTACTGCACTCTTGACTACACCACCACACTGGCTCTCAATCAGAAAATTAGAAGACAAAAGGTAAATTAAGGAAGTATTTTTAAGGGAATGTTTTTCAATACTCACCTCTGGCAACTTTGTCATGAAAAAAGTTGTACAACAAAGGGAATTATTGTGCAGAATCTTTTTATCATAAACAGGGTACTATTTTCTCTTTAGATGTATGGTAACAAGCCTGTCTGGCTTAAAAGTTGTGTTATGCAAGCCATGTAAGTGCTTTATAGCATGAAACAGTTACCAATATACTCATCTAAATAGGTACAAGAAAACAAGGCAGACTGTTTGCCCAACCCCTTGTACTAATAAGTCACCACAACAGTTGGAGGGGGGGGTGGGAAAATCAGCCTTTGCTTTGTATGCAAAGCACTATATTTGGTAAATATTAAGTGAAGACAGATATTAAGAATTATATCTTGTTTAAGGTGGCTAAGAGGCTGGAAGATCAACACCAGGAAATTACTGCTTTTCTCAATTATTCACCCTCATTGCACTTTTAAAAAATAAATCATCATAGGAAATTCACTTAAGGAGAGTGCAATCCATATTCACCAAATGTGTAAGGGGTATAACACATGCTGTGCTAGAGCTAGTGGAAATCTAATCCTCTTTCACAGCGACACCATTGCCTATTCTCACTTGCACATGCAGTGTCACCCGTCAAAGGGATCAGCACTTAAGTGTGGCCTGATCTCTTCTAAGTATGCTCTCACATAAAGGTGCGTTCCATACATCCACATTACATGTATACTCCCATCATCCATGCATTAGTCATCTCGAGACTAGACTACTGTAAGGTGTTCTACGTGGGGCTGCCCATGGTGACAGTCCGGAGGCTGCAGCTCGTGTAGAATGTGGCAGTCCATCTACTTACTGGGACAGATCACCGTCAGCACATTACACCAGTACTCTGAGCTCTGCACTGGCTGCCTATAGTATTCCGAGCCTGATTCAAGGTGCTAGTTTTGACCTATAAAGCCCTGAACGGCCTGGTCCCCAGCTACCTGAAGGACCGCCCCACTCCCTGGGCAGTTCTTGAGGTTGTCTGGGGGCACCACGTTATAAATGAGTGGTGACTGACAGGCAGGCATTCTCAGCGGCCGCACCAGCGCTGTGGAACTCACTCCCAGCAAGTGTCCATCTCAGCCCAGATCTCCTTACCTTCCGATGTCAATGCAAGATGTGGCTGTTCTGCCAGGCGCTTGGGGGGGGGGGGGGGGGGGGGGGGGAATGGGAAGTGGTTTTTGTTTTTTCTGCCCTCTCTTGGTTTATCTGTTTTTATCGTATTTTATTGTATTTATTCTGTTGTGTTCACCACCCCGAGCTGCCGGAGGCAGGAGGGGGTGGAGTAAAAATACATTAAATAATAATAAAAGTACAGGAAGCAGCCCACTGATCATGGTTCTGCGATAGTCTAGCACCCACTTAAGTCTAGCACAGCACTTCAGCTACAACTTACATGTGCGGAACTCCCTTATGCACTATGACACCAGCAGGAAGCCTTTTTCTTTCCCAGGAGGACATTCCTCCCTGTCCCCCAAGCCCATAGCTTGGGCTTCATCTTCAACTCACACCTTACCTTCAAACCCTACGTTTACTCCGTGGCCAAATCCTTCCACTTCTCCCGCCACAACATTGCTAAGATCCGCCCCTTTCTGTCTGCCTCCTCTGCCAAAACTCTCATCCATGCCCTAGTCATCTCACGCCTCTACTATTGTAACCTCCTACTCGCTGGCCTTCCCCGCTCTCACCTTTCTTCCCTTATCTCTGTTCAAAACTCTGCTGCTAGGATCATCCACCTAGCCCGTCGCTTTGACCAGGTGCAGCCTCTCCTTTCTCCACCGGCTCCCCTTCCTGAGCGTATTCTTCACAAGCTCCTCGTCTTCACCTACAAAGCCCTTCACGACCTCGCTCCCCCCTATGTCTCTGCCCTGATCTCGCTCCAAAGCCCTGTTCGAGCACCCCGCTCCTCTTCCATCCCTTCCCTCACCCTCCCACACTTCCCCTGCTCCGCCAACCACCTTCGTCCCTTCTCCCTCGCTGCCCTGCACGCCTGAACTCCCTCCCTGCCCACATCTGCCTTGCCCCCTCCCTTCGAACCTTCAAGTTCCTCCTCAAAACCCACCTCTTCTGCTCTGCCTTTCCGAATTACTGCTAACCATCCCCACCCAGGATTATCCCCCACCTGTTATCTGTAAACCCCGAATGTACTGTAACCAAGCCAAGAACGTGTACCTGAGTTTTCGCATCCTCGTGATTGTTGCATCCCTTGTCTTTCCCTCTGTTCCCCCTTCCCTGTCTCCCCTCCCCCTGTCTTTAGATTGTAAACTCTCGGACAGGGACCGTGTCTATCTTATTCTCTTTAAAAGCACCAGGTACATCGCTGGCGCTATATAAATGCTGATAATAATAATACTCAGTTACGGCAACTGACAAATTGCATTGCATTGCATTTGTTAGAACAAATTGATCTGAAGAGGCTTCCAAGGAAAAACATGTCTTAGCTAATCTTAGGGTGTTTTCTGATTATTATTATTATTAACAAACATTTATATAGCGCCAGCAGTGTACCTGGCACTTTACAAAGTAATAAAATAGACACGGTCCCTGCCCCTAGGGCTTACAATCTGAGAGACAGGAGCTGGGGGAGAGACTTAGGAAGGGGAACAGAGGGAGAGACAAGGGGTCTAACATTCATGAAGATGCGAGGTCTCAAGTGCACGTACTTGGCTTGGTTACGATGAGAATGACAGCAGGCAGGTCCATGTTGCAAGGATAAGGGTAAACCGATCGTAGGTATAGGAATAGTGGCTCAGCAGGATAAAGAGTCAGACAGAGCAGAGCGAAAGAGGTGAGTTTTAAGGAGAGATTTGAAGGTATGAAGGGAGGGGGCAAGGCGGATGTGGACAGGGAGGGAGTTCCAGGCATGGGGGGCAGCAAGTGAGAAGGGACGAAGGCGCTTAGGGGAGCAGGGAAGGCGTGGAAGGGTGAGAGAAGGGACAGAGGAGGAGCGAAGTGCACGGGCTGGAGTATGGAGGGCGATAAGTGCAGAGAGGTAGGGGGGAGCAAGGTTGTGAAGAGCTTTATAGGTGAAGACTAGGAGCTTGTGCAGGATTCGTTCAGGAAGGGGAAGCCAGTGAAGCGAAGAGAGGAGGGGCTGCACATGGTCGAAGCGACTGGCGAGGTAGATGACCCTGGCAGCAGAGTTTTGGACAGAGATGAGGGGAGAAAGGTGAGACCGGGGAAGGCCAGTGAGAAGGAGGTTACAGTAATCGAGGCGAGAGATGACCAGAGCATGAACAAGAGTTTTGGCAGACGAGACAGAGAGAAAAGGGCGAATCTTAGCAATGTTATGGAGGGAGAAGCGACAGGATTTAGCAACAGAGTCAATGTAGGGTTTAAAAGAAAGGGCTGAGTCAAAGATGAAGCCTAGGCTACGGGCTTGGGGGACAGGCAGGATGGTGACTCCATCAATAGTTATTGACAGTGAGGAAGGAGAGGAAGGATGAGGGGGGAAGATAAGGAGTTCAGTTTTAGCCATGTTGAGTTTGAGTTGACGTTGAGACATCCAGGTAGAGATGTCAGAGAGACAGTTGATGAGACGAGCTTGAACAGAGGGAGAGAGAGAGGGAGTAGAGAGATAGAGTTGAGTGTCATCAGCATAGAGGTGGTATTGGAAGCCATGGGAGGCAATGAGTTTGCCTAAGGATGAGGTATAGATCGAGAAGAGGAGAGGGCCAAGAACAGAGCCTTGAGGAACACCAACTGAGAGGGGGAAGGAGGAGGAGGTGGAGTTGGAGAGAGACACATTAAAGGAGCGGTCAGAGAGGTAGGAGGAGAACCAGTTATGGACAGAGCCACAAAAGCCAAGGGAGTGAAGGGAATCCAGCAAGAGTGAGTGGTCAACAGTATCGAAGGCAGCAGAGAGATCAAGGAGGACAAGAATGGAGTGTTTTCTGATGCGATGGGGACCCGCAGAGGAAAGCATGCTAGAGCTGATCGCTGTCATGTCTAAAAAAAACATCCATGGTTTGCACTGGTACTACATTTTTCAGACATTTCACTTTAGAAATAAATTAATTTTCACACACAAGTATTTTTATCTATTTTTTTTTTATTTTTTTAAAATGGAGTCAAATTAGGGTTACAAATTTCAGTGATCGGTGACTTTAAAGGGGCCCAAATAAAAACAAATTGTGTTTAAAGACAATAGGAATCACAAGGATGGTACATTTCTAGAATAATCCAACACAACAGTGATGGTTAACTTACAAAGGCATATCAATTTTAAAATAAATGAGCAATCACAGATGAAAAATTTTACTTACGTAGCCCTGGCAGAGATTTTCTTGTTGTAACAGGTGGTTAGATTTGGGGTGCAAAAACAATACATACAAAGACTGCTGCTTGTTATGCTTATTAATTCGACTTAAAAGCTGTGCTAGAAGAACATTATTTAGATTGGAACGTCAAAGACCTGAAAGTTGAAGATTCACATTGCCCATGAATGCGCAATTCTACCCTTTTTCAAATTTAGCCTTGGCACCAAGGCAGTAGCTGACTGGAGAAAATTTATATTTATTTATTTAACCATATTTTTATCCTGCTCTTCCTACCTCACGGTAGCCCAGAGCACCTAACAAGATACAATATAAAAATATAATATAAAACAATTAAAATATTTAAAAAACAAAAGCAGGGGGGAAAACACACAACACAACCCAACCCCTCTCCCTCGCCAAAAGCCTGACAGAACAGTCAGGTCTTACAGTTCTTACGGAAAGCCGGGAAGTCCAGGGCCAGACGGGCCCCCACCGGAAGGGAGTTCCACAGGCGCGGCGCGGCAACCGAGAACACCCTGTCCTGCGTGGCCCCCCAGGAAACCCGGGTGACCTCCAACATGGCACCCCCAGTCAACCGCAGAGGCCAATCTAGAACCCAGGGAGTGAGGCAGTCTTGCAGATAGGCAGGGTCCAGGCCGTGTAAGGCTTTATAGGTTAAAACCAACACTTTGAATCAGGCCAGGAAGATTATTGGCAGCCAGTGCAGAGATAGGAGCACAGGTGTAATGTGCTCCCGGCAGCCTTGCCAGACCAGGAGCCAGGCCACTGCGTTCTGCACCAACTGCAGCTTCCAAGCCATCACCATAGGTAGCCCCACGTAGAGTGTGTTACAGTAGTCTAAACAAGAGGTAATAAAAGCATGGATGATTGTGGCCAGATTCGAAACTGACACCAGCAGCCAAAGCCGCCGCACCAGGTGTAACTGGCGGAAGGCACTCCTCGCCACAGCCTCCACCTGGAGATCCAGGTGGAGCTGCGCATCAAGGAGCACCCCCAGGTTCCAAACCTGGGAAGTCAGTGGAGGACAAACCCCCTTAATTGAGGGAGCTGTCATCTCCATCAACTTACCCACTATCACCTCCGTCTTGTCAGGATTCAGTCACAGTCAATTAGCCCTCATCCAGTCCCCCACAGCCGCCAAACACCGGGTAAGCACCGAGATAGCCGGGCCTGGGACGGTTGAAAATGAGAGGTACAGTTAGGTGTCATCCGCATACTGATGACACCTCACCCCATACCCCCGATCACCTCGCCAAGCAACCGCATATACACGTTAAACAGGAGAGGGGACAAAACAGAACCTTGAGGGATGAAAAATGATCACCGAGCACCACCAAGCGAGTTCTTCCTGTCAGGAATGAGCGGAACCATTCAAGAACGATCCCTCTCACCCACCCCCGTACTGTTCCGCAGGTGCGTCATCAACATCTCGTGGCCAACAGTAGCAAATGCAGCCGACAGATCTAATAGGACTAAAAGGGTCGATCGACCCTTATCCTTTTCACGGCCAGATTATTGACCAAACCCACCAGTGCTGTCTCAGAGCCATGCCCCAGACGAAAGCCAGACTGAGAAGGATCCAGGTAACTGACATGATCAAGATGCTCTTGGAGCTGCTGAGCCACTGTTGATGATGGCCTCAGTCTTGGGTACAACCCCCGCATCCCTTTGCTGTATAATCAAGGGCCAGAAAACTTGGACCAGGAGGGCTTAGAGGGACGGGCCTCAGTGGTGACCAAGGGCCGACAAACGTGGAAAAAGGGAGCTTGAAAGGATAGCCCCCATAGCAAAGAGGGACTTGTAAAAAAGGATCGGGCCCAGCCACCATGGAACCCAGCAGAAAGTAGGTCGCTCATGTGAACCTGGGGGGAGAGAGGAAAACTGAAAACGCCTAGAGTAAAGCATGGGGCCATTAAGAGGCATTCTTCCTATTCAGTAGAACACTGATGACTGGAACTTGGAGCAGCAACCCCTCCCCCCCAAGAAATCCAGGTGTTCTCTCACGCACCTTTTGTGTCCCAGGGAGTCAATCATTAAGCCCTCGTCTCATCCTTAACTACCTTCCAGCCACTGTTGTTTACTCTTTCCCCCTGTGTCAAAAGTATCTTATGTATCTCCAATAGCCCTTTTTGTGATGGAAGTAGAAGTTTTGGTTCTTCCCCTCATCAGCCCATTGTACACCCCATACAGCACAGCTTAGTCTCTGAAATCCTTTGTCCAGTACCCTATAACTGCTCCTGATTTTCCCCTCAACCTCTGAGAAATCTTGGAACGCAGATACGTGTAGTTCACTCTGCACGTGTCTGTGCTAAGGGGTCTCCCAGACTTCAGTCTGCCCCTCTTTTTCTTTTACACACACACACACACACACACACACACACACCGCTGGATCCCGGGCTGCTGATCCCTTGTGCAATCAGCTAGGAGAGGTAAACTACAGGTCTAGACTCTCCCTCTCACCCTTGCTGTGCCTTCACCGGACCACCACGACCCCTCATTTTATGTTTTCCCTTTTTGTATCCTGCCAGCCAGACCAGGGCTGTGTTTCAGCATTAGCTTGTGTGTGTGTATGTGTACCTTATTTTTGCCTTTGTACTTCTGTTTTTATACAACAATAAACCTGTTTCAGTTTTATTGAACCTTTCTCTCTCTCTCTC
>QEPC01010651.1:1266138-1287847 GCA_003113815.1 Sphenodon punctatus | reverse complement strand
GGGGGGGCGGTCTTAGGGCCTTATGTTTTGATGAGTGAAGCCTGGGGCTTTAACATGAGGTGGGAGTCCTGGGGTGCTGAAATTCCAGAGGATTTGAGTGGTATTTGATTAACAAAGTTGTGATTCTTTGTCAAACCTGTTGAAAAAGCATGTTGGTAAGCAAATTTGCATGTATAAATGGTTGCATAATTAATCAAGTTAATTATGCAAATATTAATTCTTGTGGCGAATTTGCAGAATTTGGCTTCACTGGTTGCAGAATTTAAGATTTTTTGGTGCAGTGAACTTGGGTCTCTGGTTATATGGGAAAGAGAATTGAGGAAGTCTGCAGGCCAAATCCACTGTGCCATCAAATACCACATACACTCTGGAAATACATACACTTCCTCACACGGATAGCATGTGCACAGTGGTGGCTGGTGGAGTTTTAGGTTGGTGGGCTGGCAGGGGGCGGGGCCAGTATTAGAATTTCACATTTAAATGACCAATGAAATAGAATAAACAATGAATGAAAACACTACAACATACAGAGAACAAAAAACTACACAGCAGTAGTGAGAAAAATGCAAAGCTGTGTGGAAAACATCAAAAAGGGGAAACTAGCATTCTCCTGTAGATCAGATGCTAGAAAAAAAAAAAAAACTGGCAGCTCAAGGCTTCAAATCTGTTTTAAATAAGGGGACATTGTATGTATGTGTGATTAAACTGCTAGTTTAAAAAGAAAACTGCACTCACGAGAGAGATCATGAATATGCCAGGGATGTGAGGAATGCGTCCAGAGAAGTTAGGACACTCAATATATGTCAGAGAATCCACACGGGAGAACCCTTATGTGTGCCCTGACTGGGAAATGCTACAAGGTGAGCTCAGCCCTCAATTCACACCAGAGAATTCACCCTGCTAGGGAACAGCCCTGTAAATGTCGAATTGTGGGGAAAGCTTTAGTGCAAAATTCAGTCTTACTATTCATGAAAGAACCCAAACAATTCCCTCATTCCCACTCCTACCTCAGCTGCAGTAGGGAGAAAGGCAGGTATGACTAAAAGGGGCAGCATGGGCAGCAAGCTTTAACAAACAGTAGAGTAAACCAAAGGCTTAATGATTAAATCACACTGATGATGCTGTATTTCTAATCCCTTGCCTCCAACCAGCCCCTCCCATCTCTGCTCCCCTTCTCTTACACCAGGGATGGGGAACTTTAGGCCCAAGGGCTAAATATGATCTATACCAAGTTTTTTATTTGTCCCCTTTCCAGTTCATTGATTTGGCCCATATATCCAGTTCGTACCCTCAGTTCATGTTAAGGGAGCAGGATGAGGGTGTGGACAAGGATAGGGGACAGATCCATGATCTAGAACCTCCACTTCCTGAGTAGGTACCTCCACCTCCAGATTTTATGTGATTCTCAGAGCTTGTAGTAATTTTTTAATTGGTTCCTGGGAAAGAAAAGGTTCCCTGCCTCTGATAAAGTGCTTTCAGTATCCTTCCTACAAGCTCCCAGACTAGGGAACAAGAGAGAAAAATACATGGAAAAATCCTTAAGATTCCAAATTCCCAGTAGCATCAGATTGCTTGCAGAGTGGGGGAGAAAATTCAAATAGACTAACTCTGTTTTTCTGTTTCAAAAACACTAAAACCACACAAGACTGCATGCAAACTTAAACGCAGTTTATACTGCTGCAAAAATATTAAATATAAGAAATCTGCAAGTAAAGGTTTTGGAAAAATGTTTAAGTTCTGTTTGCATGTTTATCCTGCTTCACTTAAATCAGTGCACAAAATATCAAAGCGAAATATCCAATTAAAAAATAAATAAATCAAGAAAAATATATTAAAAAATTAAAAATAGAAAATACATTGAAAAATATATTCTATCAATGAACAAAGTATTCAAACCAAAAATAAAGAAAATATATTTTAAAAATCAAAACATAAAATATCCAAACATATACTTTGGATTTTTAAAATATATTTTCTTTATTTTTGGTATGTGTGTGGACAGATAGATAGACAGACAGACAGACCGACAGATAGATTAGATAAAAATAATATAATTTTTAGATAGTATCAGAAATAGTATCATAGTCCCCCCCCAGGCCTTTGGGGAGGGGGGAAGGGGGATAGGGCTTTAGCTCCCCTACCTTATTTATTGTTTTAATTGAGGTCCCAGGCCCTGTTTTAATATATGATTGTTATTACTGATTGTTTTAAATTGTTTTTATGTATTATGTATTATATATTTATTGTTGTAAGCCGTCCCAAGTTGTTTGCAGGAGGGGCGGGGTAGAAAATAAATAAAAATTAAATAATAAATAAATAGTAGCAATAAAACACGTAAAACCCCAAACTAAAAAATAAATCCAAAATAAAATAAAATGCACATCGGGAACAATTAAAAGGGGCTGTACCATAGTGAAAAGCAACAAAAGTCAGAGGGAAAATAATAATAAAAAAATTATCACCAAAGTAGAGAAATTCAGTTTATAATCTCTGCTGCAGCAACCTCCAAACTAGCCCAGACTGGTTCCTGCTGTGTCTTCTGCTGAGAGCTTCTCAGGGCTCTGAAAAGGCATCCTAAAACCACCCTTTTGGTGGCCTGGCCCCTCCTCCAACCCCTCCCCTTGCCTTTAATGTGCCAGCACCCCAGAGGTGTATATTCTGGCCACTCTCAGAACATGAGTGTATCAAAAGCAAGGGTGGGCATTCCCTCCATTCGCCCTCCCCTCTGCTCAACAAGACTGGTTATGGATGCCTAGCAGCCAGCCTGGCCCTGGCCCACCCTATCCCACATGCCCCTGCCTCTCTGCTTGACTCCCCGCTGGCCAGAATGACAGAGTTGGCAGGGACCTCAGGGTCATCCAGTTCAATCCCCTCCTTGGAAGTAGGATGTTTGCTGACTGTTGGTGGTCATTTGTGGCTAGAGGACTAGGACCAGGGTGAGAGGGGCTGAATTCGAGGGTTATTTCTATAATTTATATTTTATTTTAAAAATAAATAAATACATGATGTCACTGTGCTCCAGGAATGGGAGTGGGGAGGGTTTTTTTGTTTTGTTTTTTTAAATGGGCAGAGTTAGGGCATTCCCCTGCTCCTTTCCTGATGTGGCTCTGCACCTGCAGACTAGAGCAACGTGACTTCACAGCACTCAAGGAGTGTGGGAGGTACCCTCAGTTACATTGGGCCCAGAATCCAAAGAGCCCCTATTATTGACCATAAATGCATAATTATACTTGTTCATACAAGTGAGGCAAGGGAAGTAATCCAGGGCTAAACAGTCAAAAAATGCAATTAAAAACTCAACTCCTTTTCTGTGAACCCAGTTTCATCAAACCACCATGAAAAAATCTGCAAGTTTACGTTGTGTCTCACTTTATTGCCCTATTATTTGGGCTGTTAAAAAATACAAATTTAAAATCACCTGTTGAATGGACTGTTAACTTTTAACACATTCCGTACCCCTTTTTACGTATCTCTGAATTTTAGCCACTCTTGAGACATGTTAGAATATGTAAATACCAGTAGGGGGAGCAACTCACACAGCAGAAAAATGTACCAGTCCCATAACAATACCTGTAGTCTCTTGAAATGAAGGTGAAACTGGTGGGGAAATCTGTAAAGACTAAAGGGGTTGAAAAGATTGTAAGGTTCTTGATACTTCTGAAAAATGAGTTTCACCTCTTGGGGTTGCATCATAGATAACACTCATAAGATAAACAGGTCCACTTCTAATTTAAACTACTATTACAAAAAGAAGGCGTTGCAGGATTTTGCATCAGCCTGTCCTCAATACAAACATATTTATTACAAATGCTATATTAAGAGCATAAGGAGTGCCACACGGAGGGTGAGAACAGACCTGCACCTTCATTCTGTTTTAACACCACTTTAACATTGCTTATACAGGTTGTGGGGATGCATAGGGTGCCAATACAGTTCTGCAACATGCATAAGAAATTATAAAGCGGTATTAAAATGGATGTTTTCACCCTGGGTCAGGTCAATGGTCCATTTGCTCATAATGGGACAGTCCGTTCCTTTTTGTTGTTCACTCCTAGCTCCCGACAGTCAGAGGTTATGTCTCCCAACCTTCTTAGCCAATAGCCATTAACAGACCTGTCCTCCAAGAACTTATCCAATCCTTTTTTAAACCCAGCTATGCAACAATGGCGACAAATGGGCAACAAATTCCACAAGTAAATGGTGTGTTGAGTGAAAAAAATACTCTCTTTTATTTGATTTAAATTGGCTGCCAGTTAATTTCATGGAGTGTCCCCTAGTTCTAGTACTATTTGACAGGGTAAACAACTCCCCATTTACTCATTCTGCACCACTCATGATTTTATGCACTTCTATTATCTCCTCTGTAGTCTATTCTCCAAGTTGAAGAGCCCTGATCTATAAAAGCCTCTCTTCACAACGGAGCCGTTCCTTACCCTTGATCAATTTTGTTGCCCTTTTCTGCACCTTTTCTATTTCTACTATATCTTTTTTGAGATGGGGCAATCAGAACTGCACACAATAATCAAGGTGTGGTTGCATCATAGATTGATTTTGGGTGATTTCAGACGTTACGGGACCTGTTGGCCCCGTACCGAAATCACCCTATTCATTCCCCGCCGGGGTCACCCCGTAACGCCACAACAGACGTGCCGGGGGGATCCCGGTGGGAAATGTGGGAGGGGGCGGGGCCGCGTGGCGCAACGTGCGGCCGCACAGCCCCGCCCCCTCCACGCACCCTGCCGCCCGCCCTCCAAGGAGACGGGCGGGCGGCAGGGCCACTGCGGCCGCCGCGTCGGGCCGGAAGCGCCATGGCCCGGGATCCCGCCGGGGATCCTGGGCCGTGGCAACTGGCCAGACGTTACTTTTTGTTGGTCCCTGCCGGGGGTCCGTTTGACCACACTTCCCAGGACATTCCCCCGGCTAGCCCGGGAAGCGTGGTTCAAATTGACCCCATGTGGGGATTCACCGTGGCGAACATCTGGCGGCCTCCAAACAGACGTTCGAGACACGGTGACCACAGGTGGGTATTCACCGTGGTTCACCGTGATCTCGTCATGTCTGAAAATACCCATAGTGGCATTAGGATATTATCAGCCAAGATTTGAAAAATTATTAAAGAGGGCTATTTGTGGAGGAAAACTTTAATACAATAAAACCATATAACTTAAAGGGGGAGGGAAAATACATGAAGGGGAACAGGCAGTGGATCCTCTAAAAGCACCTGGAGAACAAAAAAGTTTTCAGGTGTTTTTTGAAGGTGGGGTGTGAGGAACTCTAAGGCATATTTCTGGGGAAAGCAAGTTCCATGCTCAGGGGCCCACCACAGCAAAGGCCCAATTGCCCACTGACTTAAGGTGCAATGGCAGGATCCCCAAACAGTGGGTGTTTTCAGACGTGACACTAACCCCAGTTTAACCACACTTGAACAATTCTTATGCATGTTGCAGGGCTGCATAGGGCACCAATACAACCCTGCAACATGCATAAGAAATGTTAAAGTGTGGTTAAACTGGGGTTAGCATCATGTCTGAAAACACCCAGCAGGTGGCATCTGAGCACAGCAGATAGCCAACAGGATGAGGTTCAATGAGCAGGTCTTGAATGTAACCAGGGCCTTAAAAACCAGCAGCACTTAAGTTCAGGTGTGTTTATTTCCACTTTCGATCAGGAGCAATTTGCTTTAGAAGAACTGTAAAATTGTGGCAGGATCAGGCCCATAAATTGTACAGTGAGTGGAGTCTAATGTTTAGAGTAGGGAACTCTGAGCTAAAACTCCTGGATTCTGTTCCTGGTTCTGCCATGACTTTGGCAACAATCTTGCAAATCTTGTGTGGGTGTTTACATTGCCCACACTGTAATGCTGCTATAACTCTCTGTAAGACTGGAGTCTGAGAGCCTAGAAATAGTGGGTTTTAGTGGTCACTGATTTGGCCCTTTCTGTGGGTGTTTTTAAAGTCTCCACACATGGCACCCCACCATCCACATGGGAAACCGCTCATTTGCAGTTGGTGCATGGGGAAGCGTACTCCAGTGATCCATGCACCGGCCACCCAGTCCCCGTACGTAGCACGTCTGGAAAATCTGGAGTGCCTCTTGTGGGGACTGGGTGGCTGGTGTGTGGATAAGGCACCCATGCAGGGAGCCGCCCATGTGAAGGGCTCCTCACGCACTTCCCAAGCATGGACGCCCTGCCCCATGCACTGAACATGGACCTTCCTTCCACCCCACTCTTGTGTAAAAACACCCTATGTCACATTAGGCAACACGCTTAGTTTGCAGTCCTGCAACCACTTCCTTACAAACTGTTCCCTTGCAGTCAGTAGGACTTCTCATGAGTAAATGGTTTGCAATTGTTATTTTAGGCTCAATCCCAGTCATATTACTACTGGAAGCAGTCACATTAAAGCCAATAGATGTTTTCATGGTAGCAAAGGTAGGCATGTTTGTAGGTGTTAGCATGATTGGAGCCATGCATAGTTTTAATAAACTGCGCAGGGCTACTTGCGTTTAAGATTAAGTTTAGGCATAAATCTGTAAGACTGAGGTCTTTAAATTTATATTTTGAGCAGTGCAATCTTCTGGCGGGATAGCACATGTGCTGGCAACTAAAGCTGGTGCAGATCCAGGGTATTTGTAGACAAACATCTCCCCACCCATCACCTACCCATCATGCATGTTGCAAGGCTGTGTTGACGGCCTATGCAGCCCTGCAACGTGCATGGTGGGTGGGTAATGGGTGGGGAGGCGCTTTTTAAAAACACCCCCAGTTCACTTCAACAGGACTAGGATTTGCCCATGCTAACTACTTGAGTGCTGTCCTGCCAGAGGATCACACCCTGTGTCTCTGAAAATGGGCAGATTATCTACCCAACTCAGAGAATTTGTGAAACTTTATTAATGGTTTGCAATGCACCTTAAAATCCTCTGGAGGAATAGGGAAGTAAAATATTCTTTAAAAAATATGAATTCATTAGCTAGCACCCACAGTTCAGTGTATAAAATGCATTTTAAAGAATTCCAACAAAATGGAACTCACACAATCAGAACATGCACTCATATCCAAAGGTGAAGACTGTATGAACACTTACAGCACACCTCCCTTTAAATAATCAGCCCAAGGAACTGAGTACCTTAGTTCTCCCCTACCACTAGCACATTGGGCCACCCAGCTTCTCCATTCAGTTCAGTCCTTCATTATTACTGTCAGTGTCCTCAAAATCCTCTATCATGGTTTTCTGTCAGTTTCTCCTCAGCCATAGTCTCTTTTATGGCCTCAGTCTGGCACTTGTTCATCATACCTCTAATCTCCTACATGGTATGTGTGTTCCAGACATCTGTGCCTCTTTTCTAATCTTCCTACAAACCCCTCCCGGACAGCTTTCTTTTTTTTTTTTGTATATATATTTTTTATTTTATAACGTATAACCTTGAATACAATTATCTATTGAACATATTAGGACCTTTTGGGTGATACCCTTACAGTTCCGGTCCTACATCCTTACAATACATTTAACATAATAAAACACTTTTCAAATTTCTGTCAAGCATATAGAAATCTGTGTTGCATTGGAATTAGAATGTTGCTGTATTATAGTCCAGATGTTGCTCCAGACAGCATAAAAACCTTCTAGCTCCTGATATAACTCCGCCTGTATCCTTTCCATCGTGAGTACATACCACAACCTGTTTATCCATTTACTAAAAGAAGGTTTGGATTTAGACTTCCAGTTACTAATTATTGTATGTATCGCAGCTAGCCTAAGTTGTTGGCATGCCAGTCTTCTTTCCTTTATTATATAGAGGTCTGCAAACACACCGAGCAGGGCAATCATTGGCTGAAAAGGAATGTCCTGGTTGGCAACCACCCCCATCAAAGGCCAGATCTTTTTCCAAAAGTCACTGATGTGCGGGCAGTGCCACCAGCAATGCATCCATGTTCCAGTCTCGCCGCACCCCTGCCAGCATTCTTTTGGATAATCCTTATTGATCTGATTTACTCTTTGTGGAGTCAGGTAAATTCTATAAGTGGTCTTAATTTGCGGTTCTTTTACTGCAAGGGATTTGGATGCTTTTTGCATGGCTTCCCATACTAAGGTTCTTTTATCTTTATCAATTTCCACTTGCAGGTCCTCTTCCCACTTATCCAGGTATCCAGCGTCAGGTAAGTTGTATAGCCTATGTAGTATTCTGTAAAACCTTGATATGATGTGTGCTTGTGAGGCGTCCCCATATAGTACTTTTTCTATGTCTGTTATTTTTCTGACGTAGTTATGTTTATCCATTACGTTGTTGAATTTGTTTTTAATTTTTGCATATAGTAAAAAGCCTGGGTCCGCCCCAAGCTGTTCCGTCATAGTGTCTTTTGTCATAAGATCCGCGCCTATAAAAAGCTGGTGAGCAAATTTTATGCCTTTAGACTCCCATCTTTTTTTCGCTCCAACAGGAATGTCCAAGTCCTTAGACCAGTGACCAAGAGCAGGCGTGTATGGGTTTTTCTCTTTATCAACTTCTGCTTTTCTCATAGCTGACTCCCATGTCTGTAATGCAAAGTTCACGAAAGGATGCTCCTCTATCTTTCGTATCTTTACTTTTTGGTTGTCTGTTAACACATTTTTAAAGGATTTGATTTTAAGTTGGTCTTTCTCTAGTACTGTCCAATTTGGAGCTCCACTATCATGATACCATGCCTTAACTCCTCGCAGGGTCGCCGCCCAGTGGTACAACTTTACGTCCGGCATGTTCAATCCTCCATTTTCTTTTATGGTGTATAATACTGATCTCCTAATGCGCGGCTTTCTGCCTCGCCAAACAATGCTAGATATGACTTTATTCACGGTTCCCAGATATTCCTTTGGCAATTTAATAGGTAATGCAAATGCTACATATAACAACCTGGGTAATAATACCATCTTAACTAAATTAGTACGGCCTATCCAGGAAATCTGCAATTTTTTCCAAGAATCCTCTTTATATCTGATTTCCTCCAACAATGGTAGGAAATTCTTTTTGTATAATTCTTTCCAATTTTTTGTTACATTTATGCCTAGATATCTTATGGCCTCGTTTTCCATGTTGAATGGAGTAGATAGAAGATATTCTTCCCTTGTCAGCTTTTTTTCATTAAATAGTAACATCTGAGACTTTTCTACATTAATTTTGTACCCAGAAAGTGCTCCAAAACCATTTATGATACTCAGTAACTTGGGTACAGATTGTGGCAAGTCAGTGAGGAACACCAGCATGTCGTCTGCATACATAGCAAGTTTATACTCTGTTTTATCTATTTTTAGACCCTTTATAAATTGGCTTTCCCGAATAGCTATGGCCAATGGCTCCACCGCGATGTTAAACAGCAGTGGAGACATAGGGCATCCTTGTCTGGTTCCTCGGGCAAGCTCAATTCCCTCAGTTAACTCCCCATCAATAATAATTTGCGCTTTTGGGTTTTTGTATATTAACTTCACCCATTGCAAGAAATGGCCCTTTATTCCCATATTATACATTGTTTCAAATAGGTATTGATGCTCCACCAAATCAAAGGCCTTCTCCGCGTCCAAGGAGATCACTGCAGCTGGTTCCCTCTGTTTATTCATACTATACACTATATCCACTACCTTGCGTATATTGTCTATACCCAACCTTCCTGGCATAAACCCAGTCTGATCTGGCGAAATTATTTGGGGTAATACCTGCATCAGTCTATTTGCCAGTGTTTTGGTAAATATTTTTGCATCAACATTAATTAAAGATATGGGTTGATAGCCACTACAGATCTCAGGATTCTTTCCGCTCTTAGGGCATAGGGTGATGTATGCTTCTTGAAATGTTTGTGGCAAAGATTGCTGTTTCAAAAATGAGTTGAACATTTTAGTGAGTAGTGGGCTGGTTTGAGACAAAAAAGTTTTATAAAATTCAGCGGGAAAACCGTCTGGGCCAGCTGTCTTATTCCGCGGTAGCCCTTTAATAGTATCTTGTACTTCTTTAATGTCAATCTCTCTGTTAAGAAATTTTTGCTGCTCTGTTGTAATTTGTGGTAATGTTATTGATTGCAAAAATGAACCTATTTTTTCCCTATCGGGACAGTTTGTAGTATACAATTTTTGATAAAATTGCACAAAGCAACTTTCTTTCTCTTTACCTTTCAGTATTTTTCCATTAGGGTTTTCCCGTATATAAGGAATGTCTTTTTTTTGTGTTTTTTTTTTTTATCAACCAGGCCAGGGCTTTATCTGCCTTATTTGCTTTATTGAAATAATATGCTTTTGTGTATCTCATTTTCCCAATTGTTGCCTCAGTCTCTAACAGATTAATTTGTGTTTTTAACTGAGCAATTTTTTCTGCATTTATTTTAACCTGCTTTGCTAATTGTCTCATTTGTAAGTATTTTTCATTTATTTGTTTATGCTTTTCTTTTTTCAGGAAGGCTCCCAGAGAAATAAATTGTCCACGAAGCACCACCTTTGCCGTCTCCCACAAAATTGCAGGAGAGGTCTCTGGCATGTCATTGTGCTGAATGAACTCTTTGATGTTTTCCTGAATCTGTTCCTGCAACCATTTGTTGTTTAAATAAAATCTTTTTAACATCCATCTTGTTTTTTGTCTTTTTCCCCCTTTTTTTGCATTTATTTCTAGAACCATAGAATTATGATCTGAAAAGGGAATTATTTGAATATATGCTGCATCACATTTCTGTAATGCTTCCTGGTTACCCAACATATGGTCTATTTTTGTGGAGGTTTTATGGGGATTAGAGTAGAAAGTAAATTCCTGTGCCTTTGGATGCAATGTTCTCCAAATATCAATCATCCCATTTTTTCCAATTATCTGTACTATCCTTTTCTGTGGCTTATTTAGCTCTTTTTTTGTAACTAAATCCAAAGAGGACAAAGGTGAGTTAAAATCACCCATAATTAATGCTAGTCCTTCCATTTCCTGAGCAATGTTTGAAAGCGTATCAGCCAGGAAAGCTGCTGTGTTATTATTCGGGGCATAGAGTGTTGATATAGTGTATTTTTCTGCTGCCATAGTGCCTTTTAAAATGAGGAGGCGACCTTCTGAGTCTCTGCTAACACTATGAATTTGCAGTTTTATTGATTTATGTATTCCTATCAATACCCCTGCTTTCTTTTTTCCAGCATTAGAGTGGTAAATCTTATATTGTTTATTACAAAACCTTTGATTATCTTTTTTCAATAAATGGGTTTCCTGTATTGCAAATATTTGAGGCTCTGTTTTTGTTATGTGTCTCCAGACTCTTTTACGTTTAATGGGATTATTTAATCCGCATACATTAAATGAAATTACTTTTAAGCTAGTCATTGGTGCTACACTCCTTGCTTAGGTATTTGTCTTTTATTTGCTTCTTTTTCCTATTCTTATGTGGAGCAATTCTCTTGTATTCCCTTTCTTTATTTTTCTGCCTTCTTTTATTTTCCTTTTCAATCCTTATTTCCAACTTATAAATTCCCTTATGCGTATTTTCCATTGTAACTCTATTCCTATTTTGTATTCTTATTCTATCCTTTATAACCATTATTACTACTTTTAAACCTTTACGTTATAAAAATCTTTCTCTATCTATATCTAACAATTCCTCAACACAAAGTCTTAACTACCAAATATTATAATCACTATCGCAATAAAAACTATCAACAACTTCAATAAACAATTATTATAACCAATATTTTAGCAACAGTAGAGGCTCCCTTATCGGAGTATCATGTACAGAAGGCTTTCTGCTTCCCGCTGGCCCTGTTTTCACCCTTTTTTTTTTTTTTTTTTTAGCATCACATAGTTTTCTTAGTCCTTTCTGTCCATTACACTTCACTCATAACTATAGCCAGATATTTTCCTCAATTGTTCTTTTCTTTATCTCCCTTTGAATTTTTGGATATAAAGCCTTCTAAATCCTCTTTAGAATTAAAGTATCTTCTTTTTCCAGAGTCCATAAATGACAATTTAGCTGGGTAGAGTATTTGCACTCTCAGTCCTAGTTTGTTCAGTTTTTCAATTTGGGGTTTCCAAGCTTTCCTTTTTTGTACCGTTTCATATGCTAGGTCTGGGTACACTGATATTTTATTGCCTTCAAACATCATTTCTTTAGCAGTCCTGGCTGCCCTCAAAATCATTTCTTTATCTGTATATCTTAAGAAGCAGGCTATTATTGCTCGGGGTGGGGCTTGATCTCTAGGTTTTGGCCTGAGGGATCTATGGGCCCTCTCAATTTCCACCACGTGCAGCTCCACTTTCCCTGGAAATATTTCTCTGAAAATCTTCAGCAATAGCTCCCCTGCCCCATTTATTTCCAGCCCCTCAGGGATTCCCAGGAATCTCAGATTATGTCGCCTCGACCTATTTTCAAGATCTTCCAGCTTACCCTTTAAATAATTTATGTTCTCTTCCACTTTTTGGCTCCTAGGCTCCTGCAAATTATGTATGTCCTCCAAATCACTGATTCTTTGTTCTGCAGCTTCTACCCTTTTACTAAATCCCTCCATTTGATTTTTCATCTCATTTAGGTTACCTTTGATAGAACAGATACCCTCTTTGTTATATGAGAGATCCTCTTTTATGGCTTTAAAAAGCTCTAGTACTTGCCCCAGCGAGTCAGGATCCCCCGCTTCTTCCCGCAGTGTGCCGTCCGCCATTTTAGGCTGCCCGATATCAGCTTTTCTTGAGCTTCTGCGTGGGAGAATATTTGTCTATCGTGGAGTCTGGCTCTTTTCTTTTTGACTGGCTCATATCTTTTGTGGCTAGTCTTTTAATTCTTTTCTTTTTTTGACGCTATTTTTCATCAGGGTTTTGATTTTAATCCTCGGGTCAGCGGGAGCACAGCCAGACACGACCTGTGCTTCGCGCATGCCCAGTCAGCCTCCCGGACAGCTTTCTTACACTCACATTTATTAGTCTATCCTTCCTTGAAATACTCCATATTTTCCCCCACGATTTATGAATGGCAGTCTCCAGTCTCTTTCGGGTGTTTACAAATGAGCAAGCCCATGACCATTGTGTGGCTCTGCCACGGAGCACCCACACACAGGTGGAGTGCATGGGAAGTGATTCAAAAGGGCAGCTCCCAGCATGGTTACCCTGTCCATGGGTGGCCACCATACATTTGGCTGGCCGGCACACAGCAATCTGGACTTCCTGGCATGGCTCCCGGTGTGCTCCATGGCTCACAGAAGTGTGCATCTGGCAGCTCTACCTTCAGACTGGCGATCAGATCCGTGGTGCCTGAGTGGCCATGCAGGGTCTTTTTATGAAAACACTCTTTGTTTGCTACTCTCATTGACCAGGTCTCTGCTCCACTCAATAATGTATTCAGTATAGCTGAATATTAAATACACTGAATACATTACTGCATATTCAGTATATACAGTGTGATTCTCCAGCAGACAGCAAGCATACAGTTCCATTTACTTCAAAGTGTTACGGGGAGGGGGGAATCTGGGGAAAAAAGGGGGAAGACAAAGGATCCTATGGTGAGCAAGGACTCAAGTCACCACGCACTTGCCCGAGCCCCGGCCACAGGAGTCATCTATCTAGAATATATAACCCGTCAGGATAGTGTGTGGACCCTCTTGATCTCACAGAGATCGGGTGCCTATCATCATAGGGCGCTGACGGCGGTTTTAGACGAGACGCAAATGGCGGCTGAGCCCTTTTTTCAGCCGCCATTGTTGCCGCTCATCTAAAACCCCGGTGCACGCGAACGCCGGATCTCAGCCGCGTGAAGCCGTCCCGGCAATCCTGCCCCTGTCAAGGCGGATCGCCGCTGTGCTGGCTTCACTCCACACTTCCGGGTTCTTTGCCCGAGTGCGCACGTGCAGAAGGGCGCGCATACGCACAAACACTCCACGCCGTGTCTCATGCTCTTCTGAACATCAGACACGGTGTTGAGAGGAAGGCGGGTGCACGATGCCAGCACGGAACGATCCCGCTTGTGAGCGGGATCGTCTAAAACTGCCCTGAGAATTGCCAGGAGTCTCGGGCCTCAGGTACGCAATTACACCACACAATACCCAACCAGGAGGAGGGCAGGGCTGTGGTGCGTGGATGGTGCGGGGGAAATGTGGCTAGGGGCCCAGGGGTTGTAGGTATGGAAAAACGGTCACACAGGGAGGGGGGAAGGGCACAGAAACCCAGGGAAGGGGAGGCTCTCTCACTTACACTTGCTCGCTCAGCACCCACTCTCTCTCTCTCTCTCTCTCTCATACACTAGTCNGTGTGTGGATAAGGCACCCATGCAGGGAGCCGCCCATGTGAAGGGCTCCTCACGCACTTCCCAAGCATGGACGCCCTGCCCCATGCACTGAACATGGACCTTCCTTCCACCCCACTCTTGTGTAAAAACACCCTATGTCACATTAGGCAACACGCTTAGTTTGCAGTCCTGCAACCACTTCCTTACAAACTGTTCCCTTGCAGTCAGTAGGACTTCTCATGAGTAAATGGTTTGCAATTGTTATTTTAGGCTCAATCCCAGTCATATTACTACTGGAAGCAGTCACATTAAAGCCAATAGATGTTTTCATGGTAGCAAAGGTAGGCATGTTTGTAGGTGTTAGCATGATTGGAGCCATGCATAGTTTTAATAAACTGCCCAGGGCTACTTGCGTTTAAGATTAAGTTTAGGCATAAATCTGTAAGACTGAGGTCTTTAAATTTATATTTTGAGCAGTGCAATCTTCTGGCGGGATAGCACATGTGCTGGCAACTAAAGCTGGTGCAGATCCAGGGTATTTGTAGACAAACATCTCCCCACCCATCACCTACCCATCATGCATGTTGCAAGGCTGTGTTGACGGCCTATGCAGCCCTGCAACGTGCATGGTGGGTGGGTAATGGGTGGGGAGGCGCTTTTTAAAAACACCCCCAGTTCACTTCAACAGGACTAGGATTTGCCCATGCTAACTACTTGAGTGCTGTCCTGCCAGAGGATCACACCCTGTGTCTCTGAAAATGGGCAGATTATCTACCCAACTCAGAGAATTTGTGAAACTTTATTAATGGTTTGCAATGCACCTTAAAATCCTCTGGAGGAATAGGGAAGTAAAATATTCTTTTAAAAATATGAATTCATTAGCTAGCACCCACAGTTCAGTGTATAAAATGCATTTTAAAGAATTCCAACAAAATGGAACTCACACAATCAGAACATGCACTCATATCCAAAGGTGAAGACTGTATGAACACTTACAGCACACCTCCCTTTAAATAATCAGCCCAAGGAACTGAGTACCTTAGTTCTCCCCTACCACTAGCACATTGGTCCACCCAGCTTCTCCATTCAGTTCAGTCCTTCATTATTACTGTCAGTGTCCTCAAAATCCTCTATCATGGTTTTCTGTCAGTTTCTCCTCAGCCATAGTCTCTTTTATGGCCTCAGTCTGGCACTTGTTCATCATACCTCTAATCTCCTACATGGTATGTGTGTTCCAGACATCTGTGCCTCTTTTCTAATCTTCCTACAAACCCCTCCCGGACAGCTTTCTTTTTTTTTTTTGTATATATATTTTTTATTTTATAACGTATAACCTTGAATACAATTATCTATTGAATATATTAGGACCTTTTGGGTGATACCCTTACAGTTCCGGTCCTACATCCTTACAATACATTTAACATAGTAAAACACTTTTCAAATTTCTGTCAAGCATATAGACATCTGTGTTACATTGGAATTAGAATGTTGCTGTATTATAGTCCAGATGTTGCTCCAGACAGCATAAAAACCTTCTAGCTCCTGATATAACTCCGCCTGTATCCTTTCCATCGTGAGTACATACCACAACCTGTTTATCCATTTACTAAAAGAAGGTTTGGATTTAGACTTCCAGTTACTAATTATTGTATGTATCGCAGCTAGCCTAAGTTGTTGGCATGCCAGTCTTCTTTCCTTTATTATATAGAGGTCTGCAAACACACCGAGCAGGGCAATCATTGGCTGAAAAGGAATGTCCTGGTTGGCAACCACCCCCATCAAAGGCCAGATCTTTTTCCAAAAGTCACTGATGTGCGGGCAGTGCCACCAGCAATGCATCCATGTTCCAGTCTCGCCGCACCCCTGCCAGCATTCTTTTGGATAATCCTTATTGATCTGATTTACTCTTTGTGGAGTCAGGTAAATTCTATAAGTGGTCTTAATTTGCGGTTCTTTTACTGCAAGGGATTTGGATGCTTTTTGCATGGCTTCCCATACTAAGGTTCTTTTATCTTTATCAATTTCCACTTGCAGGTCCTCTTCCCACTTATCCAGGTATCCAGCGTCAGGTAAGTTGTATAGCCTATGTAGTATTCTGTAAAACCTTGATATGATGTGTGCTTGTGAGGCGTCCCNTACTAAATCCCTCCATTTGATTTTTCATCTCATTTAGGTTACCTTTGATAGAACAGATACCCTCTTTGTTATATGAGAGATCCTCTTTTATGGCTTTAAAAAGCTCTAGTACTTGCCCCAGCGAGTCAGGATCCCCCGCTTCTTCCCGCAGTGTGCCGTCCGCCATTTTAGGCTGCCCGATATCAGCTTTTCTTGAGCTTCTGCGTGGGAGAATATTTGTCTATCGTGGAGTCTGGCTCTTTTCTTTTTGACTGGCTCATATCTTTTGTGGCTAGTCTTTTAATTCTTTTCTTTTTTTGACGCTATTTTTCATCAGGGTTTTGATTTTAATCCTCGGGTCAGCGGGAGCACAGCCAGACACGACCTGTGCTTCGCGCATGCCCAGTCAGCCTCCCGGACAGCTTTCTTACACTCACATTTATTAGTCTATCCTTCCTTGAAATACTCCATATTTTCCCCCACGATTTATGAATGGCAGTCTCCAGTCTCTTTCGGGTGTTTACAAATGAGCAAGCCCATGACCATTGTGTGGCTCTGCCACGGAGCACCCACACACAGGTGGAGTGCATGGGAAGTGATTCAAAAGGGCAGCTCCCAGCATGGTTACCCTGTCCATGGGTGGCCACCATACATTTGGCTGGCCGGCACAGAGCAATCTGGACTTCCTGGCATGGCTCCCGGTGTGCTCCATGGCTCACAGAAGTGTGCATCTGGCCGCTCTACCTTCAGACTGGCGATCAGATCCGTGGTGCCTGAGTGGCCATGCAGGGTCTTTTTATGAAAACACTCTTTGTTTGCTCCTCTCATTGACCAGGTCTCTGCTCCACTCAATAATGTATTCAGTATAGCTGAATATTAAATACACTGAATACATTACTGCATATTCAGTATATACAGTGTGATTCTCCAGCAGACAGCAAGCATACAGTTCCATTTACTTCAAAGTGTTACGGGGAGGGGGGAATCTGGGGAAAAAAGGGGGAAGACAAAGGATCCTATGGTGAGCAAGGACTCAAGTCACCACGCACTTGCCCGAGCCCCGGCCACAGGAGTCATCTATCTAGAATATATAACCCGTCAGGATAGTGTGTGGACCCTCTTGATCTCACAGAGATCGGGTGCCTATCATCATAGGGCGCTGACAGCGGTTTTAGACGAGACGCAAATGGCGGCTGAGCCCTTTTTTCAGCCGCCATTGTTGCCGCTCATCTAAAACCCCGGTGCACGCGAACGCCGGATCTCAGCCGCGTGAAGCCGTCCCGGCAATCCTGCCCCTGTCAAGGCGGATCGCCGCTGTGCTGGCTTCACTCCACACTTCCGGGTTCTTTGCCCGAGTGCGCACGTGCAGAAGGGCGCGCATACGCACAAACACTCCACGCCGTGTCTCATGCTCTTCTGAACATCAGACACGGTGTTGAGAGGAAGGCGGGTGCACGATGCCAGCACGGAACGATCCCGCTTGTGAGCGGGATCGTCTAAAACTGCCCTGAGAATTGCCAGGAGTCTCGGGCCTCAGGTACGCAATTACACCACACAATACCCAACCAGGAGGAGGGCAGGGCTGTGGTGCGTGGATGGTGCGGGGGAAATGTGGCTAGGGGCCCAGGGGTTGTAGGTATGGAAAAACGGTCACACAGGGAGGGGGGAAGGGCACAGAAACCCAGGGAAGGGGAGGCTCTCTCACTTACACTTGCTCGCTCAGCACCCACTCTCTCTCTCTCTCATACACTAGTCACACAGGATAAGGGGAAGGGAAACAAGGCACAACACAAGCTTCACTAAATTCAAACACAATGCAATAACAATGGCCGTATGTATAAGCACAACACTTAGCTTTTCGCACGGGCTGGTCTCTCCACCTCAATCACCAGTGCCGAGTGCTTCTCGGTGCCGGTGTTTATACCTGAGGCCCTGCCCCCTCCGTGTGCCCACAAGCATGCGGAGCTATGCAGTGTGGCCACATTTCCAATGCCGGAGGGCTCTGTGCTGGCATATGGGGTTTCCTCTGCGGCCGGCGGGGCTCGTTGCGGTGGGGCAGCTGCAAACCCAGTTGTTGCGGGGGGTGGGTCCGGGGGCTCGGCCTCCGGATACTCCAGGGGAGGGGGCCCGGAGTCCTGATCAGGTCATGGGGGACATGGGTCCTGCTGGCAGCGGGGCATGACACAAAGGTGTTTGCATGTGTGGTAGCTGCTAGTGCACGCATTGTCTGCTGGAAAAATCACACTAATATTTTATTTGCTCAGATGTTAATCATCCTTTAAAAAACGGCTTTTTCGTTGTTCCATACAGATGTCTTCACTACAATCACCTTCGCAGAACTCCACAACCTGTTCGACTTCCTTCAGGTTTATTTAAACTTCACCTCTGGCCCAGTTCCCTATTTTCATTATTTTAATTTTATCTGCATTTATTCTTAGTCGAAGCATTGCTACTTCCTGTTCTACCTTTTTTAATAAAGGCAATTGTTCCATCCCATGATGTGCCTAATAAAACAATGGTATCAGCAAAATCAAGGTTGTGTAGTTTTCTCCTTTACCCCATTTTACATCATCCACAGTGCTTTCTCTTGCCTTGTCAAATGCTAGCGTTAATAAAAAGATATTGGTAATAACACAGTGGGTGTCTTTCAATGGACGTGGGGGTGCTGACCCACGGACCTGCTCCAGGGATACATCCCCACATCTGCTCAATTGTTTCCCTGCTGCAGCCCACAATCTGCCCTCTTCCCCCACCCCCACACCATAGAGCCGTGGGCGGACTGGCTGTAGGTCTAGGCTGCTGCCCACAGGTCTGTGGTGTTCCGTGGGCAACCCCCGGCTGAGAGCAAAGCTGCAGCAGCCGTCCGCTGAGTAGACAGACCACAGCTCCATCTCTAGCCAGTGTCCCAGGTTTGGGTGGCTTGTTCTGCTTGTGGTGCTCTGGGATGTTCCAGAGCACCGCAAGTGGGGCTGCAGCACAGCAGGCACCACCTGTTCTGCCTACACATCTTTCTGGCAGGCTGTCTTTAAATGGACAGCCTGCCCAGGTGAGAGCAGAGGTGTGGGTGTGATCCATGTAAAAGCACTCAAAGGGTGTTTTTAGACAGACCTGGGGGTGGCAACCCCTGGGTCTGCTGCGACAGGTTAAATGGAGGCGGCAGCAGCTGTGAACCACAGTCAGCCCATGTGGCGCCCCACTCCCCCAGACCATAGAGCTACAGGCATATTGCCAGCTGCTCTAGGCTGCCATCTGCAGCTCTATGGCTGTTGCTGGGGCAACCGCTGGATGAAAGAGGAGCTGCAGTCTGTGAGTAGACAGACTGCTGCTCTGCCCCTGGCCAGTGCTCTACGGGTTTAGGCAGCCTGCTCTGCTTGCCGTACTCAGGGATGTTACAGAGCACCGCAAGCAGAGCTGGCCCCTGCTCTGCTCCTCTTCATCCCAGGGTGGCCTGCCTTTACACAGATAAGCCACCGGGGGCTGGAGCAGAGTAGGAGCAAAGCAGGTTTCTGTCTACAAACACCCGCAGTCTCGTCTCCCTCCAGTCACTATAGAAAACCATTGTCCTAGGCCTTCATGTTATCTTACTGCACATTTGCTTCCACTGTAAAAAAAGAAAAAGAGAAAGAACCCTCCTTATTACATTGGTTAATTTTGTTAAGTGTCCCATAGCTCCTAAAGCTTTCTTGTGTTCTAAAGCTAGTGTGTGTGCATTACTGAAACTGGTTACAGGATTCTAAAATGTTCCTCTGTTAAAAACAGAGGCAGGCATACCCAAATAAAATTTCTATAATCAGGGAACTCTCCAGATTTCAGATGGCTGAAGATTTGCACTTGTGTATTTGACTTGATTATGATTTTATTATTTATTAGTTCTAAAGAGACAGCAATAATTCATGCTGCAGCAGTATATATCTTACAGATAATTCATAAGAGGAAAACATTGTGTAAATTTTAATCTTCATGTTTATTTTATTTTTGGATTTTTAAGTATGTATTCATAATTATATTTTTGTATGGAAGGGTGGACAGCTGAATAAATTTGACTTTGACTACCATTTATTCACATTCTTATCCCACCCTTTCCATAAGGCTCAAGTATATTAAAAAATAGACAAATAAGATAAAATAAATCCCCAAAACCCTTAATATATTAAAAATACACAAAGAAAACCAAGTAAAATCCCCTAAACTACAACTCCCCAAACCCTAGCCAAAAAGAAACATCTTACATTATTAATTATTATTATTATTATTATTATAAGCATTTATATAGCACCAGCAATGTACCTGGCACCTTACAAGAAATAAGATAGACCTGCCCAAAAGCTTACAAACTAAAGACAGGGGGAGGGGGACAGGGAAGGGGGAACAGAGGAAGAGACAAGGGATGCGACATTCATGAGGATGCGGGAGCTCAGGTACACGTTCTTGGCTTGGTTGCAGTAAATTGGGTGTTTACAGATAATAGGTGGGGGATAATCCTGGGTGGGGATGATTAGCAGGAGTTAGGAAGGGTGGAACGGAAGAGGTGGGTTTTGAGGAGGGGCTTGAAGGTGTGGAGGGTGGGGGCAAGGTGGATGTCGGCCTGGCTCGGGGAGGGATCCGCAAGCACAACTGAAGGGAAACTGTCCCATTCATCTTCCAGGCAGCTTTAGACTCATTGTTCCCTCCTGCTGCAGCCCCTCTTCCAGAACCCCCTCTGTCTCCCCGCCCCCTTTTCCCTAGCCTAGATTTCGTGTCCCTAACAACCGGTGTGGTCTCAGGCGCTCCTGTCTGGAGAAGTGGGGGCTGTTGCTCAGGGTAGGTTCTGAGAAGTTTCCCGCTAGACAAGTCTTCCCCGGAGTGTGAGGCTGTAACTGGGTATCCCACATCTCCCTTCCCCTCATAATGAGGTTGGGGTGGAAGGGCTGTTGGTGGGAGTAGTTAATGTAAATCTTTTACTGGTAAAGAGTGTGCGAAGGCCTCCCTCCCTCCCCGGTGAGAGAGGGGCTGAGAGGGAGGATGTCCCCTGGTGGCAGCAGGGAACAGAAGAAAATGGACTGTAGTGGGTTCCCTGGTGTGAGCAGGGTTCAGAATATTAGGAGCTGATACCAGTGGAGGGTAGATTGGGGTGATTGAGATGTAATTACTTAGTAATGTTATGGAGGGTGGGTTTTTTGCTTTATGATACTGGGTTCCCCTGTGTGGGATATAAACCCAAATGTTGTTGTTATATTGTATTGTTGTGTTGGGTTTCCCCTGTGTGGGATACAAACCTGAATATTGTATTTATATATTTATTGATGTGAGCCGCCTCGAGTCAACCTTGGTTGGGAGAGTGGGGGATATAAATTAAAAATGAAATGAAATGAAAAAATGAAAATGGGCAGGGAGGGAGTTCCAGGCATGCGG
>QEPC01010651.1:1246063-1257217 GCA_003113815.1 Sphenodon punctatus | reverse complement strand
GACAGTGTTGGGGAGCTCTGGGGGGTGAGATGGGGTGGGGGACATCTGCTGGGGGGGTGAGAGAATGGGGTGTGGAACAGTACTGGGGGAGCTCTGGGGGGGTCAGAGATGGGGTGTGGAACAGTACTGGGGGAGCTCTGGGGGGGTCAGAGATGGGGTGTGGGACAGTGCTGGGGAGCTCTGGGGGTGGGGGTGAGAGGATGGGGTGTAGGACAGTGCTGGGGAGCTCTGGGGGTGTGTGTCAGAGATGGGGTGTGGGACAGTGCTGGGGGAGCTCTGTGGGGGGGTGAGAGGATGTTGTGTGGGACAGTGCTGGGGGAGCTCTCTGGGGTAATATCCTGGGGAGTGCGAGGCTGGTGTATTGGGCAGTGCTGCGGGAGCTTTCTGTGCGTTGTCCATGGGAGTGGGTTTGTGAGAGGGTAGTATATGGGGTGGTGTGGGGAGATGAGTCTTGTGTGGTACTGTGAGCAGGAACTGACTTTGTGAGAGGATGGGGCAGTGGCAGGGGAGTGCTGTGAGATACTGCCTGAGGGAATGAGTCTGTGAGGATGCTGCACAGGGAAGTGGCAGGTGTAGTTCTGTGAGGTACCTTCTAGGGGAGTGAGTCTGAGTGGTGTCCTATACAGTACTGTCGGAGGGAGGGAGTGTGTGAGAGGGATAGTATGTGGAGCTGTGCTATGGGCAGGGCCGGCTTTATCATAGGGTGGCCTGGAGCAACTGCCCTGGGCCCCACTTTTTGCTTCTGGGGGGCCCTTCAGTGGCCCGTTTTCACCAGTGCAGGGCACACACTCCCTCCCATTGGGACCCCAAATACAACCACCTATAGGGCTTCATGGAGGGGGCAGGGAAGGGGCCACCAGGGTCCTCACATTTTATCTTTGCCCCACAAATTCTAAGGCCAGCCCTGGCTATGGATGTCCTATGGGGTACTTGTCTAGGGGAGTGAGTGTGTCAGAGCATGGTGCACAGTACAGTCGGAATTTCTCTGGGGATGGTGTAGGGAAGTGGTTCTGTCTGAAGGAATATTGGTTAGTCCCCTGACAGTCTACCTGTACAAGGGCATAGCATGTTGGGGATGTGGGATGCCTGGATTCCCCCCCTCCCCCCCTCTTGCTAAATGATACCTTTTCTGTTCCTTTTCAGGGAGAAGTAGAAGGTGGTGGCTTCCTGGCAAGGCACAGTCTTTCTGCTGTGTCCCCCTTCCCATGCCCCAACAAAACAGCAGAGAGTTTTGCTCTCTCTGTATCCTCAGTAGCCTTTCTTCCTTACTTCCCTGGAGAAAGGTGGGGGTGAGGTAACAAAATAGCAGCCATCATGGGCCTATGGAAGATGCTGTGGCTGCCAGTATTTCTCCAGGTGCAACTGTTGCTGGAGAAAGTGCTGAGAAGTCAAGGCTTAGAGATGTGCCCTTCACAGCTGTGTGAGTGCTCAGATTGGGACCGCCACAAAATCACCTGCACAGAGACCCACTTCATCCCCAAACTCCCACAAGATACCCGGACCCTGTGAGTATATGGGGTTGCTGGAGGGGTGGCATGCAGTGATTTGGTCCGACTACTGGGGAAGGGCTACCCTCAGAAACTCTATTCGTATCTGGGTTGGAGTTGGTACCTTGTGAGATTAGGGAGCATGATAGATATTTCATAACACAGTCTGAGGGTCTGAATGCCAACAGATAGAAACATTGACTTCTAGATATTATTTGAATATGGAAATAACCAAAATCAAAGATACTTAAAGGGAAGGAGGTGAGAGACTTTGATGTTATCAATAATATACTTGGAGAGAAGAATAAAATGAAGCTGGTCAAGGCAGACACTATTCTCCAAATCTTGACCAGGCTCAGTACAGTAGCCCCAACAAAATGGTCCTACAAAATCTTCCCTATAATTAGGACTTTGATTTTTTTTTGTGACATAAAATGCCCTATTTTGTAGCACATCTTATATTTTATGGGACGCCATGGTCTAAAGATACATATTTCACAATGAAACAGTATTTATTAGAGCAGAAACATTAACTCAGAATGCAAAAAAGTTTTTTTTTTTTTCCCCCTTGTGTAACAAATATTTTCAAATACCATTTCTGGATTCTACATCATAGCCACCTTCTGAAGATACTATTTTCACCATCACTTAATTTTCAAATAAAAATTGAGGAATTAACAAAAATTAGCAAAAGCTTGTCCTGTTGTTGCAGCTGTTGTCTTTTTGAAGTATAAAGAACAACAACGAACTACTACTCGGTGCAGTGTCTAATCACAGGAAGCAAACTAAACTGTCATGTGAGATGGCAGAAATATTGTGACGGGTAGTATATCAGTAAAGCAAATGTTTGCATTTTTAAAGTGCAAAAATTATTATTATCATTAAATACTAGTAGAGTGCCAGCAATGCACCTGGCACTTGAACAATCATTAATTTGAAACAGGTTCCTGTCCTGGGGACGAAGGGAGGGGGTTTACAATCTAAGATAAGCAAGGGAGAGGGGAACATACAGAGAAACATGGATACTTTCATGAAATGTATTACACAATTCTTCAAGAAATGTCAGCTTTCACATGGAACTACATTTTAAAAGACATTCAGTAAATTTCATAGAAATAATCAAATCCATGATAACCATGAAAAGCCTTGGTCATAATTCATAGTTGTCTGACAAAATAGGGCACAAATGAAAAACTGTAGAAATTACAAAAAGATGAAAAATTGATGTTTTCTTAATGTAAATAGCATATGCTGCTATGTGAAGTTCCCAGTTCACTGAGTTGTCATTCAAAATACTCATAAAGTACACATTTTGAGACATCAGCAATGATCGCTCTTGCAGGTTGTCTTGCTAACTAAAATTTTACTTGCCTCGCAAGAAGTCTCTTTTATTAGTTTGTAACTTTCTGGTTTAAAAACCTCAAATGCTTTCTAGTAATTTTAATTGAGAATTAAAACTATTTGAAATTATTCTAATTTTTAATTAGAGGCCTGTCACAAGGAGATACTGGACTACAGGTCCAACAAATATGTAAAAATAAAGGTTAAACATGTATGTAATGTAAAAGCTGAGAACTGGAAACTCACTTCGTGCAATGGAGAGACAAAGCCATGCTGAATGTGTTGTTAGGCTTCTCTGAATACACATCTGCAGAAACCAGACCGAGACCATTCAGTTGCAAATGGATCTCTTCCTGCCTACATGACGAGAAGCACAGAGTCCAGGTGGGAAAGTCAAACAAAGAAACCTGGTAAGATATTTGAGGGGAAGAGATCTTTTCCCCTCGAGCTCAGTTGGGAGAGGAAACTTTGCTGGCTAACCAGCTTAAGGACAAAAAGCCCAGTCTTACTATATCTGGCTGAGAAGTGGACTCAAGTTCATGGACTTTTGTGGGGTAAGATCTTAACTAGGGACTTACTCAGTACAGACTAGGATTGCATTATATATATATATAAAGTTTATTGTTTAGCCGTAGCCATTACAATAATACAAATATACAATAACAAAAATACAGCATAAATAAGACACATCACATAAGTATAACCCCCTACTAATATTATACACTCCCGGCATAGGTAGTTCATTCTAATCCTCATTCAGGATTTGCCTTGTCTCTGGGTCTTTAAGGAGTCAACATACTCATTCCTAATTCGGATCACTGCCCAGCAATATTTGGCCACAGTCCTAGTCATGTCTGAGTCTATTTGATACAATAGTCTCTGAAGGGCTCTCTTAGGTACGTCCCCCTTTCCAAGATATCCCCCCAAAAAACTAAATCTTGGCCCCTCGAAGGCAGGACAATGCAAAATGATATGCGCCAGGGTATCTACCTCTCTCAACTGGCACATACAGCAGATTCGCTATTCCCATGGAATTTTCATATAACGCCCCTCAAGAACTGCAGAGGGAAATACATTAGCTCTCATCCTAAAAAAAGCAACACGGCAGTTGGCATCCTGCCACTCGAACAGATAGTATTGGCTGGGCCTCTGTAGAGTATAAAAGGGGTAGTAGGAATTATAAAGAGGGGCCACCTCCTGCGCCTCTCTCTGGGCATTTTCAGTTTGGGCTACCTGGTCCTACATCTGCCTCTTAATGAGGTTTTTGCACGTCGCCCAGCCATCCCAGATCCGAACAAGAGAACCCTAACTTAGCAACTTCGAGCTTAACTTCTTGATTCCAGCTGCTCCCTAGCCCTGCGACGATAGTATCATTCACCAGAGTGTCATTAGGTCGAGAGAAGAGCATCTTCTTGAGCCAATAGCTCAAAAATTGCTGGGTGGCATATACTTTCAAGGGTGGAACAAATGCAGAATTGCCTGCGGGGTCCCCCGGGGGGCCCCCAAGATCGTTCGCAAGAATGTATTCTGTATGCTTTCCAGGAGAGGGATGTATTTCAGACCCCATACCGGTAATGCATACAAGAGCTGGCTGATTACTTTAGCCCTGAAAAGTTGCAGAGCCGGCAGAACAAGGCGGCCCCCCCTTACCATAGTATATTTTAGTAATAGCTGCGACCGATTTTTTTTGCCTGCCCACATGCTGCATCATAGTGGGTCTTCCAGCTACCATTGGCAGAAATAAGCACACCCAGGTATTTAAATGCCTTGACCTGTTCTATCTGGTTATCTTTCATAGCCCACTGGTGATTTTTGCAATTTCTTCTAGGGCCCACCACCAGGACTTTGGTCTTGGCAAAATTTATCGCCAGCAGCTCTGACCGGCAGTATTCACCAAACGACTCCCAACGCACGTCTCATCCCCACTAGTGTTTGGGAGATAATCACGGTATCATCCGCGTATAGTAGTAACCCTAATCAGCGGTCACCAATTTTTTGGGGGGGTGCGTGTTGTGCCTCTGCATAAAATGCCCCGCATTATTTAAATAGAGATTGAAAAGTGCTGGTGCCAAAAGGCAGCCCTGCCAGACACCCGATTCTACCTGGACCAGGTCTGAAAGTACTCCCTGGGCGTTAACCCTAATTCGTAAAGAATTCCCTGTGTGTAATTTTACTATTAGAAAAAGCAGCCTGGGTTCCATATCCATGGCCTTCAGCTTGAGCCACAAACGCTCCCTACATATGGAGTCGAAAGCTTTCTCCAAATCGACAAAGCACAGAAAAAGAGACTCCCTCTTATCAATGGACCTTGCAATCAAGGCCGCCAGCACAAGGATATGATCTGACGTCACGGCTCCCTTGAGGAAGCCTATCTGTTCTGGGGCGATGAATTCCTTATCTGCTATCCACTGTTGTAACTTAGACAGCAGAGTATAGACGGGAGTATAATTTGGCTACAATGCTCAGTAAACTGATCGGTCGATAATTCCCTGGGTTCGTTGGATCCCCTTTCTTATATATGTGGACCACCGTGCTGTGCAGCCAGGCCTTAGGGAGTGTACCATACTCATTTATATGAGAAAATAAAGGGGCTAATAGCTCTGCCCAGCGTAGTGGCTCGCATTTCAGGAGTTCCGCCGATATAAAGTCCTGTCCCGGGGCTTTCTCAGATTTTAATGATCCGATCAGGAGCATCACCTCCTCGACCGAAACTGGTTGCCACTTCTGGAATTTATCTATTGTTGCAATTTTGACCATCGAGGGGGCAGTTCCCTTCTTGGCATATAGCTTCTCATAGAAGGCCTGCCATACTTCTGGGTCAGGCGAGCCTCTATGCCCTGACCCTCCCCTTTTTTGGAGAGATTGCATTATCTCCCAAAATTTCCTTAACTTTTGGTCCTTAACTGCTTTAATGAGCTCCCCCAGAGGGCTTCCTGGGCACTTTTTAGTTTATCCCTTAATAATTGTCGATAGATTTTCCTCGTATGGGCTAAATCAGCCCTCCAGGAACGGCAAGGGGAGGCCTTCACTTTTCTCGCTAGGCATCTAAGTTGGGACCTTACTCTCCGACAGTCTGCATCAAACCATCACGGACTAGTCTCAAGCGGCACTGTGCCTCTGGCTGAAGTAACCCGTGTAGTGAGTATCGGGATTAGTAATTCCATCAAACCCTCAAAGTGGTGGATCATATCTGGTCCCGACTTTTGAATGTCGGCCCAAATATCCTCCGCCAGGGGAGAACCCAGAAAGATTGCATTATTTACTTTTGTTTTATTTGCCACTCTGCGTTCAAACTATCTTTGCTTATGTAATCAATAAACGTTCTTCTTTACTAAGAAGTGCTTTATGTTGTCTCACATTGGGCGACACAGTCTGAGTATCTTGTGCCCTCAAGCACTTGTGAACCCAGAGAGAAAGAGTCTGAGAACGGGAAGACTCTGGAACTTGGGTGACAAAAGTGTTTCCCCTTTGCAGAACTGAATCCGCTAGAGAGAGAACTGATTCAGATGGGCTGCAAGTGAGGGAAACTGAGTCCTCTAACCCAGAAAGGTGGGGTAGTGGACCCCAACCCCGTGACAAGTCGGAAGCTCTGGAAATAAAAGCCCCATGGCACCCAATGAGAAGGGTTATGCTCAAAATTGTGTACCAATGTATAGAAAGCATCGGAGGATAGCCAAACGAGTGGTATCCTCCGGAGGGAGTAAATCCCAAATCTGAAGAGAGTGCCTTCTGGAATTCAACTTGAAGAGTGGAATAAGCAAATCATTGACCAGAGTGTGCAGTGTTAAGTCTCTTTTATTAATTTGTAACTTTCTGGTTTAAAAACCTCAAATGCTTTCTAGTATTTTTAATTGAGAATTAAAACTACTTGAAATTATTCTAATTTTTAATTAGAGGTCAACTTCTTGACTGGAAGCTAATGCACTGTTATATTTAATTTGGTTTTTCAAGCATTTTTTAAAGCCTGTGTGAGAACGACCTTTTTATTTGCAGAAACAGCTAGATAAATGCTTGCATATTTTCCTTTCATTGTTATCTATGTATGTCTTGTGGATTATTATTTTTTAAATATTACTTGGCCAGTACTTAAAACAGATGCATCTGGTCTCAGATTTTGTATTTATCTATTTGTATAACATTACTGCGCTTGTAAACTATAATATGCATACTCTGTGCATATGGAATTTGTTTTACCAAACTGGAAAAGAGAAAATAGGCAAGTTTAGTAGGGTAAATACTTCCAACTATTCAGAAGAGAACTAGTATAAGACATCTCTCTCTTTCCATAACCTTCAATTCATCGACCCTCTGGACTTTGCTTTCTCCCTCTTCCCCTTCTCTCATCCATCTCCTCTACCACCTGCCCAGACTCTGCTGTCTCCAACTTCAACTCATCCCTTTCCACAACCCCTGACTGCCTGTTACCATCTGCCACCTCTGATCCTGCTCTCAAGCCACTAAGCATGAACGTTTCATGAGTTTGCCAACTTCCTCCACTTTAAGTTTGCTCTTTCTGCATTTGGCGATGCCCTTTCCCTGGACAAAGATGCTGCTATTCAACATTAATTGAATCTCAATCTGGCAAACCCCTGCCATCTCTTCTCAACACTTGCTTCCCTTCTGAAACCTCTATGTCCTTGCCTCCCTCCCCTTCCTCCCTCTCTGCACAGGATCTTCTCTCTTTCTTCAAAAACAAGATTGATAAACTCCACCTTGCTATTGCTTCGCAACCTTCTCCCTCCCCCATTTCATTCCCTACGTTAAGCACATGCACCTGCAACTTCTCAACTTCATTAATGTATCCTTGTCTCTCCCAAAGTTCATCTTTCCCTTGTCTCCCCCTCCCTTGTTTCTCAGGTCATTTTTAAATGGACCCAGCTGGGAGGTGGGTCCATGTGCACTTGATGGAGAGATGGGTGTGTACTGGCTGTGCTCCCACATTAGCATGTCACCCATTCATGCTCCCATACGGAGCAACCAGGAAAAACCCAGGTTGCTCGGGTGGGGGGGATGGGTGGAGGTGCATAGGTTGCAGGAGCATGTGCCCATGCACTGCCACTTTTAGATGGGTGCTTACATGTGCCCACTAGGTGGACATGCATGGATGCATCCCATCTGAAAATGACTTTAGATTGTAAGCCCCTTGGGGTAGGGACCTGTCTATAACTCTTGATTATACAGTGCCAGTTACACTGCTTGTGCTATATAAATAATAATAATAATAATTAATAATATTCAGTATGTCTGATTAAAATCAGAAACATTTGAAAAACAGTGAAACAATGAATGACAAACACCTAAGAAACCACCCTCTTAAAAGAAACTGCATGTTATGTGGAAACGTAATGTTTTCACACCTAAATCCCTTCTTGAAGGAGTGTGAGAAAGTAACGAAGATCACAATTCTTTTCATGTACAAAAGAGGAGGAAAGTTCCATTCCTTCAAAAAATACAGAAATAGTTATAAAATTCTTTCATAGCATTAGGTAGCATTTCAATCATTTACAGCAGTTGGTTAGGTCACCTTGTATTTTTGAATATTAAAATGTTAATCTGTTCTTCAGCTACCAGGAAGAGACTTTAATAACTGAAAAATGGTGGTGTTTATTGTTTCACTGTACAAGCTGGAAAATGAATAAAATTGGTATTTATTTTTGGCCCCAGTCTTAAAATATCTACACATTGCAAACACTCATGTGGCTGCGTAGATTTGCCCCCTTATAATCTTACCCTGTAGATAAGTACAATAATAATAAACTAATTGTAAAGGATCAGCTTTCTCCATAATCCTATTATACAAAAAACCTAAAAACAAAATAATAATAATTATATACAGTTAAAATAACCCTTCAATATAGGGCCATGCACAAAAAGAGCATAAGCATAAAATGGCTACAGACTTAAATAGCATCTCAGAAAAGTGTCCTTGCTTTTCTACAGAGCACAAGTGCAGACATATATGACCCCTGAGTCCCAATAATAGTTGTTACTCTTTGAAGAGGTCATATACAAACAGACCTTTGGGTTGAGAACGCTCGGATAGATGTCTCTGCTCTTATGCAGAGCACAAGTACAGACAATCCTGGCCCCTGAACCCAAAAGCAAATTTGAGTGCCCCTCCTCATTAACTCGATCAGTCGGTCAGAGTTTAGTTGGCTATTCGCCTTTGATAAAATTATGATGAAATAAACATAATACAATAGTTAGTAAAACAGAAATAGCATCACTCTCATGTAGTACGATTTCTAATGCACAGCAAAAGAATCAAATAAAGAGCGTCCACTTTCAGGACTACTAAATCATTAGAGGTCAGAAGGAAAGAGATTTTATGCATCTGAGCAGGGAGCCTATTCTCTTCTGTTTATAGATAAGTAAGGTAGTGGACTGAGGCCTCTCTTAAACAAGCACAGCTGAGGGGCAGGTCGGGGGCGGGACCCACACACCAGGCAGTGAGTGGACAGGGATACAAACGGACGCTGATCAGGCAGTTCGTGTGAAGGTCATCGGTCCCATGAAACCGGCCCCCACCTACCCCACCCTCCACCAATAGAACACGCTCACTGGTCATGCGGGCAACCACTACATGGATTGGAGGCAAAACCACACCCCACAGCATGATGTGGCAACATGGCCGACTGAGGTCAAATGACGCCACAGTTGCCAACGTTGTTCAGACAGACTCTGGGTGGGCAGGGGAAGGCATAACAGAGCAACAGTAGTGGCACCCAAACTGCCAGACACCTATGAGACAGTCGGGCACCAAGTAGCCCAAAGCCCCTCACAACAGCTTGCAAAGCACAGGCAGTGCAGGAATCAAAGAGGAAGGCAGCAGGGAGTAGAAGGACACAAAAGTTGTGCTGGCGGGGACATAAAGCAACCACACCCTCTGCCCGGCACACGGAACAGCAAAACTTACATTACACAGCCCCAACCACAGGACACATTGGATGGAAACAGACAGAGAACAAACCCCATCAGAATTCTGTTGCAATACCACTACCACAACATTTGCAATGCATGGTGTAGGGATGCACAGGGCAACAGTACAGCCCCACAGCATTATTATTATTTATTTATTATTTATATAGTGCCAGCCATGTACCTGACACTGTACAATCAGCAGCTGTAGACAGGCATATGTGTGTGTTGTACTCATTTGATGTCTCATTGGGTCTCTGACTACCTTTCTTCTTTGCTACAGCTATTGTGAGGGCTGTCTTTGCATGAAGGATGAAAATGCAACGTATGGATGCGTTTTCATCCTCCTGTCCCCAACTGTCCAATCGATATCCTTTTGGGAGTGAACGAGGGGATAATATTTCACACCTGTGTCCCGTACTCTCCCTCCTGACCATGATCCCTGGCTTCAATGTTCAACCCTGGTGGCCCTTTTCAGCTTGTTTAGGAATGCCCTGGCACACCTGTGTGAGTGACTGACTACGTTGCACATGGTGACGATGGATTCCATGAACGGAACGTTGGCTATGATCTCCCTGTCCATGCAGAGGACCCAATCCACCTCAGCGTGGAACAGCATTGTGCACCAAGACTAGCCAGGATATCTGGTAGGGGTTGGAGCAGAGCTAGTGCTTGCCACATGCTGGGAAGGCATAACTGTCAGCTGTCATCAGGCTCTCTCTCTGCATCTGTTATCTGTTGATGGCAGTAGGGGAAGAGCGCGGGGGGGACGGAGGTTCCGTCTGGTCCAGCTTTGTGGGGTGAATTTCAGGAAGTGACGCGGGCCGATGCAGTGGGTGTCCTGGCGTCTGTGAGGGCCACGTATTGTGAACTGGATCCGTGCCCGTCCTGGTTAGTGAAAGCTTCCAGGGAGACATTGGGGACGGTGCTGGCGAGGGTAGTGAACACGTCCTTTCGGCAGGGGAGGTTGCCGCCCTGCCTTAAAGAGGCTGTGGTGTGCCCCCTGCTGAAAAAACCATCTTTGGACGTGGGTGCGCTCGCCAGTTACCGACCTGTCTCTAACCTTCCCTTTTTAGGGAAGGTTATTGAGTGGGCAGTGGCGCTCCAGCTCCAGGTGCATCTGGACGATATCGGCTTCCTAGACCCTTTTCAATCTGGGTTCCGCCCCGGCTATGGCACAGAGATGGCGTTGGTGGCCTTGGTAGACGACCTCCGCCGGGAGATGGATGCAGGATGTTCAACATTTCTCATCCTGCTAGATCTCTTGGCCGCTTTTGATACCGTGGACCATGGGCTGCTGCTGAGGCGACTGCGTGACCTGGGGGGGTTTGGACGGGACCGTTCTTGAATGGTTCCGCTCATTCCTCTCGGGGAGGAGCCAGCGGGTAGTGTTGGGGGAGGAGACATC
>QEPC01010651.1:1220456-1245482 GCA_003113815.1 Sphenodon punctatus | reverse complement strand
GTGCTCCGAGCTCTGCACTGGCTGCCGATAGCGTGCCGAGCCAAGTTCAAGGTGTTGGTGATGATCTATAAAGCCCTACACGGTCTCGGCCCCTCATACCTTAGGGACCGCCTCGCCCTCCGCGCCCCAGAGCGGCTCCTGCGGTCTGCCAGGGGTGCCTTCCTGGAGGTCCCCCGTGTTAAGCGGGGGGCCACAATGGAGAGGGCATGCTCGGTAGTGGGGCCGCGGCTATGGAACTCCCTTCCGGAGGAAGCTCGCCTGGCTCCTAGCCTGTTAACATTCCGGCGAAATTGTAAGACCTGGCTGTTCGTCCAGGCCTTTGGGAGGGAGGGTGAGTAGGGTGGGGGGGTTTTAGTTCCCCCACCTATTTTTGGTTTTTAGACTGTATCTTAGCCCTGTTTTAATATTTTATAATATTTATGATGATTTTTAACTGATTTTATTGTATTTTAATGCGTGGAAGCCGCCCCGAGCTGCATGGCAGGAGGGGCGGGGTAAAAATGTATTAAATAAATAAATATATCTGGTGTACCATTCTGAGTCCCTCCCCAAGGTCCTTCTGTCTGTCTGGGGGCACCATGTCTGTGTCCCGCCTGGTTCTTGGTGGTGTGGTGGAGGCGGTAGCTGTCTGCTGTCCTGTTGCTCCCCCTCTGTGGGTCCTTGGGGCAGTGTCCCCTGTCCCTGCCAAGGGTGCAGAGAACTCTTCTTGTCAGTTGCCATGTCCGTTCATGGCACTGGCCCTTTTCTTGGGGGTGGGGGTTGTTTGGCCATGGTGGCGCAGGAGCCTTGGTGCCCATCCATTCGGGCACATTTCCTTTAAGGGTTTCTGTCCTGGCTAGGACCGTATTGTGAGGGAGGGGTGTCGTTTGTCGGGACATTGTGCCTGTCTATCCCTCACGTGGCCTTTTCTCCATGGTGTTGGCAGAGCTGTCCCATGGGTAGGTGTGCTGCTCTGTGCACACGGTCCGGTGAGTGTTTGAACAACCATCTTCACCCACCTCCACCCATCAACCCAGCTTCTTCCTGGTTGCTGCGTGCGTGTTGATGGGTGGGAATGCGTGGGTCACGGCAGCATGCACCCACTCACCACCACCTTCACATGGGCGCTCCCCCATGTGTCCATTTAAAAAAGGCCTGAGTCACAGGACTTTGAGTTAAGACACTTAACAGCAGTCTGAAATAGAATCTAAATTTCTCTGTGACACTGGACAGTGCTTTCCCCAACGTACAAAATGGAAATTAAAATAGTGAACTTTTTTTTGTTATCCACTCACAGGTCATTAAAAAAAGGTTTCATAATTAATGAGTTTCATTAAAAAAAGGTTTCATTATCAATGTAAAAATATTACTAATGTTTGAATGTTCGTTTTTTCTTTAACAACGTGTAATTAATAATTTTGCCTTAAATTAGTAATATTGCCTTATTGCTTGTAGACACAAAGTTGCATTTGTTGTTAACTTATTTCTCACTTTCTCTTGAGTTATCTTTGAAATAAAGCATGTATGTCAAAATTAAAAAGCATTTCTCACGCTCAGCAAATGTAAAACTTAGTTTTAAACCTTCATCTCTTTTTTGGTGTGAATCTCCGGAATAGAGCCTTTCAAACTACCTTATGTGTTTAGCCAGTTGTATTGAATTTGTAAAACTAATAAAGGTAACTCTGGGAACAAACTGTCTGGGTTTGGGGGGCAGTGGTTTGTTCCTCTGTTTGAAACTTTGCCTAAATTAGAAAATATTGCAACTAATCTAGATTGTCCCACTCTCTTTTTTGTTTGTATTTTAAGGAAGGTGCTAAACGTTGTCCTAATTTGGTGGAACTTTCATATGGAATTTAGCCAGAAAAGAATGTTTGTCTTGCGCTATTCTTACAACTATTTTCATTTGTAAAAGCAGAGTTGATGAGTGTAGGTGCTTATCCAGAATGGACGACTGCACAGAAGTTATTCATGGAACTTAATTGTTCAGTAGAAAGCCTTTGTTTTTGCTAGGTGACTTATAGAGAAGATGTATGTATAAAAAGTTTTCTTGCAGCACAGTGTAAGAGGGAGTTTATGGTGCTGAAAAAGATGCTACTGAAATCAGAAAAAAAGGCAGGTGGGAAAAGGTGTTTGGAGTGGTCATCACAGAGCCATCTATTGAAACAGTGTGTGCTTAAAAGAAAGCAAAAAGGTCTGAGCGCTCCCCTTCACTAAGGCAAGCAAAAGAAAGCTGAAAAGTATGGTACTGCGGGTGTTTTTAGATGTAACAGTGACTGGTTGCAAGAGAGTTGTTATGTCTAAGTACTGCCTCCAGCACTACTCTTGCAAGAGATCCACTCTGCCCATTGTGCGGGCAAGGGGATTCCACCTCACAACAGCTACATACTCCACTGAGAGCACCAGGCTGCAGAGGCTACACCTGCTCTGCCACTGTTTACTGGTGCTGCTGCCCAGTGCGCCCCAGGATGGGAGGGCACTGGAGGAGCATCTGTTCCCTACTTCGACTTCAGGTGCTGCCTCTGGCAAATGAGGCAGTGGGGAGTGGACTGAGCAAAGCCGGTGGGAATCCGCCTCCCCTCAGTTGAGGATTAAAAGTTGTATTAAATTGTTCTATGTAAAGTGCTCCAAGTGCAACGGCAGGGGTGGGGGCGCTAAAAAATAAAATGTATTATTATTATTATTATTGCATTTCCCAGTGGCAGAAGCTGAAGCAGTGATGGGGAGTGGATGGTTTGCTCCCCACCACTGTTTCAGATGCTATCCCTGATCCTGGGGAGCACCAGCCACTGTAGGGGTGGGACTCTGCGTGAAAATTCTGTTGAGTTTTTGATTTTGTTTTTTTCAGTTTCGGTTCTTTCTAAATTTTGGATCTAATTTTGGTTTCGGATCATTTTCAAACAGCATGTGCAACCAACTAAGACAAGACAACGCACAGCATCAAAGTGTAGTGAACTGAAGTGCGCAGTTGTCAATGCCAGTTACATTAAGCTGAAGCTTAAGTTATAGTTAGTCAGTACTGAAAATCACTGCAAAAACTCCCCAAATGAAAAAGATCTGTAATGGCTTGGTTTTTTTATTATGGTTTCAAATCCCAAACAGCCATTTTAAGATGATTTTGGTTCTATCCGAAACTGAAATTCCCATCCCTGCCAGCCAGTCATGGCAGGATTAGTGCCAGGCCCGCTCACTGCTGCTGCTTTAGCTGCTGTGCTGGATCCACAGAAAACACTGAGCAATCGCAGCAGGAGCTTCTCCTGCCTCTGCTGCCTGGTGCTCCCCCGGACTGGTAAGCCTCCTCCTCCTTTCCAGTTTATGGGGAGCTGTTGGCTAACCACAAGCTTTTTTATGTCTACATGTTGCCGAAAGAACAACTGCACACTAAGGATTGTCTGTGTTGGCAATCCCGAACAAGTAGCTGTTGTGACATCTAAAATCACCCTAATTTGGGGTGTGAGGGGTGCTGCTGCAGCAACTTTACCACATGCAGCTCCAAGGCCCAAAAGTGGATTTTCTATGGTAAGAAGTGTAGCTTTACAGTTTAACATGCTCTCCTCTGAAGGGTAGTTCAGCTCTCTGGGAGGCAACATCTATATTTTATTTAAGATCCACAATATACAGAGGCAGTGCTCTTTATCTTCTCCACAGCCATAAAGCCCTTACCCTCAGAGGGTCGGGAGGGTATTTAAAGTGAACACTGTAGGGAACCTCATGGAGTTTTCTGGACTGTTTGCTTTCTTCCATGATGAAGAACGTATCCAGGTTTATCACATCAGTTTGATCTCGGCTTAGGCCAGCATGAGCTTTAGGAATGGTGTTCTTGGTGCTTCAGTAGAGGGGGATTGCTCTCTTGGCCCTCTTTTCTGTTGAGTGAAACAGAGATGTTGGATTCTGGAAGAATTGCTGCCAGCCCTTCTGTCAGGGCTCGTTGCTGACGCTTCCGGCAGTATAGGGGGTGGGGTCACGGCCGGAGTGCGACGCACGATGGAGATGAGACGCCCGATAGCGCTGGCATGCGCCTGGGGCCAGAGCCGGCCAGAGCCAGCAGAGCCAGCTCTGCAAGCAGCTGAAAGTGTTGGGGAGGAGCCCTAGCCTGCACTGATGGGAGATGGCGAGGCGGGGCCTTTAGTCACATTGTGCCACTCCGCACGCCTGCGTGCTCAGAGGGGCGGGACTAGCACCATATAGAGGGAGGCTAGGGACACAGCAGGTTGCCTGTGATCAGCAACGCTGTGAGAAACTGGACCCCTGTTTGGATCATGTGGACTGTGTATTGACCGTGGTAGCATAGTTGTGTGTATCGTGAGTAGTGGTGTGAGTGGAGACTGCCTGAACTAGTTTGCAAGGATGGTGTGGGAGTGTCAGCGTGTGTGGTTGTGTGGAATTGGATATTGTATTGCTAAACCTAGTGTGTGTTGTGTGGCATCGTGTTCTCTCCCCACCCCCCCTCTGCTGTGTCTGGGCCCCTCCTGACCCCGTGATCCTGGGCGAGAGTGTTCTGTGGGTAACCTTCCCTGCTTTCCCAGGGCCTGCAACTTCATTCCCCTCACTTGTGTATGCACCCTTTCCCCCCCGGTCACTATGTGGGTTTGTGTGGGTAAATACAGGTGTGGCTGGTGTGTGGGGTACCAGCAAAGAGTGGAAGGACTCCACTCTGAGCACCACTGTCTCCTACCCCTGTGATGATCTGGCCTCTTCCCGTCTGGGAATACTAGGGCCATATAAGATCCTGAGGGGTTGTTTTCCTCCAACGAGTGTGTGGAGCCCGCTGGTACGTGAATGTGTGGTTTTCCCTGGGTGGGGGTATGTGGTTCCCTTCTGTTCCCCCCCCCTACCCTAACACCTTTGTGGTGAAGGTGTATTCATTTTAACACACCTCTTCTGACTATGAGGGATCCTAGAATAAGGAGAAACCCTGGATGATCCTTCCTTCCTTCCTCTGGACACTGTCAAAAAAATTTTTTAAAAAAAATAAATCTGTTCAACATCTATTTGTTGAAATGACAAAGCAAGAAAATGTAGAGCCCAATCCTACAAATAGTTGATGGTGTTTAAAAAAACAAAACCCCAAAACTACTAAAATTGCAAAATAACCCATAAAAAATAAAACAGAAGAATCATCTGTCACATAACTACTTGGGGTGAAAATATTCTGCCTATTGAAGCTAAACTTTGATGGTGGTGGATTGTTGGTATTATTTATTTATTTTATTTATTTAAAAAACTTATTACCCCATCCCTCCTGCCACAGGCAGCTCGGGGCGGTTTACAACAATAAAAACAATTAAAACACAAAAGCAAGGAGGAAACAAAAAAACAACCACCACCAACCGCCCCTCCCCCCATCACCCCTCTGCCCTGCCAAATGCTTGGCGGAACAGCCAGATCTTGCAAGTTTTCCAAAAAGAAGGGAGGTCTGGGGCTAGCTGGGCCCCCACCGGAAGGGAGTTCCATATGCGTGGCGCGGTCACCAAGACTGACCTCTCCTGCATAGCCACCCGAGAAACACGGGGGACCTCGAGCAGGGCATTCCCAGGAAACCGCAGGGGCCGATCCAGGACCCGGGAAGTGAGGTGGTCTTGCAGATAGGCAGGGCCCAGACCGTTTAGGGCTTTATAGGTTAAAACCAACACTTTGAATCAGGCCCGGAAAACCACCGGCAGCCAGTGCAGAGAGTGGAGCACTGGTGTAATATGCTCCCAGTGGCCCAGTCCCACTAGGAGATGGGCCGTCGCATTCTGCACCAGCTGCAATTTCCGAGCCATCACCATGGGTAGCCCCACGTAGAGCGTGTTACAATAGTCTAGTCGAGAGGTGATGAAAGCATGGACGACTGTCCGGGTCAGAGTCCAAAAAAAATGGCTGAAGCCGTCGCACCAGATGCAACTGGCGGAAAGCACTCCTTGCCACAGCCTCCACCTGGAGATCCAGGTGGAGCTGCGCATCGAGGAGCACCCCTAGACTCCGTACCTGGGAGGTCAATGGAGGACAGACCCCATCAATGATGGGGACCGCCAATTCCATCGTCTTACCCACTAACATCACCTCCATCTTGTCAGGATTCAGCTGCAGTCAATTAGCCCTCACCGAGGCTGCCGGGCCTGGGTCTGTTGAAAAAGAGAGGTACAGTTGGGTGTTATTGGCATATTGATGACACTGTACACTGAACTCTCTAATCACCTCACTGAGTGACTGTATATACACTTTAAACAGGAGAGGGGACAGAACAGAACCCTGCAGAAATCCACATGAGAGGTCTCGGTATGATGAAAAACAGTCCCCAAGAACCACCTACTGGGTCCTTCCAGTCAGGAATGAGCGGAACCATTCAAGATCAATCCCACCCACCCCTGGACAGTCCCACAGGCACGTCACCAACATCTCATGATCAATGGTATCAAATGCACCTGCCAGATCTAACAGGATCAGCAGCGTCGAACAACCCCGATCCATATCTCAATGCAGGTCATCTACCAAAGCCACAAGCACAGTCTCCATGCCATAACCCGGATGAAAGCTGGACTGAGAGGGGTCAAGATGCCCCTGCAGCTGCCGAGCCACTACCCATTCAGTAACCTTCCCTAAAAAGGGAAGGTTAGAAACCGGCCGATAGCTGGCAGGGGAGCCAGCGTCAAGCAATGGTTTCCTGAGCAAAGGCCGCACCACTGCCTCCTTGAGACAGCCAGACACTCTGCCCTCCCGCAGGGAGGCATTGACCACCCCAGCCAGAAATAGCCTCATTGTCTCCCGGCAGATCTTAACCAGCCAGGACGGGCAAGGGTCTAATTCACAAGAAGTGACCCTGACTGCCCCAAGAACATCCACCGCAACGGCGGGCATCATGATTGAAATTGATCCCAGAAAACCGGACATGACGGGGCTTCCATAACCTCTGATTCCCCAAGTGTAATAAATGATGCGTTGAAATTTTGGTGAATATGAGTGATTTTGTCCACAAAATAATCCACAAACATGTCACAGTGGGCAGTAGATGACTCCACTCTGAGATTGAGGGAGGCCGGACTGACCAGCCCCCGTACTACCCAGAACAGCTCTGCTGGACGCTATGAGGGCAGCAGAGAACTCCCTCTTTGCTGCCCGCATAGCCACGGCATAGGCTTGTAAACTGGCTCTATGCCACAATCTATCGGCTTCAGCATGCAAACAACGCCACCGTTGCTCCAACCGCCGCCCATCCTGCTTCAGCAACCGCAGCTTCTTGGAAAACTAAGGAGGTCTGCGGAGCTGCCGCCTGGGCAGTGGACACCTAGGAACCATCTGATTAATGGCCTCAGTCAGCAAGGTGTTCCACAGCACAACGAGGTCATCAATGAGATGGTCGTCAAGGTCAGAGGGTATTTCCCCCAGAGCATTCCAGAACTGTCCCATCATCCTCCGGGTGTGAACCATCTGAATCGGCTCAACACCATTCTGGGGGCAGATGTGCGCTAGGAGCGAGGTCTGCAGGAGGTAATGGTCCGTCCATGACAATATAATATTATTATTATTATTTTATTTATTTTTCCTTCCTCCTCCCCCTTTTTTATTGTTTTCCAGTCTTTAACTTGGGACTAACATTTTCAAGAATAGCCAGGGCTTGATTTGTCTCATTTCTGAGTATCTAATTCAAGGTACAATAGACCTAAGTTTCAAGGTGCATTCACACATTCTCTATACCTGTAACACTGGCATGGAGGAGTTGCACGTATGTGTCAACATTCAAGGCATATGGCAGCACCAATCTGCCTGCAGTAGTTCTGGTTTCTTTATAGCCAGACTATAGTTTTGCTTTAAGGTCTTGTCTGTCTCACTTTTTTGTGTTGGCGTAATTATATTAGCATGTACAATCTGTACCCATGTAGTGGTATTAATACTAATGATCTTTATTTTTATATTTATTTTATTTTAAAAACGTATAACCCCGCCCCTCTTGCCACAGGCAGCTGGGGGCTGCTTGCAAAAATAAAAAACAATTATTTATTTATTTAAAAGCATTTTTTTAGTTGCCCCCTCATGCCTACGGCATCTCGGGGCGGCTTACAATAATACTATAATAATAAAATTAATAAAAACAAAATTAAAACACATCATAAAAAAGAGGAAAAAGAGAAAACAACACCCCCACTACCACCCATCACCCTTCTCCCCCGCCAAATGCCTGGCGGAACAGCCAGGTCTTGCAACTTTTCTGAAAAGAGGGGCGGTCTGGGGCCAGCCGGGCCTCCACTGGAAGGGAGATCAACAGGTGTGGTGAGGCCAACGAGAACGCCCTCTCCTGCGTGGCCTCCTGAGAAACTCGGGGGACCTCGAGCAGGGCATCCCCAGACGACCACAGGAACCGATCGAGGACATGGGGAGTGAGGCGGTCGCCCTGCTTAGTATTGATGCAAGTATATTATCAGAATATATATTTTTTGCCCGTATAGCTTCAACAATTTAAGATGGCATTTCCCTACTACCCCAATATATAAAATTTGCATGAAATAGTTACATTAGCATTAATTAACTACCCACAGAGAACCCCACCACCTAGTCCCCCTTGCTCTTTCCCACCTGATTAGTGCTTTCCCCTTATGTGCATACACATGCCTTTGCCTGCGTTCATGCAGGTGCACATGCTCCCACTAGTGTGTGCACTCACCTGTCCCCCCACGTCCAGGATTACACCCCCAGGATTTAACACACACCTGGCAGGGTGGCTCTGTTCTGGAGGTGGAGTCGGGCATGGAGGAGCCCAGAATCAGCAGCATCCAGGCTATGTATGTGGAGAGAGGCCTGAATTCAGAGGCAGCCTGGCGATATGTAGGGTGAGGAGGGCAGTGGCCATTCCATCATGCCTGTGACCAGTGCTGTAAAAATATATGGCTTAACCACTAGTAAGGCGTTGGAAGCCTACACAGCAGAACATAAGAGCATAAGTAGTTCCATACTGGGTCAGACGAGTGGTCCATCAAGCCCAGCATCCTGTCTCAGACAGTGGCCAATCTCTTTCTCTTGGGAGAAGTATCCAACAGGTCACATAATGGGCAATCTATTTCCTGTTCTTCCAGCCCCCAAACAGTCCGAGGTTACGTTCCCAAAACCTACATGACTAACGGACATATCCTCCAAGAACTTATCTGATCCCTTTTTAAAACTAGCTATGCTACTGGCCGTGACCACTTTCTCTGGCAGTAAGTTCCTTAATTTAATTGTGTGTTGAGTGAAAAAATACTTTCTCTTATTTGTTTTAAATCTGCTACCTGTTGATTTCATGGCGTGTCCCCTTGTTCTAGATCTCGTAGAGAGGGTAAATAACCGCTCCCTGTTTTTGTGTTTCACACCACTTGTGATTTTATTAACTTCTATCCTGTCCCCTCTGTCGTCTCTTCTCCAAGCTGAAGAGCCCCAACCTATCAAGCCTCTCCTCATACGGGAGCTGTTCCATACCCTTGATCATTTTTGTTGCCATTCTCCGTGCCTTTTCTAGTTATACTATTGTCTTTTTTGAGATGAGGCGATCAGAACTGCACACACTGCTCCAGGTGCAGTCATACTATAGATCGATATAGAGGCATTACGATATTTTCAGTTTTATTCTCTATTCCTTTCCTAATGATTCCTAACATTCTGTTTGCTTTTTTGACCGCCGCCATACACTGAGCTGAGGATTTAAGTGTATTGTCCACAATGACTCCATGATCCCTTTTCCTAAGTAGTAACTCCTCATTTAGAACCGAGCATTGTGTGTATATATATATATATATATATATATATATATATATATATATATATATNCCCAGTCTCTCAAGATCCTCCTGCAGTTCTTCACAGTCTGCTCTGGTTTTAACTACCTTGAATAATAGAAATGTAGCCATGTTAGTCTATAGTTATAACAAGAACAGAGAGTCCAGCTTGTGCTGATGAAAGCTCATGCACTAATAAATATTTGTTAGTCTTTAAAGTGTCACTGGACTCTCTTCCTTGAATAACTTTGTGTCATCTGTAAATTTGATCACCTCACTCTTTACTCCCTTCTCCAGATCCTTAATCAATATATTAAAAAACACTGGTCCTAGTACAGATTCCTGGGGCACTCCACTAGTTAATTCTCTCCACTGTGATAACTGACCATTTAGTTCTACTCTTTGTTTCCTATCTTTTAACCAGTTGGTGATCCATGATAAGACACTACCTCTTATCCCATGACTCTTTAAATTTCTCAAGTTTCTCATGAGGGACCTTGCAGATGCCTTCTGAAAGTCCAGCTACACTATATTGACCAGCTCACCCTTGTCCACATGCTTATTTACACCCTCAAAGAAGTTAAACTTTCCACTTGCCAACTACACTGTCAATCACAGTTAAGTATCTGTCACGGAGAAACATAGGGTCACACATGTGTGATACTGGCCTACATGTAGACTACAAGGCTAGTAAATATGTAGAGCAAAAGGTGCAACATGTATGTAATGTTACAACTGAAAACTGTAAAATCCAAATCAGGACTGTGACACTGACAAAACTCCAGGAAATGTAAAGAGATAAAAAGAATGTGTATTGGGAACCCTGGCCAGACAGAACCCTGTGGAGATGCAGATCGACCTTCAGGTTTGCCTGGGTTGCCTACATGACGGACCTCAGGTTTCTCCAAGGTGGGAAAGATGAAACAAAGAGACCGTGAAAGGTACTTAAGCGAGGGCCATTAAGCCATTTTGTGTCTCATTTGGTCAGAGCCATCTTGAGCACTCTCATCTGCTTCCTGGATCCTGCCAGCCAGCAAGGCTGGAAACTATGGACTGAGACCAGGACTTTGCTGTCTAGCAACTCTAAGACTGAAGACCAAGTCGCTTACATCAAGGACTGAGAAGAACTTATGGACCTTGGTAGGGTAAGATACTTATTGAGGAACTCAACCAGTATAGGTTAGGAATGTGTTATATTTACCTTTGATTTCTAGTAACCACTCTGCATCAACAATCTTGCTTATGTAATCAATAAACTGACTTCTTATCTTTATGAAGAACTGTCTGTGTCTAACATTGGAACACAAGTGAGCAACAAGAGTTCTCAAGCTCTTGTGAACCCAGAGATTAAAGAGTCTATAAACGGGAAGGATCGGGCCCTTGGGTGACAAAGGGGTTGTCCCTTCGGCAGGCTTGAATCAGCCAGAGAGAGAAAACTGATTCAAGTGGGCTGTATGCGATGGAAACTGAGTCACACAAACCCGGTAAAGTGGGGGTGCGGACCTCCACCCCATGACAGTATTAGTAAGTAGGCCACTAATTTTCATGTTAAACATTATTTTATTCATAAAAATAATTGTGTGTATGTGGTTTTTCATTTCTTAAATTTGCTATGTTGTAAGATGAGAATCCATGCAGGAGAGAAACCCTGTAGATGCCACGACTGTGAGGAAAGCTTCAGGAGAAGTTAGACACTCAATATACATTAGAGGATCCACACAAGAAAGAAACTCTATACATACCGGCGGTGAGAGGAAACCTTCAACTCTAGCCCTGAACCCTTGGCCCCTGGGGTTGATTGATTGGTGACTGCTTCTTCCCTGCGCCAGTGCTTGACCTGTTGTGGTATGAGATTTATCCCTATGTTCTTTCTCCTTTCTCTCTCTTGTGCTGTTTGTAGCCATGTCTATCAGCTTCCTGATTGGTCCCAGACTGTTTATAAGGCGAGCTGAGAGCCACAGGAAGCTGGTGGAACATCTGTTGCTGTCTCCCTGCTGCTTGTGTTCTAGCTCACGCTCTTGGATTGGTCTTTGTTCGTTGTCAGGCTGTGTCTTTTCTTGCTATTAGATTGCTTAGTTGAGGCTTCCCTTTTTCCTTGTTAAACTTGCTTTTCTTTCCTCCCTCCTCTCATGCTGGTATGTTTGTCTTTCCTTGTTCCCTAGCCTCCCCTTGTTGTTAGTCCTGACCTGTTGTCTCCCTTGTAGTTGCAAGCCCTAGTTTCCCTTAATTGCTTCATGTACTGCTTCTCCATTAAAGTGCACCTGTTTCCTTTTAGGTTTGGGCCTTGATCTTCCTCCCTTCACAGCTTCCTACTACCCTTGCAACTCCTTAAGTACCCTGTTTCCCACCCCCCTGAACTTCCCAGTGACCTTATACAATCTTGTACCCTTTACTAGTCCCCATCACCTCCCTGCTCCCCTCCTTACCCACTGTACCTTTGTGCCTTGCTATGTGTTTGATATCCCTTAATGGTCTTGAATTGACATAGCTCTTAGTGTTGTGTCTCACAGTATGTTTGCTTCACTGTGTGTCTGATATCTCTTCCTAGTCCTGTATTCCCATAGTTCGTATTATCCCCTGCAAAGTATCTGTTATCCCTTCATAGTCCTGTATTGCCATAGCTCTTAGTATTGTGCCTCGCTATGTGTCTGATATTCCTTCATAGTCTTGTATTGTCTTAGCCCTTGGTATTGTGCCTCCTGCATATCTAGAATTCCTTCATTGTCCCATTTAGCCAAAGTCCTTATGTTGTGCTATGTTACAGGTTTGCTTCCTGCCTCTGTTTCCTTGGCCCCTTTCCCTCTTACTATTGCTTCCCTGTTAATGCGTGTTCCATCTTTCTGTAGGCCTTGTTTGCCTCTATCCTCTTAGTCGGGGGTATTACAGTTGTTGGGAGTCTCCTCACAGATCCTTGTAGTCTTAATCCCTCTATTGCTTGTCTGAAACCTAACTAGCCCTTGGTCCTTTTCCACTTTTCTCCTCTCCCTCCACCTTTGAGAGGCTTGCACTGCTGAGGAGACTGTTTTTCTGGCCTGATAATTGAGGTAGTTCCCAGTGATTATCTCTGGCCTTAGCCTTGGGGCTTAGCTGCTATTCAATCCTAAGGGAACAGTAACCCCATGGCCTTCCATCCTAGTCAGAGTAGCTTGTGGGGGCTGGCAGAATGACAGGATGTAGGTTTATCTATCCTGACCTCCTTCTCACTTGCTAGGTGGCACTAGCATTCCCCCTGGGTCCATGAGACAGTAGAAACTTGACTCTCAATGTACATCAGATAATCCAGGTCGAGTCAGCTGGGTTGCCCTCCATCCCCCTGCCTGCTCTTGGGATCCCCTTTCTCCTCCCCCACCCACTCTTGTCCAAGTAGCCCCCAGAGCAGGCAGGGGGGATGGAGGTGCAACTCACCCTGGCCTGGCCCGCAGCAGGGACCTATCCAGCAGCAGGGAAACCTTGCTGCAGTGAATGCTCCTGTTGTTCCTGCTGCCAACCATGTGGTGGTCAATCATCACATGCAAGCCTTTAATTGATGGGTGACATCACCATGGACAATTCAGTCAGAGGCTTGCGTGCTGTGATGTCACCCAGTAAGAGAAATTCCACGAGGATTTTCCCAGTGGTCCAAGTTCCATGCAAAAACTGTGATTTGTGGCAGTGTGTTTCCCTTGGGACTCTGCCTATAAATACCAGACTCTGGGAAAAGCTTCAGTGTGAGCATCATTCTTGCCACACATCAAAGAACCCAAACAGACCCTATTCTCCCGCCCCCACCTCAGCTGCACAGTCTGAACATGCCTGAAGCTGACTCTGCTCCAGTACAGAGAGATGTTAGGTATTAACCCTTTCCCCCACTCCCAAAATCATTAAAAGAAAGCATTTATTTTTCTGAATGCCAACTGATTCTTAGAAATTTTAACAGGATGTTCTGTACCTAACATCAAGCTTCTAGTTACGAATGCCTCACCTTCTCCAGTCAAACTTTAATCACACATCCAAGATTTATGGAATATCACAAGCTTATGATTCTCAGAAATGTCATGTATTATATAAAAAATATTTCCTTTTTTCTGTATTTTAAGTATAAATCTGTAAAAAACAAACTTATTAGACACATGATGTACACTAACAGAAAATACAATCTTTTTGCTCTGCTGATTTTTGGAATACGCACATTTATCACTCCCTTTAGATGTTTCTCTGCTAAATGTACAGTCTATAAAACAAACTTGTACCCGTTCTCCGAAGGCTCCATTACAAGTATTCTCCTATCACAGTTGTGAAATTAGGACTATTTTGCTGAACATGTTAGGATTCCAACAGCTATTATAATGCTCCACTGAGATACTGTCCATGGACATTAGCTAGTGGGTTTTGTTTTTTTTAAAGAATTTCTTACAAAATTTGATTTATATCTTCCATCAGACTTTCCCTAGCTCCTCCTGGCCACTAATGCTCCTTCTATTGTCCTTTCATTCAGGATTTCCTTCTCCTCTGTAACTAAGTTGATTACATATACCTGTGACTTCTCAACTTCACAAATGTGTATTGCTCTCTCTCCGTATGTGCCCTTCTCCTTTGACTCTGTGCACGGAGAGCTGTGATTGAGCTCTCCATCTCCTTCACACCCAGAAGGTGTCACAAACAATTAAATCAATTTAAAAACTGAAGGGGAGCATGACCTCCTGATTTTTCAGGAGGAGATACTTCTCTTCCTCCTCCTGAATACCGTTGGTTTAAAGTGCTGTTCGTGTGGATGGTATCAGAGTTGAGGCTTAATTAAATCATTTAAGTGTTCAGAATGTGGCCTTGTGTACACACACACACACACACACACACACACACACACAAGGGCGAGTTCCAGGAAAGGGGAGTAGAGCTTGAGCTGCCCGACCATGGGCAGTGTGTGTGTGGAGGAGGGGTAAAAGAGCATAGAGCTCTAGTAGCTAGAGTGTCTTGGCCAGCTCTCCAGTCAGCAGTCATAGGCCTTCTCCCCCTCCTTCCTTCCTTGTAACCCAGTACGAGTGGGAGAAGGCGCAGGAGCTGAGTCCACACTCCCTGATGCAGCTGCATCTCCTACCATTGGGAAAGGGTTAGAGGGGGACCATTACATTTTATGCACCACGGTCCAGTCCACCCAGCTCCCTCCCATCTGTTCAGATAATTAACTGCTGCTGTGGTATGGTTTTTGTGAAGGCTTTCCAGGGCTTTACTGCGGGTCTAGCTAGTCATCTCATTGGAGGAAATAGGAAGGAATTCTTCCTATTCTGCCTAATTGGCTGGGAAGAGTTTTCTTTGCTTTCCTTGTAGTGGTCAAATGGAGGGTCCCCAGTTGTGTATTTGTCCTTGTTCTGTTGGTATCTTTTTTGGGGGTGGGGAGAAATGGGGGAGGCGGGCACAGAAACCCAGAAGGGGAATGACTGGGGGACTATTTAGTAGGAAAGCATCACGGTGGCTGGCAGGCAACATTCCCCAATACTTGTTCAGGTGGGGTAGTGCTGCCTGACAGTGTGGCTGGGCAGGATTGGTTCCTGCCTATAGTTTTTTGATTCTCACCCAACCCTCCATGGAGTATTGTGGTGTTATGCCTAATTTGTGGATGGGATTAGGTGTGCAGCTCTGCCACCTGCGTACCAAAATTGAGGTGTGGTTGGCTGGCCCACCAGGAAACTCGCAATAAATAGACTTTGCTCCAGGGTCAGACAAGATTCACCTTTTGTGGTTGGATTGCATATACCTGTGTTAGCTGAAGGGACTATTTTGGGGATGCCCTGCTGTGATTTTGGATTAGCAAACTCCTATTCAAGTTATGGCCCCTTGACACTCCTATCGTGTCCATGTCTTCTGCAACAATATACATTTGTGTGTCATTTATTTTCACGTTGTTAATCAAAATTATTATTATTATTATTAACAAACATTTATATAGCGCCAGCAGTGCACCTGGCACTTTACAAAGTAATAAAATAGACATGGTCCCTGCCCCTAGGCCTTACAATCTGAGAGACAGGAGCTGGGGGAGAAACTTAGGAAGGGGAACAGAGGGAGAGACAAGGGGTCTAACATTTATGAAGATGCGAGGTCTCAAGTGCACGTACTTGGCTTGGTTACGATGAGAATGACAGCAGGCAGGTCCATGTTGCAAGGATAAGGGTAAACCGATCGTAGGTATAGGAATAGTGGCTCAGCAGGATAAAGAGTCAGACAGAGCAGAGCGAAAGAGGTGAGTTTTAAGGAGAGATTTGAAGGTATGAAGGGAGGGGGCAAGGCGGATGTGGACAGGGAGGGAGTTCCAGGCATGGGGGGCAGCAAGTGAGAAGGGACGAAGGCGCTTAGGGGAGCAGGGAAGGCGTGGAAGGGTGAGAGAAGGGACAGAGGAGGAGCGAAGTGCACGGGCTGGAGTATGGAGGGCGATAAGTGCAGAGAGGTAGGGGGGAGCAAGGTTGTGAAGAGCTTTATAGGTGAAGACTAGGAGCTTGTGCAGGATTCGTTCAGGAAGGGGAAGCCAGTGAAGCGAAGAGAGGAGGGGCTGCACATGGTCGAAGCGACTGGCGAGGTAGATGACCCTGGCAGCAGAGTTTTGGACAGAGATGAGGGGAGAAAGGTGAGACCGGGGAAGGCCAGTGAGAAGGAGGTTACAGTAATCGAGGCGAGAGATGACCAGAGCATGAACAAGAGTTTTGGCAGACGAGACAGAGAGAAAAGGGCGAATCTTAGCAATGTTATGGAGGGAGAAGCGACAGGATTTAGCAACAGAGTCAATGTAGGGTTTAAAAGAAAGGGCTGAGTCAAAGATGAAGCCTAGGCTACGGGCTTGGGGGACAGGCAGGATGGTGACTCCATCAATAGTTATTGACAGTGAGGAAGGAGAGGAAGGATGAGGGGGGAAGATAAGGAGTTCAGTTTTAGCCATGTTGAGTTTGAGTTGACGTTGAGACATCCAGGTAGAGATGTCAGAGAGACAGTTGATGAGACGAGCTTGAACAGAGGGAGAGAGAGAGGGAGTAGAGAGATAGAGTTGAGTGTCATCAGCATAGAGGTGGTATTGGAAGCCATGGGAGGCAATGAGTTTGCCTAAGGATGAGGTATAGATCGAGAAGAGGAGAGGGCCAAGAACAGAGCCTTGAGGAACACCAACTGAGAGGGGGAAGGAGGAGGAGGCGGAGTTGGAGAGAGACACATTAAAGGAGCGGTCAGAGAGGTAGGAGGAGAACCAGTTATGGACAGAGCCACAAAAGCCAAGGGAGTGAAGGGAATCCAGCAAGAGTGAGTGGTCAACAGTATCGAAGGCAGCAGAGAGATCAAGGAGGACAAGAATGGAATAGAGACGTTTAGATTTAGCCACCAGAAGATCGTTGGTGATCTTAGCGAGAGCAGTTTCAGTAGAATGAAGGGGGCGGAAGCCAGATTGGAGGGGGTCAAGGGAGGAGTTGGAGGATAGGAAGTCAAGGCAGCGGGAGTAGACAACACGTTCAAGCAGCTTGGAAGCAAAAGGAAGGAGTGAGACAGGACGATAGCTAGAAGGGTCAGAGGGGTCAAGAGTGGACTTTTTGAGAATAGGAGAGACTGTGGCATGTTTGAAGGCAGAAGGGAAAGAGCCAGTAGAGAGGGAGAGGTTGATGATGTGCAGGAAGGAAGGGGCGACAGTGGGAGTAATGGAGGTGAGGAGGCGGGAAGGAATGGGATCAAGGGGGCAAGTGGAAGGGTTGGAGGAGGAGAGCAGAGAGGAGATTTCCTTAAGGGAGGCAGGGGAGAAGGAGGACATGAGAGAAGGAGGGGGAGGAGGGAGAGGGGTGGGAGTGGGAAGAGAGGAGTGGGAAGCGATGTCGAGGCGGATCTTGTCTATCTTGGAGGTGAAGAAGGAGGCAAGATCCTGAGCAGAAAGGGAAGAAGGAGGGGGAGGACAGGGAGGCTTGAGGAGGGAGTCAAAGGTAGAGAACAGGCGGCGAGGGTCCCGAGAACAGGACTCAATGCGGGAGGCATAGTAGTGTTGTCTAGCAAGGGAGATAGCAGAAGTAAGGGTGGAGAGACAGAATTTGAAGTGAAGGAAGTCAGTGTGAGAATGGGATTTGCGCCAGAGTCGTTCAGCAAAAGTCGTTCAGAGTCGTTCAGAACAAAATGTTCTGGATGCAAATCAGTTTTCTGTAACAGTATTTATTAGTTTCACCTGCCATTAAGTGGGAACTCCATACATGACGACAGGTGGACTGAATGGTTTGGTAAGCTGCTGGGCATGTTTTGCCGATCTCTATATCTGCTATTGCTTGAAAAACTTGTTACCAGTTCCCCTACTAGTGTAAAGGCTCTATTTATTGTAAAGCATGTTTTGTTTGTTCGTTGGATTTATAGCCTGCCCTATCCAGAGGGCTCAGAGCAGATTACAGAACATAAAACACACAATAAATATGAAGCACCAGATTAAAACTCAAGTATAACCCTGCCCACTAAACACTATCCACCACTTACAAAACACCCAGTTATATCACCCAATGAAAACATGCTTTTCTTTAGAAAATAATTGAAGTACAAATGGAAAAGAGATTTAAAATCAATAATTAAACTGAAGGCAAAGATTTCCTTCTGGTGATTTTTATTCACTAATTGAAATTGCTTTGATTTTAATCCATTCAGTATGGAGTTCAGCAGCTAAAATATTGCTCTGGTTTACAGTGAAGGCAAAGTTTTAGCGAAGATGGAAATTAATTCTCGCATTGGATGTGGCACCCTTAGTCAACCTTCTTATATTAAAAGAAGGCTGTTGAGAGGTGGGTTTGAGAAAAAATGTCCAAAGGAAAAATTATAGGAGATGGAGGAAAGAATAATCCCCCGAGAACAAAAATACCCTATCTAAAGTCACAGGTCCTGTAAGATTATTTCTGGAACGTTTCCAACAACAACAACAAATCTTTACTGCCAGGTAATAGGAGATGTAAGCAGTATTGCCTCACCTTGCTTTAATTACATATTTTTGAAAGAAAGTGAGCAGAGGAGCCAGCAGTTGTCCATCTGTGTCCACTTAGGAACTATAATCAAAGCACCATACTATATGAATTTATCTTTAATTAAGAGACATCAGTAGCCAGACAGTAGAATTATATTTTGCTTTTGTCAACAAGTGCAAAAATTATTAGCATTAATCATTATAGTAATATTGTATTTTAAACTAGAAGACAATTTTTTTATTAAAGTCCTTGAACAGCTATTTTAAAAGAGGAATCCTATAAATGGTCTGGTTCATTAACTCAAATTTCTTCTGCTGCCTTTTGTGATTGTACTGCTTTACCTTTGACACAATAAAGTTCCTGACACATTCCACTAACTTCAGAAGCACACAGTAGCCTTCTATTATGCTGAAAAGCTGAGCTTATTGATATAACTGCAAAGAGAAAGAAAGAGTTGAGTGGACTACAAAATACTGTAACTGCTAAGCAGCTAAATGTGTGTTGGATTTTGTGCAGAAAGCTATGTAAAATCCCTTCTGTGTTGACACAACTCACTTTAAAAATGCTGATTTTTCACAAATCCTGCTGCTGCTGACTTTTATCCTGACAGATTTCACGTTCTCCAGCATCCATGTTCAGGACAGAGCATAATTCTTAAAAAAAAGTTATAAATTGGAGCAAATATATTTAAAATGTTTGTATAAAGTAAAACGATTTCTTTTAACCAGTAGATACAAAGATTTATTGTTTCAGGGTAATAAAGACGAGGGGTGCTTTTAGACACAGTAACCCCACCTCTGCTCTGCCACACCCCTGGGTGACCCATCCATCTAAAGCCAGGCCGCCAGATGTGCAGGCAGAGCAGACTGTCCCTGCTTGCGGTGCTCCAGAACATCCAGGAACACCTTCAGTGGAGCAGGCTGCCCAAACCCGGAGCACCAGCCTGAAGTGAAACGTCTGCTTGGTGGACAGCCACCGAACCTCCACTCTGGACTGGGTGTTGCCCCAGGCAACACCACAGAGTTGCAGGTGACACCCTAGATTGTTGGATGATCTGCCCGCAACTCTATGGAGTGGGTACGGTGGTGCTGTGTGGGTGGACTGTGGGCTGCGGTAGCTGCCAGGTCTGGTTAAACCTGACCCAGGTGGAGCTGCAGGCCAGCCCTGCATCCATCTGAAAACATCTGAGGCTGTGTCAAATGCTGATGTGCTAAGCAAGAGGTAATGGAAAAAACTGCTTAAATGAAAACTCTGTCCTGAAAGGTCATAGGCCAGAATGCTCAGGACCTTGCAGAACTAACTCAGATGGCAAATATCCAAGCAGCAAAGTAATAGCCCAAAATGAGGGGAATACCTGTGCTCCCTTAACTACTCAAACACCAGCCCTCACCCGTATGTGCTTATGTTAAATGCCATCACATGCACAAGTTAAATCAGATGGCATATATGTCTAAATCAAATCAAATGCAATCACACTCACATGTGCAATCTCTCCCACATTAAAATGCGGTCCCTTTCTGTGTCAAATTTGCAGCCATCACCAACACCACCATTATGTAGGAGGTCACTATTTTGCTCCCTGTTGTTGGCAGTTGAACTTCCCTGGCAATTGGGAAAAGCAGTGAATTTATACCCACTCCACCAGCTTTTGAGAAATATAAGTGCCAGAGCAGAGTGGTTCAGTGTGTTGCCCTCTCCTTAATTTAAAACCCCTTGTACTCCTCAGTTTGCCACCATGGCTGGGGCTGTAAGGAGAACAGTGAAATTAAGGAGGGGACAGTCCCCCATGCCCTCAGTTTGAAGGTAGTGGAAGAAGGGAATGGAGGGTTTTTATTCTTCAACATCCAAGGGTTCTTAAAAGGACCTTGAGGCTGTGGTGCTAACAAAAATAAATACTCTTAGCTACAATCCAGAGGATTGGAGCATTGTAAAAGTTGTACCCATCTTTTAAGAAGACACCAGAAATGATCCAAGGAATTAGAGACCTCTGAGCCTCTTCACCTTCTATTAACTAAGTTGAAATGAGTTAAAATAAAATGTTGAAACAATGAGTTAAAATCTAATTAAGACCATTTATTCCTAATATATCCAGTTAACCTAAATCCTATCTTGTTAATTTACTAGAAAGTTTTGAACATATGAGCATATCATATTGTTAACATCTTGCCAGGTTGAAAATTAACTGAGTTGTTCAAAAGGTGTACTAATACCAATGCTGTATTTGCTGATGATTCAGAAAAGGAGTAAAGAGCAGTGATCTGTCAAACTTTGCTGCTGATTCAGCAAAAAGTTACTTAAAAAACTTACTTGATAAAAATTTGCTTTAGACCATAAGGACCTGGACATCACTCAGGACACAGTTCAATTAAAATATGCAGACACGTTTGGAAAACAAACAAATGACTAGAGGACATGAAAAATGGTTTATAATATGGTATACTATTTCCTATTGGAAGGGTATACCCTCATTCTAGCTTTAAAAAAGTTGTTGCAGAAATAGATGTTTTTAAAAATAGGCTTGAAAAAATTATTAGAATCCTAGAAAGACCTCCACATGAGAAGAGATTGGCATATCTGGTCCCGTTTAATTTAAAGAGGTGGGGACATGTTATGCAGAAGAATGACTGTGTTCTGGAATGCTGCAATGTAAAAGAGATGTCTATATGACCATTCTAAAGCTGATGAGGTTTTGGCTGAGTCGGAACATTCCTAGCCTCCCTACTGGAAGGAAGGGGGGGAAATTAAGAAACCAAAACTATGCATTTCTTAGAGAAGTTTCAAAATTAAGATTTCCTAACTACCTGTCATTATTTTATTCCATATTAATTACCAAACAAATGAAAGATCGAAGAAGCATTGTATACTTTTTGAGCTTGAGAGGTGTAGCAAAATAGACACAAGAAAAATGTGCAAAAAATTGTGCACCAAAAAACTTGCAATCTGAAGTTATGGTTTTGCTAGTTAGTGAGGTCAAACCATTGTGTCCATACAAAACAGTGGTTAAGTCCGTAGGCTCTCTGCAGGTGCCGGGGTCAGCCTATGAACAATATAGAATCAAAATCAGGCCCTAAAGTCGTTTGTAGAACTTGTTTATATGAAATGGTCACGGTCTGCTGGATGAAAACCACACACACAAACTGCATAGTCTTCCTTAGTGCCACTTCCACCTTTCTAGTGCCGAATGTGGACATTCTCAATGTCTTTTCAATAGGACTTACTTTGGCCAGAGTGTTTCGAGGGTTCAGCTGTAAGTGAAAAGAATGAAGAGAAGTGGTTAGGATGAGGTTATGCCAATAATATCACACAGTTACTTAGTGAAGGCAAATTCAGGGGATATGTAACATGAGTGATGTCCTTTGAAATCAGAGGACTAAACACAATCTTAAATGTATGTATGTGCTTAAATACCTTCCTGAAACCAGATCTTAAATGTATGAAAGCACTATGGATAGGCATTCTGCTTTCGGATAAACCTGCAACTATCAGAAAACGGGTGGTTGTGGGTTAATCTGTATATGCGACAGATCTGTACTTACAGATCCGGATTTCGTCCCATCCCCTGGGGACCTGGAGTTGAACTTACTGTCCTCAGAGGGCTAGATTGAAGCACCACCACTGCTATGGTGACTTGGACAACTCCCTCACTGCAAATGTAAAATGGGTTTTTGCTAAAGCTAGAATACTTCTTATACTTATTCTTAAACTAGAATAACTAGGTGAACATTGCTCTTATCTCTGTTGGGGTTCCATTGAGGAGATATGTGGAATGCTGTTTTAGTTTTCATAAGAGGATAATAAGTCTAAGTCCTTAGTAGACTGAAGAAATAATTTCCTGACTTGTCAGGAAACTTGCTGGATTTCATTGGTGTTCTGGGCAGATGGTTTAAGTGGAACTCTGAGATTCTTCAAACCTAGGGTCTTTCAAATTATTTTAGGTTATTTCAAGTTACATCAGTAATGTCCTGTGTATCCCAGACCGTGATTTCACCTTTCTGTACTTCAGTGTTCCCATCTGTAAAAGGATAATGATGCTGACTCATCTTTCTTAAGCACTTTGAGCTCTGGAATATATGCACCAAATGGTGTGTTATTGTAACAGATGGTAAATAATAGCTGGCTTTCGCAAATTCTGTGTTTTTACTTGACAAAAATGGCAGTGTGGATCTCTGAGTCTGAAATGAACTAATAACCATACCCCAGGCTAGAATTTATAAAATGCATTAAGATTTATGGCTTTAGGCTGCAGTATGCACATAAGCTACTGATATCCTTATAGACTGCTGCAATACTTCTTGATTAAAATATGTTGGTTATTTTTATGAGCTTATGAAGTATCGTTAGGTTTGCTGGAAAACTTTAACATACCTACCTTAAAAAGGTCAGGGGTATATCTTTTTCAAAAGAAGTTGGAAACACAAAACTGAACGTAAACTTCACTGATATTCTGAATAAAATCAGTTTAAATGTTTTAGTTAAGAATATACATTTTTAAAAAGAGATGAACCCGTACGTTCCTAATGGGCAAGGTGAGGTGAATAAGAAAGTAATTTTCTTTATAGATAAGCAGAAATGTAAAGATCCAACACACAAAATTAAAGCCATTATGGTTTCATAGGTCCATGGGCAGTGGATCAGAAAGACAGAAACAGGTGATGGCCTGCCTTCCCCGAGCTCTCCAGCTCTCGAGGCTGCTGCCATGCATTACCATAATGACAGCAGGCACGTGCTCAGAAGGCTGCTTTCTGCTTCTGCCTTGTGCCAATGTGCCTGCTTTAATGTTGAAACAGAGGGGAGCGGGGCAGGAGCAGGAGCAGGAGGCCGACACCTCCCCTGGAGGGACTGGAGCCATGCCTTCCACCTTCTCCTCCTCCTCCAGAGTCCAGCCCAGGTGAAGAAAATAGGGGGCAGAGTTGCGACCAGGTGAGTTTCCAAGACCATATCCTCCCTCCCCTTCTCCAATGGTTCCCCACCTCATCTGGATTCCCTCCATCTCCTTTCTTTCTCCCTGTCTCATTTGGACTCCCCGTCCTTTTTTCTTCCTCCTTCGTCCCATTTGAGCTTCTCTCCCCTTCCCCCTTCTCCAGGTTTGGACCCCTTCTCCTGGTGATGGTTGTCCTTGATGAGTGCGCTCTGGAAGGGGAAGGTCCAGATCATGGCTGTGCCCATGGATCTGTCCCCTGTCCATGTGTGCATACCTCTGTTACTGCTCCCTCACCCTGAGTTTGCTCTTTCAGCGTGACCTATAGCTGGTTTTTATTTTGGTTCCTTTCCATTTTCTGGATCTGGATCCTATTTCTACCCTCAAGCACTGAAAGACTGAGCTCAGACTAAGGGAAGCAGAAATGAGGGCATGCATGCAAGGGTAGGGGGAAGATCTGTGATCTGGACACTTCGCTTTCTGAATGCAGCCCTTAAACACCCCTGCCCCTAACTTCTGTGTTAGAGATGGAGAACCTTTTCCTTCCCTGGTGCCACTTTGAAAATTAGTACAAGTTCTGAGGGCCACATAGATGTTAGGGGTGAGATGCTTAATGGGCATGCTGAAGAAAGGGAGGGTCCAGATTAGGGCTGATGCTCACTTCTCAGATTCTTTGTGTTCTTGATGAGAATTGGGGTACTCGGCTCGTTCTTGCAAATTTATTTTATTTATTTTGATAGATTTATACCCCGCCCCTCCTGCTATGCAGCGCGGGGGGGCTTCCAAAAACATTAAAATACAATAAAACCATAACTCTCATAAATACAACAAAATATTAAAACAGGACTAAGCTATAAAAACCAACAGTAGGTGGGGGAGCTGACCCCTCACCCTACCCACCCTCCCTCCCAAAGGCCTGGGCGAACAGCCAGGTCTTACAATTTCGCCGGAATGTTAACAAGCTGGGGCCAGGCGAGCTTCCTCCGGAAGGGAGTTCCAAAGCCGCGGCCCAACTACCAAGAATGCCCTCTCCATTGTGGCCCCCCGCTTAACAAGGCGGACCTCCAAGAAGGCACCCCCGTCAGACCGCAGGAGCCGCCCTGGGGCATGGATGGCGAGGCAGTCCCTGAGGTATGAGGGGCTGAGACCGTGTAGGGCCTTATAGATCATCACCAAAACCTTGAACTTGGCTCGGCACGCTATCGGCAGCCAGTGCAGAGCTCAGAGCACAGGTGTAATATGCTCCCGACGGCCCACCCCCGTAAGGAGATGAGCCGCCGCATTCTGCACTAGCTGCAGCCTCCGAACCAAGAATAAGGGAAGCCCCACGTAGAGCGCGTTACAGTAGTCGAGCCTCGAGGTGACGAAGGCATGGATGAGGGAGGCCAGGTCCGGGCCGGAGACATACGGACGCAGCCTACACACTAGATATAGCTGGCGGAAAGCAGCCTTAGCGACTGCCTCCACCTGC
>QEPC01010651.1:1200752-1211370 GCA_003113815.1 Sphenodon punctatus | reverse complement strand
GGGGGTGGGGTTCCAAAGCTGTCCCGGTCTCCCCTACTCATGCCCCTCATCTCCAGCACAGCCACGTGGGTCCTTCTTGCCTTGGGCACTGCAGCGGGAGCAAAAGCAGCAGGGATGCAGCCCCAGCAGCGGGAGTGAGAGCAATGAGGAAACAAGCCCCAGGTGGTAACTGTCTGAAGACTTTTATTCTCCTCCTTCAAAGTGATCTGATGCTTGAAAAACTTTTTGCTGAACTCTGAATGATGACTGAATTTGTTGGGATAACTTCTAGACTCAGTCTAATGCAAAAAAAAAATATGCAGGCCCAACAGATGTTTTTCTAAAGGATTTATTTGTTGACTTGTTATATTAAGTCTTTCTGCTGCAGTGTGAAAACTTAAATAGTTGCTTTACACACAGCTTTGTGTGATTCTACAGTGTTTCTGAAAGGGGGAAATTGTTTTTCTTTTTTATTGATAAGCCTGTTGAATTTTGGCCCCTCTCCCGAATAATCTGCTGCTTAAGAATTTTTTTTGCTGAACTTTGACTGTTTAAAATTTTGGGGATATTTACCAGACTCACTGAATGCAGTGGAAAAATTGCAGTAAGAATTGAAAAGGTTTTTTGTTTGTTTGTTTGTTTAAAGCTTGTTCCAACTTTTCTGCCGTAGAGGTGAAACTTCAAAATACTTGCTTTGCACACAGTCTTTTGTAACTTTATAATGTTTCTGAAATGAAGAATTAGTGCTGCTCTTTTTTTGTTGTGGTAGCCCTGTTGATCTGATGTTACTGCAAATCTTAGGATTTTAAGAATTGTTCAGTGTTTTTCTTGGTCTTGGAGCTCATAGGAAGGACACTGAAAGTACTATGTAAATACTTAATAATAATGATCTTGGGTACATTGAAATGAATTACATACAGCCATTGGAAACAATGGTGGCAATAATAATGAGATTTGCAAACGACAATAGGCTTTAATGGCTGAAAAACAGTACAGTGGATCTGCATCTTTGGGAGGGTAAAGAGTGTGGAATGATGAGTAAGGCACCAGGGAGAATGAGTGGAATGGCTGGAATGACAGGGAAGAGGCTATGGGGATCAGGTGCAATAGCAAGGGATTGGGTGGAATGATAGGAATGCTGCCCATAGTCTCCTTTTTAATCCACCCAATCATTTGTTCACCATGGACCTGTCATTCAACCTGCTTGTCATGGCATTCCAGCTATCAATCTCTCGCTATTGCACCTGATCCTCATAGCCTCCTTTTGTTGTTCCACCCACTCCCGTGGCCTCTTCCTTATCATTCTACTCAGTTTGTCACGTCATGCACTGTAGCCTCCTCCCTGTTGTTCCACTTCCTCTCTCTGGATCCTTTGTTCTCTCTCTCTCTCTCTCTCTCTCTCACACACACACCTCCTCTCCCCTCCCCTCCCCCCCCATCAGAAATGCAGCTCCATTGTTTTGCTTTGCAGTCCATTAAAGCATATTGTTGTTCACATGTCTCCGTACTCGGCATTTGGTTTCCTCCATTGTTCCCAATGGGCATTCCTGTGGGTGGGGTTTTCAGTTTTTAACTGAAACAGCCCCAAAATGTCTGTCTCGGTTTAAAACTGAAGGATCCAAAAATTGGGCCATCTTTCTTCCTGATTTTTGGATCTGTATGTTCCCATTGAATTCAATAGGAAATCTTCCCATTGACTCTGCCCTGCACTTACTGGTCCGGGTCCAGAGGATGGGTGTGAGGAGGGGCCACTAGCTCTGCTGCCAATGGCTGGTGACTGGGTCCAGTTGAGCCTCCTCTGCTGCTGGGTGGTGGCAGGAGCCAGCTCCACTGCCAGGCCGCCAGGCGTTCTCCACTGTAGGGCAGCAGAGAAGGCCTGGTTGCCCAGCAATGAATCCGGCTCTGCAACCCGGCATGGGAATAGGCCCAGTCACCCGGCAACAGATCCAGCTCTGAAGCCAGGCTTTCTTCCCTGTCAAGTGGTGGAGGCACAGAGGTGGCGGCCTCTTCTTTCTTGGTTTGCCAGTCCAATCCAGGAAATGCTGCCGGAGCTCTCTGCTCTGGCAGTGTACATATGTAAAATGACTGGTCAGGCCATTCTGTGCAGGTACAATGCTTTCCCAAAATGGTGCCAGCAGTGTCAGCACCATTTTAGAAGAAGGCAGCCGCTTTGTGCATGCCTTCAATGGGAAAGAGAACCGAGAACCAAAACCAAGCCACTTTCCAAAAATCAGGTATCTGAAACCAAAAAAAAACTGAAATTAGGCCCTGTGTCCCACCCCTAGGCATTCTATGTAATTCATTTTAGTATGTTCCAGAATTCTGGCTGTTAATTACCTGTGGTTTCCAGATATCAATATGTCTTCTTGAGCTGTACCTTAACTAAGATACTCTTCCTCTTGTTTATGTTCTGCTGACTTTGAGGACTGACCCATATTGCTGCACCTAGGCCCTTTTATTCAGCTTGCTGCAGAATTGCCAATCAGCCCTGCCCTTTCAGGCAAGAAGCTCCTGGGTTAAAGTGTTAGGTGTCTGTAACAGGGAAGAGACCCTGTGGGCCAAGGGCCCTTTAAGAAGGAATGAAGGCTAGTCAAGGACTGACTAGGCTGAGCCCTAGATACCATGGAGTAATAGCTGCTTGACAATGCCAGCGCTGTGGGAGCTAAAAGCCCAGAGTTGTTATAGAGTGGCAAGACAGTGGCCCTTTAAGACTGGACACTTCAGAGGAGAGACCATGCCCATTGCCCACTCTGGAAACATAAGAAGAGGCAGCTAGCAGGAGGAAGTCAGTCTGTGTCTGGTTCTGGTCAGAGAAGCATCTCTACTGTCAGCTGAAGCTTCAGCAAGACTGCTAGCCAGGGTGCTGAATCCCAGGCTGGAGAGTTGGGAGAACCCTGGAGCCTAGATTGGAAAAAACCTAATGATTGCCACTATCCAGGGTCCTGAGCAAGGCTTGTTTGGAGAAACCTATGACTATATTGGAGAATTGTAGCTATATGGATAATGCTAAGCTGTAAGTAGCAGCCTTTGACAGCAAACCCAGCCAGAGAAGTGAAGACTGGTTGAGTAGATAGAGACAGGAATTTTGGTTGCCGCAGGGCTGCTTCCTGGCCTTAGGGTAGGATATAAAGAGACTGTATGCTAGACTATTGTATAGAGTCTGAGCTCTGTGTGATATAAGACTGTTTAACTTTATTCCTGAGAAGGACTTGATATGGTGGACAACAGAAGAGTAATGAAGAACCTTGTGATAAAGTGAATGTCCTGGATGTGACTGTGTTTGGGACAAGATCCTGTAAGGATTTACAGACATAAGGCTTGCTCTGTGACAGTGTCACTTTGGAAGGGCATCAGTAAAGAGAGGGAGAAGTGAGGGAGTGGTCTGTGTTCATAGGGGAAGGAGAGCAGGGACAGGAGGGGCTGGTCTGTGGTGAAGGGTTAGAAATGCAGCCCCATCAGTGTGACTGAGTAGCCAAACTTTTCCTAAGTATTCTTCCCCATGCCTCCTCTCAAGTGAACTCTATCATTCACACCCTTCTCTCTCCCAACTGCAAGTGCAGCTGAGGTGGGGGTGAGAATGGGAGAACTGTGTATGTTCCCCACAGTTAGGCATTTTATAGGGCCTTTCTTCTGCATGGTGGATTCTCTGGTGTGTATTGAGTACCCCAATGTTTCCTGAAATGTTCTTTGCACTTCTGGCATGTGCATGGTTTGTTTCCTGTGTGGGTTTTTACTTTTAAAATAAATCACACACACACACATAATGCCCACTTACCTAAAAAACGTGACCCTCTGACCTGTCAGTTTTCTTTTCTAGCACCTAACTTACGGGAGCAATTGCTGATTTCCCCTTTTTGATTTGCTCACAGAGCTTTGCATTTTGTTCACTATTGCATGGCATCGGTATTGTGTAGATTTTAGATCTGTATTCACTCTGCTTTTTCTACACATTGTGTATTCCATAGTAGTGTGTAAAATTTTAGGAGGCCACACCTCCTGCCCCACCAACCTAAAAGTCCACCAGCCACAACTGTTCATAGCAGTCATCCAGATGTCAGGGCATATTTGGGTATTATTAAAGGTCAACAATTTTTTTTTTTACACTTTTTGGAAAAGTGGCTTGCGAATGGGCCATATTTCAGTATTAAGTTGTATGCCCTGTGAATGTGGATTTCCCCCCCCCCCTTTCTTTTGGATCCTCTCAGTGTATTGCTACTTACAGTAACCCTCACTATTAGATTTGTCTTAATATTCTGTGATTCTATATTCTTAATTCTACTTCCCTGAAAGCAGGCACATATAGGAGTTCTGCACCAGTACCAGGAGCAGGATAATGACTCTAAATTGCATTACTTAGTGTTTGCCAGGGGCTTTGAGTTGCATTTTAATTGATGTAATCTGAAATGTTTGAAGTAGACTGCCATCAGTTCCAACTTACTGTGTCTAGAGACTGAAAAACAGAGAAGCTGCAAATCTCTGACTCAAAGGGCCAGAGCCCACATTTATTTCATCAGGGCCCTGAATTTCAGGTGGGGCTTCTGAGTTGCATCCATAGCTCAAGTAGTAGGCTAGCAGCCTGCAGTAATAGGAGGGAGGGGCCAGGAATAATGATGACAAGTATTTCTATAGTGAAAGCAATGTACCTGGTGCTTTACAACTGTTGAAAGCAGACAGGGTCCCTGCCCTGGGGGGTGTACAGTCTAAGAGAGAGGAGGGGAGAGAAGGGATGGGGACATTGAGTGTACATTCATGAAGGCGTGAGGTTGCAGGTACACGTGATTAGCTTAGTTACATAGGGGAAGGTAATGTTGGAAAAATCAGGAAGGGGATTAAGGAGATGAGGAGCTAAGAATCGACCTGACGGAAGAGGTGGGTTTTCAGGAGGGGTTTGAAGGTTGGGAGGAAGAAGAGTGTTTGGAGATGGAGTTCCAGGCATGGGGGGTAGCAAGAAAGAATGGGTGAATATGCTTTGAGGAGCAGGGTAGTCATGAGCAGGCGAGGGTGGTGGAAGAGAAGGAGCAGAGCTTTCAGACATGAGTGTAGCAGGAGATGAGTGTAGAGGGGGGGGCAAGACTATGAGTAGCCTTGTAGGTAAAGACAGAAGAAGCTTGTGCTGAAGGTATTCAGGTAGAAGGAGCCAGCGAAGAGAGGAGAGGAGGGACTGCACAAAATAGGGCTGAAACAAGATTTTGACTTTCTCAAAAATGTCATCAAACCCAAAAATCTCATCAGCTTCTCAATGAGATTTTGAAGGTCAAATCTTGTGAGAATCTGAGTTCTCACAGCCATTCTTGCGAGAGTCTTGAAAATCATTGCAGAGTGGTTGTGCATGTGTGGAATGGCAATGGCAGCCATTTTTCACATTTTCAGAGCATTTGGTTTTTTTTGAGAATCTCATGAGTTTTTCAAGAAACCTCAAACTTTCCACGCATATGCAGAATGGCCACCGTGGCCCACACATATGCAGAATGTCCATGGTGGCCATTTTGTGCATGTGCAGAGCAGGACCTTGGTGAAAATGCACAAGATCTCACTGGGACTATGAGAATTTCTCTCTTGACTCTACTGGGGGTGGAAGGGGCGTGAGGAACCCATGGAGTGGAAAATAGAAGGACAGTGAGGGGGGATGGGTCCTCTCATCTGTCATTCCAGTTCCACCCAGCCCTCCCATAATTCCAGGTGCACCAAATGACAGGTAGGTACCTGTTGTTCCACCCAGCTTCTCTCTCTCTCTTTCCATTTCCTTGTCATGACTTCCTCACTTTTTTCCCCTCATGAAATGTTTTAGTTCCAACCCCCTGTCTTTGGCATTTCAGATCCTCTTCCGCTCCATTTGTTTCAGATAATCATCTGCCATTGTATTGGTGTACTGCCCATTAAAGGGCTACAGGCATTCCCAAAGCCCCATTACTTCCAATTGACATTCTTTTTGTTCTGATTGCTTCCAACTGGCATTCCTTGTGCCATGTCAGTTGCACCTTCTGACAAGTTTGCTTGGCAACCGGGGCAGCCAGTCAGTGAGTTTCCCTTTCAGACCTAGCTCTGCCCCATCCATTATCTGCAATAAAAGCTCCTCGCATCCGTCCATCCCCAACGTGTCATAAAACTTCTGCATGTAAGTCCCCAGCCTGCCTAAAACCTCTGTAAACCCACATTTATGCAAAAACCATTCAAAAACACCTACCTGTTCACATAACAACAGAGTGTAACAGATGAAATAAACAGAGAGGAAGCAGATTTTCTCGCTCTCCCTACTTGCCAAAATGAATAATTAAAAACATCAGCACTTCAAAACTATACAATGGAATTTTCAAAGACTAAAAACATGGAAAAAATACAGGTTTCAAGCACTGCTACATTTCTTAATACTGCTCCCAAAACTCAGTCTCTATTAGCAGACAAGTCACAAAGGGGCAAAAATTTAATTCTACCTCAAATTCAAACATCTGTAACTTCCTTCCAATTTGCCTGAAATTTGGACCAGCTCTAAACCTCACCCAAATGAGGTTTAGAGCTGGTAGTTAAAAGGTAGTTAAAACCCAAGTGGACTGTGAAGAATTGCAGGGGAATCTTGCGCGATTGGGTGACTGGGCATCCAGCTGGCAGATGAAATTTAATGTGGACAAGTGCAAAGTGATGCACATAGGGAAAAATAACCCAAAAATATATGTATACAATGCTGGGTTCTAAATTAGAAGTTACCAGTCAGGAAAAGGATATTGGAGTAATTGTGGACAATACATTGGAATCTTCAGCTCAGAGTGTGGTGGCAGTCGAAAAGCAAACAGAATGTTAGGAATCATATGAAAACGGATAGAGAATAAAACTGAAAATATTGTAATGACTCTATCTAGATCTATGGTTCCAACTGCACATGGAGTACTGTGTGCAGTTCTCGTCCCCCATCTTAAAAAAGACATAGTAGAACTGGAAAAGGTACAGAGAAAGGCAACAAAAATGATCAAGAGTATGGAACAGCTCCCATATGAGGAGAGGCTTGATAGGTTAGGGCTCTTCAGCTTGGAGAAGAGACGACTGAGAATGATAGAAGTTTATAAAATCATGAGTGGTGTGGAACACAAATAGGGAGTGGTTATAATATTTACCCTCTCTAAGGGTACTAGAACAAGGGGACACTCCATGAAATTAACTGGTAGCAGATTTAAAACAATTAAGAGAAAGTGTTTTTTCACTTAGTGCACAATTAACTTGTGGAACTTACTGCCAGAGAAAGTGGTCAAGGCCAGTAGTGTAACTAGTTTTAAAAAGGGATTGGATAAGTTCTTGGAAGATAGGTCCATTAATGGCAATTAGTCAAGTAGGTTTTGGGAACGTAACCTCTGACTGTTGGGGCTAGAACAACAGGGAATGGATTGTTGATTCTGCCCCCTTTTGGTGAAAACATGAGGGATAACTGGGTAATCCTAGGCACATGACTCTCTAGGACTCTGTCTGTATACCTCCCAAAAGACCTGCCCTAGATGAGACCAAGGTTGGAAATGCCCTGTTTTTGGAGATGGCCTCTGGATGTCCCATGTGTGTACACTATTAGGTGCTTGTGTGTGAGTATCACTAGGACTGCCTCTGCTTGAGCTGGCCCCATACTCCTGCATAGCCTGGCTGCTTAATCAGCCCTGTCCCCTATCACAGCTCGCCCCGCCTACCTCCAGTAGCTGGTCTTTTTATCCTGCCCCACCCCTTGCTGTAGTTGACTCTGAAGCTGCTACCTCCTACTGAAGCTGCTGATGCAGTTCCTCTTACCCTCTCCACTAGGTATGTGTGAGGGTGAGGGTGCGAGCACTCATGTGTGCATAAGGAGGAAGTGCTTTATTTATTTAGATTTTTAATCTTAACCTGCCCTTATCCGAAGGCTCCAAGAGAGTAATATCATATGTAAAATATATAAAACTCATACAAATGTGAACAGTACAAATATAAACTTTCTGTTAAAACAGTACTCTGAACTCTATCCTCACTTTCTAAATGCTTGACAAATAAATAGGTCTTATGTTGTTTCTGGAAAATACTTTGATAAAGTTCTGGGGAGTTTCAGAGCTGTGGAGCAGCCACTGAAAATGACTTTCTGCGCTTCTTTGGCATATGGATTTGGTGCAATATTGTATTATTACTTGCAGAGGCACCCCCAGCTGACCTTAGGAATTATGATGGTACATAGCTATGTAGGGACAATGTGTTTAGGTTTTATACGTCAAACCCACCACTTTGAATTGTGGCTTGCATGCTATTGGAACATAGACTTGGAACACCAGAGTAATGTGCCATTGACAGCCCGTTGTTGTCAGAAGATGGGCCACTGCATTCTGCACCAGCTGCAGCCACCAAACAGTCTTCAAGGGCAACCTGATGTAGAGCATGTTATGGACCTCGGTTTTATGGGTTAAAAGTTATTCTGGAAAAGGTTAAGAGGGAACTGGTAAATTGCTGAAGCAGTTGAGGACTGAGAATATTTCGCACACTTGTGTATCTCTCAAGATTGAGAGTGCTGAACATAGCTATAGATTAAAGATTGGACTATGGTGCCCGTTAAAAGGATTATAATAAACTCCATGTCAATGTTATGGGGAAAAGGACAACATCATAAGCAAGAACCTTGTTAGCCAATGGTATGGAATATCCGTGTCCATATTTGTCAATTAGACTAGTTATAGATTAATGATGGAAGAATAAATACAGCAAGTGGGATAATGGCAAGGGTTTCCTGCCTAACTTTGGGGATCTATTCTGCAGAAGACTTTTTTCATTCACTTCAGGCTTAGGTAAGCTATTGTTTTGTCTCAGGCTGGTGAGTCTTACAAATTCTTAAGGGTTTTTTTTTTTCTGTGTAACCAGAATTTCTCTCTCTCTTATACTGTATATGTTGTTCATATATCTCTACTCATGATTTGTAGTGATTTCATACTTTCACTTACCTAATTGTAACAATCTATTTTATATGTTTAGTAAAGATTTTAAGATTTACATCCTGAGATTATTCCTGGAGTAAGAGAGAAGACACTTTACCTAGAATTTACACGGACTGGCACCTTTATCAAACCAAACCAAGAGTGTTGTAGTAGTCTAGCCTCATAGTTATATAGGCATAAATGATGGTGACTAGGTCAAAGTCTGATAGAAAGATTGCAGTCTTCTCACCAAGTGGAGCTGGTGAAAATCACTTCTGGCTACTGCTTCGGAACAACTGTTCAATTTTTGCAAACATTTCTGCAAAAACAAAACAGTTGTCCATTATTTCGGTCAGAATTTTGATCAGAACTTTTCTGATTGGAATCCTGGTCAAAATTTTTTTAAAAACCCACCCCAAACCAGCCATTTGCACATGTGCAAAAATGGCACTGCTCATAACCAAAATGGTGCATGCATAATGGCCATATATTTTGTTTGATCTGATCGGAAATGGTCCATTCAAATGAAACTGGAAACAAGCAAAGATTTCTATTTCAGCCCTAGATATTGTCATCTGATATTACAGATGCAGTGAGTAATTCAGGAGCACCCCAAGGTTGCAAAGTTTAGGGTGTGTGACTTATGCCCTGTAGTCTTACCCTCAGGGGCCCTGAGGGCAAGACTACAAATAATGGGTTCAAGTTACAAGAAAGCAGACTTTGGTTGAACATTAGGAAGAACTTCCTAACAGTAAGAGCTGTTCAACAATGGAAGAGTCAGGGGCAACAGAGAACAGGTCTTTGCCATCTTCAGTGTGACATCCCTTCAGGTCTTTGGAGACTGCTATCATGTCTCCTTTTAGTCTTCTCTAGGCTAAGTCCCCTTCGCTGCCAAAATGGCGGTGACGGGGTGATTGTTGCGTCCCCTTTCCCTCCGATGGGAGAGATGCAGAGAGATGGGCCAGCGAGGTGGGGCTGTTAGAGAGCCCTGTTTGCGCTCTTTCTGTTGGTTGCTGCAGCAACCGTCCCCGACAGCGAGGCTGCGCAAAAGCGCGCCTCGTGGGACCATGAGGACATGCCCCTTTTAGGAGGGGCATTCCTCCGTTCACCGCGTGGAGCGGCCATTCCATAAGCGGAGGGCAGAGAAGCAGCCCACCCACCTCCCTCTAGCACTGTGGTAAAAAAGAAACGGTTGCCATTAGGGGGCCGAGGAGGAATTTTGACAGGAAACCTTGCTTATAGGACAGTGTTTTTTGCCTCCTCCACAGTGCTGAGTAGGAAAAAACTAAATAGGTTAATCAGTAATTTAATTGGCTAATTAATTACCTGATTCGGGCATAACACGATTCGGTTTAATTTGAGATAGAATTTATTATCTAAACAACAAGAAGATAAGAACAACTTAATTCTAATTGGAGTTCCCGATCGATAAGTTATGTTTTTGTCACACTCAGCAGGGGTCCAATATGCCAACAAGTTTAATAGGTAGGTTAGTAAATAGTTAGAGTCATCTCAGTAAGAGATGGGGAGATGATACACAATGTAATGCAGGGCACAGCATGCTTTGTGATCACGCTCCCTGGAAGGGGTGTTTTAACTGGGGCCTGCAAGGACATGCACTGTCTTCAGGCACGGTGGACACCTCACTTCTTACTCAAACCCACAGTGGGTTGTCCCCCCCACCCCTTCGGCCTTGCCCTGTCGGAGGAGGGGATGTAGAGCTTGTTTATGGATAC
>QEPC01010651.1:1138080-1183472 GCA_003113815.1 Sphenodon punctatus | reverse complement strand
TCTCACACACCCTCCCCCTTCCATCCCAGGCCCCCAGCCTCTGCTCCCCAAGTCACCCCCACCCCCCGTTTACTCACTGTTGCAGGCAGGAGGCAGGCAGTTGAGTTCAGAGTTCAGTGAGGTGCTCGGGGGCGAGATGGGCTGTGGCGCACATGCTCAACTAAGTCAGTTCAAGCATGCACGCTGCAGCACATCTCGCCCCTGAGCAACTCCACTGAACGCCCAGGTGAGGCTTTGCATTGAGCCCATAGGGCTCAATGCAAAGCTGCCACAAGCGGGAAATTTCATTGCCCAGTGGCGCGTTTGGACTGAACGCTTAGCAGCCCAGCGAGCGTTCAGTTCAAGTTTGTCCCTTCTTCTGGGACTCCAGAGTCTGGAGTCCCAGAAGGAATCCAGACCCAGACAGAGGCTAGTGCTCACTGACTGAGTGCTCTGTCTGTGCCGGGCAGCTGAAATTGACATCGGAGCGCCGCGCTGCGCTGCTCTGACTGCAAGCCAAGCTCAGTCCGTGAGTTCTCTGTCAGTGCGGCACCGGGGGGATGGGGGAGAGCGGGGGCAGGGCACTGCCCCAAGTGTCCTCAGGTGAGGGCCGCCACTGGTACTCCGATTGCTCAATGCCTGCTGACTCCCACAACCAATTAGGGGGGCTCTGGGGGAGGGCACTGCAACCCTTTATAATGGGAGGGCCAGTCTTTTTCTCTCTGTTCTGTGAGAACTCTGCTTGTCAGGTTGCATTTACAGAACTGTGGTGCTTGCACACAAAAAGTTCTCCCTAGCCCTCATTGTATTACCAATACCTTTCCTTCCCCATACCCTACATTTTACCTTCTCCCTTTCCCTGATCTTCTCCCTCCTGTGCATTATATATAGGTAGGTAGTATAGATTAGATATAGAGATATATTATAGACATAGAGAGAGAGAGACAGACCTATACAGACATATAGATTAGATTAGAATAGTTATATAGATAATTGATTAGATAATAGTTTTCCCTTTCCCTGTCTCCCTTAGATTTAGGTAGACGTTAGTTGTGCACGGGAATTAATGATAATGAAAACAACGTTGTCATTAATGATAACGAAAATTACATTTTAAAATAACAAAAAACAAAAACAACATGGGGGGCTGGTGCACGCCCCTAAGAATTGGGTACAAATTGTGATGGGCAAAACAGAAATACTGCCAATATCGGCTTAAAATACACTGTAGAACAAGATGGAATTCCTTTTTTAGAAGGAATTGTGTGAATGAAGCAGGATTATAGTGACAGGAAACACTTGATTCGAGATACTGAACCCTGGTATGTAATGGCTGGATGATTCTGAGTAAATGGAGGGCTTTTTATTTAGAATATATAAACAAAGGTTTCAAAAGTCTTGAATGTTAAAAAGTGCAAAAAGTATTCCTTCATGTTCTGATAATCCCTGGATTTATCTTCTCTCTCCTCCACAAAATGACCAGTTGAAGCAGCATGGAGACTAGTGGAGTAAACACCTTACTCACTGCATGTAAGGGAGTCTGAATCTGACTTGTAGTGGCTGACGTCAGGACAACCATGTCGTAGTGATTTTTGAATGGAAAAATTGGGAAATCCCTTCAATTCAATGAAGGAGTTGCTGTTGGAAATATCCAACAAAGGCTTGCTCTAGATCAGTGGTTCCCAAGGTTTTGCCTGTGTGACCACAATTTGAGACTTAATTTAATTCAATTAAATTAAGGTGGTGAAATATTTTATACAGTTGAGCATATGCTATCAAGCAATGCCATGATTGATCGATAATTATTTCAAGAAAACTAGCACGGCATTGGCACTGACATCATTTGTCCCACAGCAGCCCCCATGCAAAGTTTCTGCCCCCCCCCCCCCCCCCCCCCTTTGCATATCAGTAATACTATGTCAAGATACCATGACTTTCAAACAAGGCAACAACTACACTACATGTGTAAAGAATGTATTGCATTTTGTTATGTTAAAATGTGATGCTAAGGGGTGGTGCACTAGTGCAAACAATGTACATGTAATCATCAATCACACTGTCCAGGTCTGTCCAGTTTCATAAAATGGTGCCTTCCATTTGTTTTCTGATTGATACAAACATGAAACCTTCTATGTGCGAGCCAACACACCCCTACTGAGTCATGATGGCAGGGACTCTTTTTCTGCCTCGCAGCCATGTGCATTTGCATGGTTTGCATGTGCCGAAAACTGCTTCTGTTTGCTTGATCAAATAAAATACTGCGTTTGAGATTTCTTTGGTCTAACTACATTTTCATTTTAGTGAAAGGTTATAATACTGAAAGGGTAATCAAAATGACCACTAAGGACAATCAAATTTTGGGGAAGGGAGCTATTAGTTTGATTATAGCAGAAGGTATCCTATCATAAATAACTTTATAGTGAGGATGTGTGAGCACTGTATATTCCTAGTGGGTAAGGTTTGTGTTGCTGAGGGACATATATCTACTTTTCATAGATGTGAAACTTGGGCTTTATTGGTACCACAACCATTGGCTAGAACACTTTCAGAACTTTGCCTATGTATAATCTTCAGAATTAAGCGGTGGGACTGTATTGGATATTGAGGACCTAAAGAAGTTAAGGGTGTCTAGCACTGGAGAAGGCTGATTAAAGCTCATTTTGAGATGGGTTGGCTATCAGCATTTCAATAATATATGGACAGTTTATATATGGGGAAAGGTCAAGATATGGTCAGTTCAGGCACTTTAAAACACCTTAAAGCAGAAACTGGAGCAATTTTACAGTGATCCCAACTTCTGGGAAGTTCAGGTGCAAAAACCTTCTGAAGTGGAGAAAGATACTGTGGGAAAGGGAAAACATTTTGAAGATGTTTCAAAATGATGTTCAATCCAAGGTCCATCCAAGAAACAAGCTATCACCCAACCAGTTGATCCATCTAAAGCATTTTGCTGCAGCACAGTACATCATAGATAGACCTATTCAGTCTAACGCCACTTTCAGACCTACCTGCCCCCTGCCACACCACATGCATATTCTCGCTGCTGGAGGGAATGCACAGCCAACAGATGCGCAGGGTGCCTCCGGTCTGAAAGCCTCCCCTCCCCCGTGCGGTTTTGCCGGCAAACACCCGCAGAGATACAGAGCAGGATCTGCGGATGTTTGCCAGCAAAGCTGTGCATGCGGGGGGGGGGGGACTTTCAGACGGGCGGCACTCCGCGCATCTGTTGGCTGCGCATTCCCTCCAGCAGCAAGAATATGCATGTGGTGTGGTGGTGGTGGTGGGGCGGGTAGGTCTAGGAGTCGGGCTTTGCCTTGTCACCCCCAACCTGAGAGAGCACTGTTGCATCCTAAAAGACTAGTTATTTATAGTTTTATATTTATTGATTGATAAGTGTGTGGGACCGAGCCCTTGCACTATTTTAAGAATACAATAAAAGGCTGCTAAAAAAACATACGTATAATATAGTACAAAATCCAATAATCCAAGCTAAATTTAACAGTTAATTAACAAGGGGGAAAGGGGGAATAAGTGGGATCTGAACCCACCCTCCACCAAGCGCCCAGCCCTGGTACCCTGGAAGCCTCTGCAATGGGACAAACAGACTAGGGATTTGGCACTAACCCAGGGCTAACAAAGGGACTGCTAATAAAATGACAGTCGCCTATGGCTCATACTCTAAGGCAAATAAGGAATCCAGACCATATGACTGTGTGAGTGCTGGATTGAAAAATTTAGCGTGAATAAGCTCCGCTTTGAACACAAACCCCGCAATTTTATGGATCAGGGTGTGATCTTCCTGCTGGAGAAGCCAGATAGCCTTCTCCTTCACTGTTAGCCAGCTCAACCTGGTTAAAGACAGATCCAGAAGGTTCTCTCTTATTACCAAATAAAAAGAGCAATCCATTAAATAATGAAATATGTCCTCAATGGCCCCCACACCACATGGGCATGCCCTCCATCTTACCTCCCACCCCATTTGCTCGGTACGTAATCTCACCAAAGCTGTTCTCAAATGTGGTCTTATATCACTGAGCAAAAACTGACTAGGACCCCCCATGGTTTTCCACAATATAAAATGTGGTGCAACTCTAGCATAAAGCACAGTAGCAAAGTCCTTCTGGGCCTGTTCAGCTGGATGTACAAAACGTATAGTCTCCTCGTGGAGATAGCTAAAGCCCAGGTGTTGGAGCTGCAGGATGACAAACCTCAGCCAGGGTGAGTGCCCAGAACCAGCCCTTTCAATTCCTTCTAAGTAGTACATTTTGGGCAATCTTAAAGGAGATAATGAAAGAATATTAATCCAATAGGACAGCACTCGGATTGCAATAGACATTAGAATAGATTCCGCCCCAGGCTCTAATCTGACAAAGGCGGCTGGAAGTGATGGGGGCAGCCCCAGAATAGCTCACAAGAATTTGTTCTGGGGAATATTGATGTCTTCTGCTGCACTATAGCCCCAAATTTCTGCCCCATAGACTATCTGGGCAATAGCTTTTGCGTGGAAGGCCTTGTAGGCAGCCATGGGTGATCTCCCTGCTGTGGAATTATGGAAGCATCTAACAGCATAAGCAGAGGACTTGGTGTTTGCTTTAGCAAATGCTATGTGGCTGGACCATGACAGAGAGGAGGAAAAAACAATGCTGAGGTATCTAAAGACCTTCACCACCTCCAACGGAGCATTGTCCAAGAAGGGGTTCGTTTACACCTCCCACTTCTACCCCATCTAGCTACCTTGGTCTTTGTTCGGTTAATTATTAACCCATTTGTCTTACAAAGAGTTGAAAAATAATTAAGGGCTCTTTGTAACCCAACTGGGGACCTAGAGAGAATAACTGTGTCGTCTGCAAACATCAAAACTGCTATAGAGAGATTTAGCGCTGTGGGTGGATGGAAATCAGGGCTGACCATCTTTAGGCTCATATGATTGACATAAAGGTTATAAAGTAAGGGGGCTAGAACACATCCCTGTCTCACACCCTTGCACACTGGAAATCTGGCTGTAAGTTCTCCCTACCTTCCATATTGAACTTGGGCCCAATTGTTCCTATGTTAGGCCATTAATAGTTTGAGCAGCGACGGGTCAATGCCCAAAGTTGCCAATTTGGCCCAAAGAATTCCCCTATCCAGGGAGTCAAATGCGGCAGATAGATCAATAAACGCCACATAAAGAGAAGATTTCCTCACTTGTACATACTTGTGCCTAAGATACTGAAGTGTAAATAAATGATCCAGAGTGGAATAACCCTCTCTGAAGCCTGCCTGAGCTTCTGCCAAAAGGGAGTTCTTTCTAGCCCACAGTTGCAGATGTACTAATAGATGTTGTCCAAAGATTTTGGCTGCGATGTTTATTAGACTTATAAGGCGATATGCACCAGGGTCACTGCTGGACCCTCTTTTGTAAATAGGAATGATGGTGGAACCTCTCTAGGAATCTGGGATGCTATAATTTGTCGTGATACTATTGAACCAGGCAACTAAAATGGGAGCCCACCAAGCCAAGTTCTGTTGAAAAACTTCAGCAGGGATCCCATCTGGGCCAGGTGCTTTATTGCCTTTCTGTAGATTTATCAGAGATTGAATCTGTTTTTCATTGTTAAAATAACAAGTATGGGCTTGGGGGGTTACAACTAACTCTGATTCAGGAGTCCTAGCTCCCTCATGGTGAAACTGTGTGAAAAAGTAACGAACCCATTGCTCCTGTGAGATGTTTCCATCAATGTTGAGGTCATAATTGGAAGTGCCTTTTGCAACCAATTTCCAAAAAGATCTATCGTCTTTGGATTTAATGGCATTCTGTAATTTGCCCCATTGGGCAACACAATAGGCCTGTTCTTTCTTCCGCAGGAAGGATTTGTAGTCCTTCTTTATTTCGCGAATGATTTCCCAAGGAAACACCTCCAACTTCCTTAAGGCCTTGACTTCAGAGTTTAGCCATTTCTTTTTCCGAACACAGTCCTTATCAAACCATGGAGTGCCCCTAATGGGGGGTAGACTCCTGGGTTTGTGGGAAGCAGTAGGTGTCAGGCAAGTATATAGCTTGTTGAAGATCTGCTAAATGGAAGCTGAAATTCCATCTTGGGCCTGGTCGTTCAGGACCTGGTCCCTCAGCAAGTTCAGGTCCTCATCAATTAATTTGGCAGAGACTATCCTAGCCACACTAGGGTCCCATTTTAATCTCTTCTTGTTAAGAACCACAAAAGGTGGCTCGCCAGCTGAAGAAGGTGACAAGGCCCTAGCCAGAAGACCATCTAAAGCTATTTCCAACATACAGCAGAGGGGGAGATGGTCACTTTTGGGTCTAGACCCTACACTGAAAATTTTTATTGAACACCACAATTCTAAATCAACTATCACGTAGTCTATGATACTGGCACCTCTGGTCGAAGCATATGTCATACCACAGAAGAGGCACTAGGGTAGGCACGATTGAGTATCCATATTAAGGGAGTGGAGTAAGGAGAAAAGATGCTTCCCTGAGATGTTAGCACTTGGGTCTCGCAATACTGGCAAAGGGACACCCCAAATTTCATTGACAGTTAAATAATCCTCCTCCTCCCAAGGTAGACCCCCCCCCATTCTTGCATTGAAATCACCTGCGAGAAGAAATTTGTCACTAGGGTACTGGAAACAAAGGGTATTTTCAGACGTGACGAGATCACGCTCAACCACAGTGAATCACGCTCAATCCCGCGGCAGGGCCAAGGCGCTCTGAATGTCTGTTTGGCGCCCGCCAGATGTTCACCACGCTCAATACCCACATGGGGTCCAATTCAACCACGCTTCCCGGGCTCCCCACACCAATTACCATGGATGCGTGGTCAAGGAGATCCCCACTGGGGATCAACCAAATGTAACGTCTGGAAGGCAAACACCGGCCAGGATCAATGGAAATGATCCCCAGCCGTGGGCAATGCACGTAATGGTGCTGCCAGGCAACCAGCATCAACACGCACACCGGAGGGAGATTTAAAGGGAAAACCACAGCTGCCAAACGTGGCGGGATGGAGCGAGGAGGGAGGAGGAAGAGAGTGCTGGCAGAGGAGAGAGTGAGGAGGAGGAGGCGGAGGAGGCAGGGGCACTGGTGGTGGTGGTGGAGGAGGAGGAAGCACAGGTGGGGGTGGGTGAGCCGGGGGTCACGCTGACCATGGAGGTGGTAGCGAGAGGTCACCTGCAGCAGCAGGCACAGGATGCCCCGGGGACATCAGCTGGGCCAGCGGAGGAGGAGGCATCCCGGAAATGGGTAAGGGGGAGCAAGGGCAAGGGGAACAGGGGGCAAAGGGGCGGCTAGGGGCGACTAGGGCCATGCCCGGCCTCCCGCCGGGGGGGAAGGGGGTGCCCCGTGAGGCAGACCTGACCTCCACCTAACCATACTCCCCCGACCCCCTGCCTCCTGCAGACATGGAAAGCGGCCCGGGTGGGCGACCCACCGGAGCACACCGGACCAGCCCGGCCAGAGGTGCAGCAGGAAGGGGTGGAGGAGGAGGGAGAAGACCCTGCATGGAGAGGCGGGAGGAAGGCCTACCACAGAGGGGGCCAGTGGGGGCTCCAGGAGACTAGGGACTTTATTCGGATATGGGGGACCCTGGAGTACCAACTGGAGCTTGCGATCAACCAGAGGAATGAGCAGATCTACCGGGACATAGTGTGGGACATGGAGGCGGCGGGGCACCCCCAGACAGTGGCACAGTGCCATTCAAAGGCAAAAGAGCTGAAGAGGGGCTACAAGGCCATCTGGGACAACAACAGGAGGTCTGGGCACGGAGCCCGGACCGCCCCTTACTACGATGCCCTGGACCGCTTCCTCCACATGAAGGGGTCCATAGTTACCCCGCGACTTGTTGGGAGCGCTGTGGACCAGGGGAGGCAATGGGTCGAGGTACCACCTCCCCTCGCAGCCCCCCTGGTAGACACCTGCTACAGTGCCACAGACCCCCAGGAAGAAGGGCCCGGGTGCTCCAGAACCTACAGGCCCACCCCGGACAGTAGTCCAGAGAGCTACCAGGGCCAATCCGGCCAAGGCGATTCCGAGGCTGACACCTGCACCACGCACAGCCGGGGGTCCATGGGGGAGCGCTCCCACACTGAGGGCCCGTCCTCGGAGGACCCCATGGCCGACATAGAGGGCAAGTAACCGCCCCACAGGGGAGAGGGCTCATGCCACGGGGGCCTATGTCCAGGGGGGGGCTAGAAGAACCAGGGACAGGCACAGGCAGAGCCCCGGGCCCCCCCTGCAAGGCAGGAGGGGGCCCTGGCCAAGGGCGCCCAACCGAACCCCCCCACACTCAATCCCCCCTTCGCCCATAGGCCACGGACCACCACGGGACTGCACCCAGACAACTATGGAGGCAGCCACCGAGGAGTCCGCCAGCAGGCGGAGGGACCAGGTGAGGCAGGCGATCAGGTATGGAGGGCCCGCTGGGGTTCACAGATGGGCTATCCAGGCATGGTAGGGAGGGGGGGAAGGGACAGGATCTGTGGGTGTGGGGAGGGGGGGAAGGGACGGGATCTGTGGGTGCAGAGAGGCCGGGCTACATGCCTGGGGGACTTCTGGGCCCCTGGGCTATCCTGGCCTGGGGCCAGGGGCCCACAGCACGCTGTAACACATCCTCCTCTACCCACAGGGCAACCACGGCAGCCAGCTGCCCCATGGCCCGTGCCTCCGGCCCTGCGCATGAGGCATCACCGGGCACAGGTCCACAGGTGCAGGGAGGACCAGGCGGAGGAGATCGTCCGGACAGCGGAGGAACAGGGGGAGAGGATGATCGCGGCCATGGACCGGATGGAGGCGGCCATCGAGTGGTCCCTGGAGTGGGCAGAGGAGCGGGACAGGATGCTCCAGGCCGAGGTGTGCCTGGAGCGGAGGCAGGAGCGCAGGGAGCACAGCAGGCAGGTGGAGCTGCTTGGGGGCCTGAAGCAGGACATCAGTGCCATGTTGCAGGAGCACTCAGAGAAGATGGACAGGTCACACGATATTAGGACCTCATTGCTCCTGCACGCCGGCACCTTGTGCGCCTACGTCATGTCAGGCGGCCCCCCGGGCCCCCTGCCTGGCCAGGCCAACATGCCTGGCCCCTCAGCGCCCCTACTCCCTGGCCTGCCACCCCCACGACCTCCGGGGCCACGCATTCGCCTCCTGGTGGCCCCTGGCCTCCGGAGGGTGCAGCCGCCACGGGGGGGCCGGGGCCAGGCCACCCTACCAGGGCCCCCCCAACCGGGTCAGGAGGTGGCCCGGGACACTTCTACCAGCACTGACAGTGAGGGGGAGGTGAGCTCTATGAGCTCAATGGCCCAGACGGGGCACGCACGGGGCTGTCCCAGGGGAGGGGTGGGAGGGGTAGGGCTGTGTAGGGGGGCAGTTGTGGTGGCAGGGGAGGGGTGGGAGGGGTAGGGATGTGTAGGGGGGGCTGTTGTGGCGGCAGGGCACACCCAGGTATGTGGGAAAGGGTGACAATGTACACATGGATGATATAAAAGGTGTTTATGGTACAGTGACTCCTGGTCCAGTATGTGGGTGANGGGGGGGCATATCGGTGGCAGGGCACAACCGGGTATGTGGGAAAGGGTGACAATGTACACATGGGTGATATAAAAGGTGTTTATGGTACAGTGGCTCCTGGTCCAGTATGTGGGTGACAGGGGGGTTGGGCACCTGTGCCCGTTCAGGGACCGGCCATAGGAACCTCTGGGGGGTGGGCTGTGGAGGAGGGCTTCCCTCCCCCGCATGGGCGCGTGGCTCCGTGCGCTCTTTTTGCAGCTGCATGTGAGCTGCCATCAACACCCCCCCTGAATGTTTGAGGCGCCATGGCCTTGGAGGGCAGATTAGTTGGTATGTGAGAGCTATTGTGTTGTGCAGCTGTTCTGGGTCTGCACCCCACACCTCGCTCTGTTGTGCTACAATGTTGCAGCCCATGGCCGCTTTCCCTGTCCTTGGGACCCCCGGGAGGCCTCTCGGCCCCAGAAGGTGTGTGAGGCCCCCTGAGCACTTTCCTATTCTCCCCGGGCGTTTGGACCATGGCTGCTTGTCCATCCATGGGGCTCTCGCTTCCCGTCCCCCATGGGGCCCCCCGTATCTGGACCTACAATGAGACCATGTCCCTATGCGACCTGTGGCGTAGCCCTGCCGTGCAGCTGCTCCTGGGCAGGCTGGACAGCTGCTCGACCGTCTTCGCGAGCATGAGCTCTGGACTCCGCTACCTCAGCTATGAAGTGAGCGCTCATGATTGCCGGCTGCATGCTGAGATCCTGGGGCTGGTCCACTTCCCTGATGGGCGCGTCCCGGACAATAGGTGTTAGCATGTGCCCTGGTCCGGGTCTGAGACCGTGAGTGCGCTGTGGGTGTGCAGCCTGGGCACCTACTTGCTGTGCCTTGCTGAGGGGGGACCTGCCTTGCCTGTGTCCTACTTCGGCTGCATTCACGAGGCGCGTGGGTACCAGCGCACCCATGTGACGGTGTATCACCGGCTTCTGGGGCTGAGGCATCTTCATTGGCCCCCTGCTGCTGCCTGCTGTGTATCAGAGCCTTCCGTGGCGGAGCTGATGGCCCTGGCGTGGGTTTGGTCCCGTCCTGATGTCCACTTGGGGCTCTCTGTGCATGACCCCTTTGAGGCTTACTACCTGATCGCTCACCACATGTCCGTGTTGGGGTACCACCGGGGCATGATCCATTGGCCCCACCTGGTTCATCGGGCCGGGCACCCTGGACCGGGGCCCCGAGCTGCCCCCAACAGCTGCCTGTGAGCCCCAGTTTACCTAACTGGTCCCCCTGTGTCCTGTGCTGTTTGGGCTTCAGGCCCTGCCCGGGGGGCCAGACCCCGGTGCTTGCCCCCACCCTGCTGTCTATGCAATGCTGCTGTGACACCTGCTTCCAAGTGTGCTGCTGCCCCAGCTGTGGAACCGGCCCACCTCTGGGCCACACACCCCACTCCTTGGTTGCTTGTGTGCCCCGGGGGTTTCGGGGCCCCCGGACAGCCCCTCACAACCTCCTGCAAGGGTGGGGCCACACATTCTTGGACCTGCTGTGCTGGACTGGCTCTCCTGACTGCCGTCCATTTGCCCCTCGGTGGGGTGCCATGACTGAATGTGCCTCCTGGACCCTTCCCAGCTGGCTCGCTGTAACTTGCGGGCTCCCGCTGTGCCTTTCTACCGAGCTGCTGGGGTCCCCCCCATTCCAGGACTGTGTGTTTCACTGTGGGGGTGCCCGTGTGGACTGTTCTGCTGTGGGGTGTGATGTACCTGGTGGCGGTGTCCTGCTGTGCCCCTGTGCCCGTTCCTCCCCTCTTCCCAGTCCCGCCCCCCCCCCGTGCCCAGTATGCCCTGCGTGGTGTCAGGTCGCTCGTGTCCCCCCCTTCCCTTCCTTTACTATCCTCCGTGCCTGCGTGTGTGTGTGTGGGGGGGGGTTCGGGAGGGCATGTCCCTGTGCTGTGAGTGCCCCCGTGTCCCCGTTGTGTGTGTGTGTGTGTGCCTGTTGTGGCTGGTACCTGTCGAGCTCCTCTCCCTCTCCCCCCTCCCTTTCAATTTCCCTTGTGTGGGCGTTCCCTTTTGTCCCAGTTGGCTTCGGTTGCCCTCAGGCGGCCATGTCTGTGTCCTGCCCCTGCCCTTTGCCTTTTGGTTGTATTGACCGTGACTGGGGATCGGCTGCACATCTGTTGCGCTGCCCTGGCCCGTGATCAACCCACCTGATTCCCGCCCGTGGTTCCAGTCCCGTCACATCTGTCCGGGGCTGTTATTCACCCTGGGCCGTAAATGTTTGGCTCGCCACCGCCGGGAATTCACTGTGGTTGAGCGTGATCTCGTCACATCTGAAATCACCCAATGAGTCTCCAAATATTGGTGGAATTCAGCCCATAAGACCCCACTATCAGCTCCAGATTAAGAGGGTGGAAAATAGCTATTGATAATCGCCCATGGTTGGCTGACATTCCCAGATATTCTTAAAGTCAAACTGTGCTCTCTAAATATGGGTAGTTGTTTTACTGTTAGATACAGAGTAGTTTTAACTAATGTCAATAGACCTGCTTTAGGACTGCCCCACTTTTGGGGGGAGGGGTCCTAAAAGGTTATAGGACTGATATCCAGGTAAATAAAAAGCTTTGGAACACCAAGTCTCCTGGAGGAGCATGATGTCATGGGAAGACAGAAAATAGACCCAATCAGAATCGCTGATTTTCTTTGGTAAGCCAGCCACATTCCAAGATATAAAAGATATATCCAATTGCAGTCTCTTGGATGAAGAACTGAGCTCTCTGGGCCCCTGGTCTCCCCAGAATCCCTTGCAACCAACCCCTTTGTGTCTTGAAGCACTGTCTTACAATTAGGCATTGGATCACTCCAACTCTTTCCTGCGCCTGTTGATGTAGGTGTTGACAAAGCAACCCTCCCTGGAGTGGTATCCAACCAGCCCTTCTGCGATTTAGTCGCACAATTGGCTGCGGTGGCTTCTAAAGGCTTCTCTGAAGCAACTATTGCATCTCCGCTACGCGCAGCAACGTTTGATAATGGCAGAGTCAATTCATTATATTTGCTATGGCAAAACTGGGAATCTGATGGAGGCAATGCTGATGAAATGGAAGAAGAGCCTAATTCTGCAGACAACAAGTATCTAGTTGCCATCCACTCTTCCGTTGACTAGATGCCTCTTGTAGCTATGGAACCTTGTCATAGCAAGGAGCTAAGGTACCATCCACTATAACTGGAGTTGGCTCTGAGGCATCAGCCATCCTAATTAAATTAACTTGGGGTTTTAATGCACGGGGGCCATGGGGTGCATTATTTTCTCCAAGGCAGAAATCAGTCCTGATAACTGGGAGATAATGTGCCTTTGCTCTTCTGGGGGAAGTTTTTGAAATGAAGTAATCAGAGAAATCTCTGAGTCCTCCTCTAGTTCTACCTCTATCACTGCCGCTTGCGAAATTAAAGATAGACCATCTTTGTCTACATGTTTCCGGTTGCTGCTTGTTAGCTGCCTTGGGACTACATCTTCCATACTCACCAAGGTACCCACTGGAGGATTGCAAGTGAGGGGGACAACTTGTGTACCCTGCATGGTTCCCTCAGCCATATTTCCCCCGAACCTTAAAGGATTAGGAGGGGAATGGTTGACAAACACTCGGGCAATATGAATGCCTGATTTTGAAAAGACTACCCGTCTGCCGAAAAGAAAGGAAAGTCTTATTGGAGAAAAAGGTAAGCCTAGCTCGAACCTAGTTAGGAAGCAAGATAAAGGAAGAAGTCCAATATGGGTGAAGAGGTGGGTTTAGATTGGAGTCATTGGGTATTTTTACACACACATTTCTCCTGCATGCTTGCTGTTACATTCTGAACTTTGTGTGTCTAAATCACTCACCCAGATCTTAAACATCCGGCTCTTTGAACTTCTGCGTAGAACTTCTCCCAGAACTTTTGTGTGTAAAATGTTCTCCTGGTAAACTGCTTTGCTCCAGGCAGCTGTGGTCACTTGGATTCCATGGCAGTCTGTCACGTCTACAACTGCGGCTACTTTAGGCTGCCTCAGGGCAGTGTGTGTGTGAAGAATGCATCCAGGAACTGCCTCAGGGGAGAGAGAGATATATGCAGAGATGCATCCGGAACTTACTTGTGGATTTGTAAACTCAGAAGATTGAAAAATTTGGAACTTTAAGGTGTGTGTAAAAATGCCCGGCCATTATGAAGTCCAGCCAAAGGCACAGATAAAGGGAAGAGAGACCTAGAGTAGTAAGAAAAGGTAATTGTAGGAGATGAAGAAAATGGGATCAGCAGAACCTCAATTAAAGACACATTTTCTCTGGCACATAAACATTTTATTGCAATGAGGTTTTACATTTTAAAAATATTTCTATGTAATACTATAGTAACCTGACTATTTTTGCCCAATCAGTCTTCAAAATTTGAGCGTACCCATTAATACAAATTAATGCTTTCCAGTTATTTGTCAGAAATGCCTTAATTTGGAATGAACAGTGAACCACACTGACTTACTAAGTTAAATAAAAGAATTTCTTCAAAGTGAAGGGGGGTGTTACTCCATTTATTGTACCCTATCATAAACATCATCATAATTTTTCAGCTCAGAGTTGTTAGCTGTTCTCTAAATGTTTCCAGATGGTTATTGGGATTACTGCCAGGGACTCACTCAGGGGACTGATCTTGCACCCCATGAAGCTCATTGTGACCCTCCCACTGACTTCACTGGAAGCAGGATTGGATTCTCAGTGTACTGTATTTCAGTGCTGCTTCTCCATCACCGAACAGCACAACTCTGTTTCAATAACATGCCTAGTGGCGTCTACAGTCCTAGTCACGGTTAACAGGTGAACTGGTGTTTAGCCAGTATAAATGTCTGAGGCCATGAAGAGCATCATTTACTATTATATAGTTTTTAGTGCATTTAAAGCGATTTGTAAGATGCAACTGAATAATTCCCAGCATATTTATTCCTTTTGTAGGATTTCATTGGCACATTTATGTATACCAGGTGCTGGTGCCAGTAAAGAGGATTTCATTTTGCAAAGTGTAAACAATTACAGTTTCCATTCTAGTAAACAGGAAGCTCACTTTGAGGATGCAGCTGTGCACCACAGAGATCTTTTTAAAATCATATTTTCTTTGGATAGTTGTTTATGTTTTATTATGAATACCTGTTGAGGTTATGAGATTTACAATAGAAGTCTTTTGCAGCTGGTCATCGGCTGGAGAAAATAAAATGGAAATGAACTTAAGTAAAAATGAGAGCCAGTGTAGCCTGCTAGATAAGGTGTGTCGGGCTTGCACCTGGGAGACTAGGGTTCAAATCTCATTTTAGCCATGACCTCGCTGGGTTTCTTGGGCAAGTCACTATCTCTCAGCCTCAATTCCCTAAAGCTCTTCACAACCTTGCTCCCCGCTACCTCTCTGCACTTATCGCCCTCCATACTCCAGCCCGTGCACTTCGCTCCTCCTCTGTCCCTTCTCTCACCCTTCCACGCCTTCCCTGCTCCCCTAAGCGCCTTCGTCCCTTCTCACTTGCTGCCCCCCATGCCTGGAACTCCCTCCCTGTCCACATCCGCCTTGCCCCCTCCCTTCATACCTTCAAATCTCTCCTTAAAACTCACCTCTTTCGCTCTGCTCTGTCTGACTCTTTATCCTGCTGAGCCACTATTCCTATACCTACGATCGGTTTACCCTTATCCTTGCAACATGGACCTGCCTGCTGTCATTCTCATCGTAACCAAGCCAAGTACGTGCACTTGAGACCTCGCATCTTCATGAATGTTAGACCCCTTGTCTCTCCCTCTGTTCCCCTTCCTAAGTCTCTCCCCCAGCTCCTGTCTCTCAGATTGTAAGCCCTAGGGGCAGGGACCGTGTCTATTTTATTACTTTGTAAAGTGCCAGGTACACTGCTGGCGCTATATAAATGTTTGTTAATAATAATAATAATAATAATTCCCTACCTGTAAAATGGGAATAATGACCTCCCTCACAGGATTGTTATGAGGGTGACTTAGATAAGGATTGTAATGGAAGGAGTCGCCTCAAATGAACCAGAACCAATGCAAATTGGAGCCTTTCGTAGACCGCTGTCCCTGGAGGAATGAGAATGGAGATGTAAGTCTCCAGCCTGTTTATATTGTGGAGGGTCAAATCATTTTACAACCTTCACAACGCTGGGAGTGGGGAAACTCCAAGAGCCCAATGTCAAGCGATGGTTTCTTAAGCAGAGGCCGCACTACCGCCTCTTTGAGGCATCCTGGCACCCTGCCATCCCTAAAGGAGGCATTGAGTACCCCGGCAAGCAAAGGCCCGAACGTTTAACCACTTTGTATGTACTTGGAGTAGAATTGGATGACATTTTTTTTTTAAACACTTGTATGCAAAACTGATAGATGCCCTAGATCTAGATTAGTCGATGCTCCCTAACAAGGGAGAATTCATATTACTGAATTTCTCTGGATTTCCTACAGTTCAGACATTATTATTATTAATATTTATTTATTTATTATATAGTTCCCGTATCCAAAAAAAGGCTCAGGACAGCTTACAATAATAGGAAAAATTAAACAAATATAAGTAACACATCATGAAAAATCCCCAGACATCCACACCTTTATGTCCTTCCACTTCCTTGGCTCTCATCTAAGGGACCCCCACTCACTTGTCTCTATGCTCATACCCCTCTATGACTGGAGTGTCATGGTATTCCTAGGGTGACCAGATATGCAAATTTCAGAGGACACATGAGAAATACAGGTTGCAGGGCTGCATTGGAACCAATGCAGGGGGCCGTACGTGAGGAAAACCAATGCAGTCCTGCAACCTGTGTTTATCATGTTTGTCCTCTAAAATTTGCATATCTGGTCACCATAGGTATTCCCGTCTATTCTCTCCCCAAACACCCCCATCCCCTGGGGATCAAAACATTTCCAAAATATATAAAAGGAAACATACAAAATCCCCTAAAGCCCCACTTGTCCACAGCGACAACACATCCCCTCCCACCACTTCAGTCTCCCTCAAACTCATCCCCCGCCCCATCAGGGTCAGTGGTTTTTGACATGGTTCACCATGAGATGCTGGTGACCCGCCTGCGGGACTGTGCTCGGGTGGGCGGAACTGTTCTTGAATGTTTCTGCTCTTTCCTGGCTGGAAGAAGTGTGTGTGCTTGTTGGGGGGGCGGGGGATACTGGAGGATTTTACATCATCCCCCCGGGATCTCACATGTGGAGTTCTGCAGGAATCCGTTCTGTCCCCTCTCCTGTCCAACGTGTACATGCAGTCCTTGGGCAAGATCATGAGAGGGTTTAAGGTTAGGTATCATCAGAATGCTGATGACACCCAGCTTTATCTCTCATTTTCATCTGACCAGGCCCTGCAGTCTTGGTGTGTACTCGGTGTCTGGCTGCGGCGGGGTGCCCCATTATTGATGGGGCGTATCCTTCCTTGGTCCCTCAGGTTTGGAGTCTGGGAGTGCTCCTCGATGCACAGCTCCACCTGGTTGCCCAGGGGCAGCTGTGGCGAGGAGTGAAGTTTGTAAGTTACATCTGGTTTGTCGTCTTTGGCCTTATATTTCAAGATCCAATCTGGCCACCATACATTCATCACTTTGAGATTGGACTACTGGAATGCATGCTATGTGGGGCTACCTTTGGTGACGACCTGGAGACTGCAGCTGGTGCAGAATGCAGCGGCCCACCTTCTGGTGGGGACGGGCCATAGTGAGCACATAACACTGGTGCTCCGCTCTCTGCATTAGCTGCTCATAGCCTTCCGGGCCTGATTCAAGGTGTTGGTTATCGCCTTTAAAGCCCTATACGGCCTGGGCCCTGCGTACCTGTGGGACCGTCTCATCCTTTGTGTCTTGGATCAGCCCCTGCGGTTAGCCAGGGGCGCCCTCTTGGAGGTCCCTTTTGGAGGGCAGTGTTTGAGAGGGCATTCTCTGTGGCCACACCACAGCTGTGGAACACTCTCCTGGTGGAGATTTGTGACTCTCCAGATCTCCCCACTTCCACAGACAATGTAAGATCTGGCTATTTCACCCGGCATTCGATGAGGGGGACAGGTAGTGGGTGGGTGGGTTTCTTTCTTTTTGGAGGGTGGGGGGTTCTGGTTTATTCGGGCCTCGCTTGTAGATTTTTAACTGGTTTTATATTGTATTTTATATTATGTTTTTATTATTTATTGTATGCCGTCCCAAGCTGCCATTGGGCAGGAGGGCATGGGTTATAAATTTTGAATAAACTAAACTAATAAACTTAAACTGTTTTACAAAGAGAAATGGTTATCTTTTAATTTAAAATAAAATATATTATTTTTATGTTGTTATTTTGTGATTATGTTGTTATTTTTATGTGATTTTTAAAAAAAGTACTAGTGTTAAATGCACTCATGGCACACAAAGGTCTAGATTTTATAACCTGCTGGCACAGATTTGGATGAAAATTTACTCAAATTATTCTAAGAAAGAATGACCTAATGTAGATCCCAACATATTTATAAGACTATCTACCATTTCAAGAGAGCCAGTGGAGAACCAGTGTGGTGTAAGGTGCTGGACTTTTAAACTAACTTAAATTAAATTAAACTGCCTAACTGAGTCAGACCAATGGTCCATCTTAGCCCAGTATTGTCACAACCTGACATGGCAGCAGCGGTTTCAAATTCGGGTCCAAATCTGGCTCTTCCAGGGTCTCCGGCAGAGACCATCCCAGTGTGTGCTACCTGAGACCCCTCCAAGTCCCCAGCAGAGTCCTCCCCGAGGCGTGCTACCAGGGATCCTGAAGTGGAGATGCTGGGGGTTGAACCTGGGACCTTATACATGCAAAGCATGCACTCTTATCACTTGAGCTATGCCCCCCCGGGAGCTGGTCCTGGGAGCTCCCTTGGACCTAGGAGACCAGTGTTCAAATCTCACCCTTGCCAATGAACTCACTGGGTGGCCTTGGGCGAATCCCAACCTCTCAACTTCAGTTCCCCATCTGTAAAATGGGAATGCATGTGTGTCTGCCTTTCCCTGTGTTCCCCTCATCCTTGTCCATCTTAGATTGTAAGCCCACTGAACAGGGACCTGTCTCTTAAAAGCTGTGACTGTAAAGTGCTACATACACCTATAGTAGTGCTATAGAAATAATTAGTAGTAGTAGTCAGTTGTGTGCTTTCCTCAATCCAAGGCTGGATTTAGGATGTTTGCTGCCCTAGGCACTTCTTAGACTGCTGCTCCCCAAGCCACAAAATATTAGGTCATCAAGTGCTGCTCCTATGTCAGTCCTTAACATACTGCTTACTAAAAGTTACCAGGAAGTGTCAGGTGCAAGGGGGTCAGAGCAAGGAGAAGAGCAGAAGGGAAGGACTATTAACCTGGAAGCTGGGGAGGTGAGGCAGCTAGACAAGGGAGACCTCACAGCGGGTGGGCCGCAATGGAGGGCAAGAGGCGCGCACACACAGAGAAAGAGACACTCCCAGGGGCGTAGCTAGGTTAGATGGGCCAAGGGACAAGAAATAGACTCCCACCCCATCACCATCTTCTCCCCTGTCCTACCCTCTTCCATCCGTTTTCCCTGGAAGGGAACTGGAAAGGGGCCAAATAAAAGATAATAATTTAAAAAACAAAAAAACAGCCACAGGCCAGATTAATACGGGAGAGAAGAGAGGTTTTTGCTTTAATTCATCATCCAGATTTCAGGGCACATATTAAGACAATTTGCTCACCTACACATTCCAACACAGTCTGTCCAAATCCCCTTAATATAAAGGGCTGTTTGGTATCTTCTTAGATTTTACCTTTTTAAATAAACAAACAAAAACACTTTGAACACTTTAGAAATGTTTAGAAGCCTCCCTTCCAACCCCCACCCAGCCTGCTTGCCTCAATAGAGGTGCTAATTACATCCTCGCTGCTGACACTGAGACCAGCAACCTTGAATAAGTTTCCTCTCCATTTCTAAATGCTTTTCTTCCTACCTGATCACCCTTATCTCTCCCTCCTTTTGAAATGCTAATGACTTGAGTCCTCTCCATGGAGGCGGGGTCCTCCCCTGATCAAACAAGGGGTGGTAGATGGGTCATTAATCCCTGCATCCTTGAACCTATTGAGGCTAATGATTCTCGCTGACTTCAAATGGGGAATTTGCCACCCAACCCCCTGCCACCCAGGGCTAGTGCCTAGGTTGTCTTTCCCTGAGTCTGGCCCTGCCTCAATCCCTAGTTTTGAGAGCCTTGAGTCTCCTTTCTGATATGGCTATGTTTAATAATACTGACTCTAGGCAGTAGGTGGCAGCAGTCTTCTGAAACTGATATCTGAACTATAAAAGACACAATACGCTACTGTTTGTTTCTGTCCAACTCATTTTTCCTAAAATAAACGAAAAACGAAAATCCAAATACTTCTCTCAAGTTTTCTAACATTATGTACTACTTTAAAATCAGTTATCCTTGAGAAACTCTCACTTAAATTATAAATTTAAATCATATAAATTATATTTAAATTTAAATGATTTAAATTTAAATCAGAGTTCTGGCATTAGAGAGCAGCAAGAACTGCTCTATAGTTAAGGCAAAGAGCATTTTGTGTTAAGACCTTGAAGATTCTAATGCTTATGAAATTGTGGCAATGAATGCTATTACTTTGTGATTTGTCTAGGAGATTCCTTCGGGTAAGGATTTATATCTGCAAGTTTGAAGGAAATCAATTGGGAAACAAAAATGTTATAGCACTTTGAAAGGTTGTGGGAAATGGGTTTTTCTTTGTGCTTGGCAACTTTTGTCTTTAACACAGGGTAGTGCTGTCGTTCTTTAAGTTGAACATATTGTGATTTGATAGAAAATTCATCTGTGGGGTCCCCTGCCCACTTTTGCTTATCATTTGTAAATTTTTAGATAACTGTGGGAGCTATATACATTTAAATTCTCCATTTTAGCCTATGGATAGAATGTGGTGTGAAGAAAGTGTTCTATTGTATCCATGGCCAGGTGGGCAGCCTTTGATATTAACAAGGCAACAGCCCTGCTGTCCTTTCACCCTGTCAGTTTCAAAAGCAGTGATCCGTGACTGGCCTGTGGTTGGGCAGTGTTGTGGGGGAACTAACAAGCATGGGAAGGGGTGTCAATTACTCTGTTTAAACTCCTCCCCCCACCCACCCAGCTGCCTGGAGTTACTGGAGCAGTTCTTGGTGGGGAGTCTCAGGTGCAGGTGTCTAACGATACTACAGAGAGACCATGGGCACCGTTGAGCCAGCAGAGTTCATTTGGCCACCATCTTTGAAAGGGTGCTGGACCCAGTGCTCTGCTTTCTGCTTGGGTGGAATGGAGCCAGAGAAAAAAATCCTAGGCCACTATCCTCTCCCAGCCTGCCAAGGATCAGGTGAAGGAGAGATGCTATTATCTCTGATTATTCTCTTTCCAGCAGCAATACTCAGGTTCAACACAGGGCTTGAATCAGTAGGCGCTTATCTGCTAAAGAAAATACTGAAATTCTGGTTTTCTATTTTAACATGAATGAATTTATTAAAGCATGGCCATAGGCCATTGCTTTGACAAACAACATAAATACACAACAAATACATAAAACCCCAAAGGGATGTCTCAATCATAAAACTATGCCTACAAGATAACCTGATACAGGAGGGAAAGGGCCTGCCTAACATCCCAAATAATAAATAAACCTATGGAAAATATAACTAAAGTTAAACCTAAAATAACATAGGCCTCTCAACATAAAAATACAGCAGAATAAGCATCCTAATAATAAAACAAAATAGTCAATTAAATGTCAACCCACAGTACCCAATACAGTAGACCTGCATATAACACCAGCAGCCGTGAGTTCTTCAAAAATCGAAGCCCCTTGAGGGGAAAATCCCAGATTTTTTACAGAAACTAAATTATTCAAGCGGGGGCTTAACACAATGGGGCGCTGAGGCAAATACTTGTGTGACACAGGTGGTACAGCACATGGTAGACCACTAGGAAGCAAATGTGCTACAGTCACCTGGACTTCAACTGGACTAGGGGATTGTAGGGCTGTCATCGGAAGTGAAGACATGCCGGAGTTTCCCAAAGAAGGAACCCTAGGCGAAGAATAAAACAACTTAGGTGGAGACAACACAACTGCAGCAGTAGGCCTATGGGGCAGAGCAGAACTATGTGTTATAGTGGGAACTCCTGTCTGGGCCGGGTCTTTGAGTCTGCTGGAAATCGGCATGTCTGATGGGATACATGACTTCCTCCCAGATACTCAAGTCGGATTAAAAATTTTCACACAGGGAGCCCAAAGTAGTTGGGGGAGTTTGGGGCAACAAGGGGACAATTCCTATCTTAACATAAACATTGGCCATATAAACCCCTCAGGGACTAAAGAGACGAGAGGAAAAGAAAAGCCTTTCAACTATAGTTGAGGTTCGGAAGTAAACGACAATCCGTAGTGCTCCACCCCTAGCTGGCAAATGAAAAAAGCGGACGACCTGGGAGGGCAAAAAAGTACAACCCAAAATATAAGCAAGATTATGGGCAATCCAAAATTTAGAATCTCATGGAGGAAGTATCCCAGATGACAAGGGATAAACTATAAAAACCAGGGCATCAGTTAAGGGAGTAAGCTTCCAATCCTCCGTGGCCTTAGAAATGAAGGGGCTAAAATGAACTGGACCATGGGTGGAAGTTATTTGGCATGCCTGATCTGTTCTCTGAGTGCCCAACTCAGGCCTGTTCTCTTTGAAACCATTCATACACTCCCAAACCCTAACCAACTGGTGGTAAATGGCCTGAAGTTGGAGATCAAGCCCCTCAATTCGTGCCGTAAGAGCTGACAAAACGATTTCTGTCAGCTGGGAGTGACAATGACCATGGACCTCCTGAATTTCAGGGACAGTGATTTGTGAATTAATAAAAGAGCCAGCGGAAATATTGGAGAAACCCCCATTTTCTGTGTTTACTCTAGGGGGGGGGGGGGACTCCAACTTGTCTTCCAGTTGAAAATGGGAACGGGCCTGAGCCTCTTGGGTTCCGGACTCAGTAGCTCCTGAAGATAGAAAACTAGGAGACTTATTAAAAGGACCCCTCCCTTCTGAAGTTGCTCTGATAGAAAGCTCCAGCACCCCCTGCTTTACACTAACCTGGCCTGGAAGAGGGGGCGACAACTCAACAGGGACCACAGGCAGTTCCAGATCCCAATGGCCTGCTGTCGGAGGGTATTATGGAAGGTTATCCTCTTCCACAGCTTGGGTAGCTAAAAGTTGAGATTCTATTTCCTCAATCTGAGCCTGGAGGACACAGATTTTTCTTCCAGCAAGGGGGAACTAGAGAGCTGGAGAAGGCTGTGGACACCTCTGAGATTTGGCAGCCATAGCAAGCCATTTTTCTCCCTGCTTCTTGAAAGTCAGAGCACATGACAGTAAAGAAGAGTCAGGAGGTGCCTGCATGGGTGGAATGGGAAAGTCAAGCCTACCGCTTTGTATTCCTACCTCCGAGTTTACAGAGCCGTAGGACAGAGCAGGTAACAAAGCACTCGTGGCAGCAACTGAAGAATCCCATCCTGCATCAGGACCCTCCAGAGGGGGATCCAAAAATGCCTGGGTAGGGCCACCCCGTATGGGCCCAGAAGGGGCCGATGCCGAAGCAAAACAGGAAGCTGCAATTGCCTGGCCCTTGCCCTGGTGGTCACCCCTGACTTCTTACCCTTCTTAGGCATTAGGAATGTTAGGGGGTGGTAAATAAATGGAAAAGGCAAACTTCAATCCCACACCGGGGCAGAAGGTCAAACCACCATCCAGCTAATTTCGCAGGAAGGGGCAGGGCCCTGCGCCCGACCTACACCTAAGGCTGCACGCACAAGGGTACACCCTTGCACGTGCAACCCTTAGGCGCGCTGTCCCGGCATGTGCCTCCGGCACTGCTGGGTGGCGCGATGATGTTTTAGCTGTCCTGACGCGGCAGCTCCTCCCCGCTCCCAGCTGCTCCAACTTGACTTGGAACCAGCCCTCTGCAGTGCTTGACAGTCCCTCAAGAAAACAAACTCCAGGTTCCCACGAGGCCCCCCCACGGGAAAAGGGCAACAGCAGGCAGGCACAGGGTCAGGAAGGGGGTGGGATTAGAGGGACTCTGATTTTAATATTGAATCCAGATCATTTCCCAAAAATGTGTCTCCTTGAAGAACAACAATATACTTACTCCTCATATTCACCCTAGTATGTCTTTATAACACCACAACTTAGACAAATGGGTTTTGGGTATCTGGTGCAGGACGATAACAGATTTATATCATCGCAAGAGAAGGAATTGGTATTTCTTAGAATAAATGATATTTTTTGGCAAGAAGATATTGCTTCTATTTGCTTTTTGAAAATGGCACCCCTCTACATACATTTGTTTCCTCATTCTGGCTTAGCCTTGTAAAATACATCCTTAATGGTTTCCTCAAATCTAGCTGTAGGTATGATGCAGAGTGTCTTTAATGGACACGGCATTAACTGTGGGCAGTAGATATGGAATACACAGGAACGAAAGAATTTGCCCGTGCGGCAAGGGAATGGTGGAGGACGAAGCACATTATGTACTTGAGTGTTTGTTTTTTATTGTGTTAAGAACAACAATACTTACTCCTATACTTGAAAGATTAGCTGTGTTTTCGAAGCTTGAAAAATTAATATGGTTATGTCAACATTCTGAGCCTCAACAACAACAAAGGTATACAGGTGCAATATACACTATGAAATATAAACACAACTAATTACACCATTTATGCGTTCTGTGTTCTTTGACTACTTATTATATTACAACATGGAACTGCATTAATAATACAGAATATCAGATAACATGAAATGAAAACAAAGGCATATATAACTCAATACAATCTGTCTTAATATAAGGACTGCGCACTGCTTAGGGGTGGCTGTAAGAATAGTCCTAAGCCCACTGTAGACTTTTCAATAAAACAATGTTTGATGTAAGGACTGCGCACTGCTTTAAGATGGCTGTAGAAGTAGTCATGAGCCCACTGTTAACTTTTCAATGAAACAATGCCGACATTTCACCTCTCCAGAGGCTTCTTTAGGGTCTTTTCCTTTTTCTTCCTTTCAAGGGCTTTTGAAGACGTAAACAGCGCCCTTGCTCATATAGAGCTATAAACCACAATACATGGGGCTAAATATAGTGCATACTAAAAAGCAACAAGATAACACCAGGCCCATATTCCCTTTATAGCAGACTGACTCACCCTGACCTGTGGACCATAGTCAAACAGCATTGAAACAGCATAATCAAACAGGACCATAGTCAAACAGCATTGGGGCAATCCCTTGCAGGGACCTAATCCTTCCTATATGGAGAGAACATAAAGTTTCACTTTTTCTTTCTTACAAATTCTTTAGGTAAAATTCAGGTAAAATTCTTTACTCATGGATAGCCCCTTGTAGAACATCAACATTACCTTTAGTCCTGGGGAAACTCCCTCCTTGGTTAGCCTTGGAGATACTAATGCTGACCAGTTCCTTCTTCAGCTAAAAGCAAGCTGACAAGACTAAAGCTCTTTAAACACAGCAGAACCTTCTCTCCTTATGCATAATTAGCAAATCAAATTACCTTTAATGTAAAGCACCCGAATTATATTTATGAAGAGTAACCTTCCTTCTGAATCCTCTATGGGAAAGATCAGCTCAGTAAATGTTCCTTCAAGGTATCTACTGCTGTTAACAGAAAGTAAGTAGTCAAAGAACACAGAATGCATAAATGGTGTATTTAGTTATTATTATTATTTATTATTAACAAACATTTATATAGCGCCAGCAGTGTACCTGGCACTTTACAAAGTAATAAAATAGACAAGGTCCCTGCCCCTAGGGCTTACAATCTGAGAGACAGGAGCTAGGGGAGAGACTTAGGAAGGGGAACAGAGGGAGAGACAAGGGGTCTAACATTCATGAAGATGCGAGCTCTCAAGTGCACGTAGTTGTGTTTATATAACATTCTGAGCCTTCCACTGAAAGAAAATTGGCAACTTTTGCAGCAGCAGCAGCAGCAACTTCTATTAGTAAAAGATACCCTATGTGTGTTTTGAACACCTAAATCTTCTGACTAGCTTATATAGTTGTTGGTGTAACAATCTGCACCAAATAACAGTTCTATAGTTTATGTTATATTATTTATGTCAATATTTTGAGTCTTCCACTGAAAGAAAACTGGCAACTTTTCCAGCAGCAGCAGTTTTTACTTATAAATGATTTTATTTATTTATTTATATAAAATTTGTATCCCGCCTCTCCTGCCCACAGGGCAGCCCGGGGTGGCAAACAACAACTATAAAAACAATAAAACATTTAAAACAATTAAAAATGCCATATTATGCAGGGGGAAAAAAACCCAAACCAAACCAAACCAAAAGACTCCCCCACCCCCAACCCCACTTCCCCAACCCCTTGCCAAAAGCCTGGCGGAATAGCCAGGTCTTACATAATCGTCAAAATGACAGGAGGGTGGGGGACAACCGAGCCTCCTCTGGGAGCAAGTTCCACAGCACAGGGGCAGCCACCGAAAAAGATCTAACATCGGTGGCCACCCACCTCGCCCAGGGAACCTCCAAAAAGGCTCCCACGGAAGATTTCAGGGGTCGCACGGACACATGGGGAGTGAGGTGGTCCTGCAGATAGGCAGGGCCCAGGCCGTGAAGAGCTATAAAGGTGAAAACCAGCACCTTGAACTTAGCCCAGTGCTTTATAGGCAACCAGTGCAGAGCCTGGAGCACAGGTGTCATGTGCTCCCTGCAGCACGCCCCCGTAAGGAGACGGGCCGCAGCATTCTGCACCAGCTGCAGCCTCCAGACCAACTTTTCGGGTAGCCCCACGTAGAGTGTGTTGCAGTAATCCAGCCTCAAGGTGATGACGGCATGGATGACAGTGGCGAGGTCAGAGTCTCAGAGATATGGCCGAAGCCGCCGGACAAGATGTAACTGCATAAACGGGCTCCCCACCACAGCTATAACCTGAGATTCCAAGCTGAGCCGTGAATCGAGGAGCACATCCAGACTCCGCACTTGAGAGACCATGGGGGGGGGCGAACCCCACCCAACAAGAGGAGATTCAACCACCCCTAGGCCCCCCAAGCCCTTGCCCACCAACATCACCTCCATCTTGTCAGGATTCAATTGCAGATGGCTCAACCTCATCCAAGCCCCCACAGCTGACAGGCACTGGGAAAATAAGGAGACTGCGTGACCTGGGTCAGTAGAAAAGAGAGGTAGAGCTGAGTGTCATCAGCATACTGATGACACTGCATGCCCTTAAACCCTCTTACGATCTCCCCTAATGGTTGCATATAGATGTTAAACAAGAGGGGGGACAGAATGACACCCTGTGGGACTCCACACATTAGGTCCCAGGGGGAAGATGTACACTCCCCCAAGACCACTCAGTGAGTTCTCCCAGCCAGGAATGAACGAAACCAGTCCAAGACCATCCCACCAATCCTGGCACAGTCCCGCAGGTGAGTCACTAACACCTCATAGTCGACTGTGTCGAATGCAGCTGAAAGGTCTAGCAGGACCAATAAGGTCTGACGACCCTGGTCCAACGCCAGACAGAGATCGTCAACCAAGGCCACCAATGAAGTCTCTGTACCATACCCAGGCCGAAACCCAGACTGAGAGGGGTCAAGGAAACCGGTGCAGTCCAGATGTTCCTGGAGCTGCCGTGCCACAGCCCGTTCAATAACCTTCCCTAAAAAGAGGAGGTTAGAGACCGGCCGATAACTAGCAGGAGCATCAGCGTCAAGAGATGGTTTCTTGAGCAGGGAACCACAGCCTCCTTCAGGCAGTCAGGCACCCTGCCCTCCCGAAGGGAGACACTAACCACCCCAGCCAGCAACGGCCATAACGTCTCCTGACTGGCTTGATATTTTGTGTGTCTTGAATATTAAAAAATTGTTTTATTATTTTATCTAGCCTCATATGATTGTTGGTGAAATAATTTGCATTATGCAGTAGCTTTATTATGCTATATGCTGGGTTATTAATATTGCTTTTTATTTAGTTATTTGACCAGTGTGCATCTGTTTGCCGATACTGTGTTTTTCATCTGTTTGCTGATACTGTGTTTTTACATTTTTATAAATATGTTAAAAGAGAAGAATCAAATTCAAATTTATTTAGGCATATTATATTCTGCATCTATCACCTCCCATATTTCTCCCACCCTACCATGTACAGAGCCTGTGACCTGAGAAATGCTGTTCCCCTATCACTGTTGCTGAGAAATGCTGGTCCCCACCAGAAGGCAAGTCCATGGTGCACAATTGTCATCTCTCAGCTTTGTCATCAAATATACACTACCTGGGGTGCACTGGTAGTGACTTGGTATTGAAAGTGCTGCATACTGCCCCATACATGCCTCCCTCCCCCTTGGATCTTTTAGGGTGGCTGTCAGTTTGCTCAATATGTTGAAATTATGCCACATTTAAACTGCTTGGATGGGGAGCAAGTTAAGGCAGGAGCCTTAACTAAGCGTTTCCATACATTTTGGGGTAGAGTTGACAGTCTTAACTGCTGTCTTAAACCAGAAGGTTTTTTTGTTTATGGAATATACACTATGCTTCCACTAACCCGGTTAAGTGTAACAGGAGCAACAGAGATTCACAGGTGAGGAACAAATCAGTTGTACCAGCAGACTATCCCTTCCCAGTCCACATTTCACCACACACAATCTCTCCAGCTAGAGTTACCACCTCTCAGGGTTTGACCCTGAGTCTCAGGTTTTCAAGCGTCATTTTCAGGTTTGGGGTTAGTCGATACATTTCGGTGTTAATATCACCTTATATTTTATCTGCCTCCATATTTGCTGGAGCAGGAAGAGGGAACTGTGCAGCATTGTCCAGACCCAACTTCCCAAGGGAAGTTTCTGTTCTGGTTGCTGTGAGAGAGGAACCCGTTGCACTGGGAGTCCCTCTATGCAGGACTGTGGGGTTGCCTATCTACCTTTGCACCCCATGCCTCTTTACCCATCCGTATGCCATGTACCCTGCCCCTGTTTGTTTTTTTATTAGTCAGCGTATAGAAGTGTTCCTTTTAAATTTCCATAATTTTACATGATTGCATGCAAATTAGCATGGCCAGGGTTTCAGAGATGTACGTAGGTTGGAATGAGCTCTGGTGAGGAAGATGAAATGCCCCCACCCCCCCAATCCTCTCCCAGTGGCAGGGGATGCATCTGCATCAGGAAGCATATCCTGGACTTAAGACCCCAGTCCGGCTGCACCACCTTTCCCTATTTGAAGCTACGTCCTTGCAGGGTTTCTTTCCTAGGAGAGGTGGCAATCCTGTCCCCAGCTACTTGTGTTAGACAATGGAGTTTAGCAGGGAAGGAAAATTTGAGGGGGCAGAGATTATTTATTTATTTCTATTTATATGTTGCCCTTCCCTAAAGCTCAGGGCAGCTTACAATCCAACAAAAACATTTAAAATATAAAACCCTAAACCCCTAAATCAGTGCTTAGCATGTTGTTTAAAACACCAAACTAGAGACATGACACTAATGTATTTTAGTTCTCACAAGTATCGAGAGTTTGATGTTATCAAGTTTAAGTCCTTTGTGACCACACATCCACATGCCACAACAAACTGTGATTTAACCTTACATTGGAAGTGGGGAATAACAGAAAACTATTTTAATGACTGAGATGGCTTTCTCAGTCAGGAAAGGTGCATGGACAGGACTTCAAGTACTTAGCTTCAGAAAACTTGTCCACCTGTGTTAGATTAAATTGCTGCTATTACTCTCTCATTTCAGAGTACCAAAGTTTATCCCCTTTTAAAAAAAAACTGGAGAACATCATAGAGGCATCTGAGTCCATCTATATATAGATAATCAAAAACAATGGGCTCTTTGTATTTGTTTTCTTGTAAAAAAAAGAAAAGAATTTTTTTTAAAAATAATTCCATAAAGACTATATCAAGTTTACATTTTGTAGTTAAATACTGGTAAAATTAGAACAACATTTATGCCTTTATACAGAAATTGGTCAAATTTAGTCAGTTTTTCCAAAGTAGATAGCATTTCACCTTGTCTCTAAATCCTTTTAAAAACAGAAATGGTAACTCATGAAGATTTGTTCCAAATAGTTGCACCCAACTGAAACACACTCCACAATCTTCTACAAAATTCACTACTAAATAATCCCAGAGAAGAACTGCATATAAGGCTTGTGAAATGAAAAGTGACTAATTGAGTGACTATTTGGTGTTCAACACAGTGACTATGATGTGCTCTTTCCTTGTACTTCTGCATGTCATATTTGCCCATTCTCTTTGCATAATAACTTTATTCCAGCATGGCAAGCATCATCCTTTTCCTCCACCTTCTTAAATGCATACTAATTTCTCCTCTTGAATTTCTCTCTACAACTGCTGCGTCACGTTCTTACTTTAGTTGAGCTTCTCTATTCAACACTCCACTGACTGAAAAATGCTCTCCCCAAGCACACCTTCCATAGTCCTTTATTTAGGAGCGACAGTCCCACCTTGGGTGCTGAATCCCACTGTCTCTCTTTCAAAGTCCCTCATTCAGAAGAGACAGACAAAAAGACCAGTGTTAAAGCCTCAAGCACCTCTTTCCTAGTTGCTTCCCAGGAAAAGCACCTGAGAGGACAATGGGGAGATAATGGAACAACAAGAAACTAAATGAGATGAGCAGCAGGAAAGCATCTATCCATCCTTATGCACTTGGAATGTTAGGAGGTGAGTGCATATGTGTGTGCAATTTTGAGGGGGCAGAGTTTATTCACTGAAGGGCAGAGTTTATTGGCCTGAGGGGTGGGGCTTTTTCCTCTTTGGCCGCTCAAAATTTTGGAAGACATACCACTGGCCATTTCTTCCTACCCAAATCTGCTTGTGACATAACATTTTGTAATTGTGTCCTCTTGTGTTTTCCTGATGTCTCTTTCATCATTCAAGCCTCCCTTTTTGTGGGTTTGCCTCCACTCCCTTACATATTCTGTGTGGGCTTGCAGAGCTCTTGTTGTGTGGCTTTTCTCCATATTCTTTCCTTGAGCGATACCAGTGGCAATATAGCTACATACGAGCCAAATTAAAGTAGAAAACTGTCAGATGCATTTATATAAGGAATTAACATGCACAAATCTCCTTTGCAAAGCAACTAATTGCTGGCCATACATCATAGCATATTTAAGCTCACAAAAGCTAAGAAATGCATACTATCACCCCTAGAATGCAGACCCTCTTCTCCTTCACCCACAGGCACTTACCTTACCAGACTTCAGTCTTATCTGGGATCACTGGGTGAGGTAATTCGGAGGTTTGGGGTGAGGTGTCAGCAATATCTGAGTGATGGCACTTGGCTCTACCTCTCTTTTTCATGCGACTCAGGCCCTGAAGTCTCAGTGCTTACCTGATGCCAAGCTGCCATCAGGGCCTGGATGAGGATGAGCCAATTGAAGTTGGGTCCAGACAAGATGGAGATGATGATGGTTGGCCAGCCTTGTGACCTGGAGGTGATTGGGACTCCTGTTGTTGACAGAGTCCGACTCCCTCTGATCTATCAGGTTTGCAGCCTTGGAGTTCTTCTGGATCCCTTGCTGCGCCTGGATTGTCAGGTTGTGGCAGTGGCCAAGAGTGCTTTTCACTCCATCTGGTGAGGAGGCTGCAGACTTTTCTTTCTGATTTAGCCAACATCATCCATGCTTTCATCACTTCAAGGCTAGGTTACAGAAACGTGCTCTACGTGGGGCTGCCCTTGATGACTGTTCAGAAGTTGCAGCTGGTGCAGAATGCAGCAGCTCACCTCCTTTCAGGGACAGGTCACCAAGAGCATATTACACCAGTGTTCCAAAGTCTGCACTGGCTCACTATAGCTTTCTGGGAACAATTCAACATGCTGGAATTTTAAAGCCCTAAAAGGTCTGGGTCCCACATAACAAAGATTATCTCAAAGATAACATAACAAAGATTTTATTATCTCTGAGTGGTGGGGGAATAGAACTGCTGGGCTCCCTGGTGCTGGGGGGTTGCTGGTGATACCTGCCTCCATTCTTCCTGCAGGTACATACGACAGGGGTGGGGCCCTTTGGGTACCAGCCAAAGGGCACCACCCAAAGGGTGTTGGCCGTTGGTGGGGCCATTAGTGGGGCACTGACGGCTGCGGCTCTTCCCCCACCCCATTTTCTTCACTCTTTGAATTCCGTACGTTTGCGGCAACACCGGGAACTGCTGGGGGCCACTTTGAATTGACTCTGGGAGACCAAGGGGAAGCTGCTGCCATGGGCTGTGACCTACTTCCGCCTGTGGGGACCTTTACACGTGGTGCAGAGAACTGCCTGGGAGCCATGGACTTCTTGTTTTCTCACTGGAGGTGGGAGGGGGGCACTTTGAATCACCAGTGGGAGCTGGGAGAAGTTGCAACACTGGATGTTATGCCCATTTCTGCTTGAGGGAATTTCTGCTCAGCCCTTGTGAGTTGCCTGGAAGCTCGGGATTTTCGGGCTGTTCTAGATCTGTGAATCGTCGTAATTCAATCAGTGTCAGCATACACCACTCCAAGCCCCGGGGGCCACTTTGAATTTTATCAGATGTGGTGGGGGCAGTGATTAGCTGCCAGGACTGGGATTCTGCGCTTCCACTCAGCGGGAACCAAACATGCTGGAAGACGCCGCTCATGCGAATAGAGCTGTTGGAGAGCAGGGGACTTTTTGGTGGTAAGGAGTGTCATTTGGTATCCCCTTGCTTTTAGGACCTTTTCTTTTTCGAGTGCTCCTCTGTATTATGGGACGTGTTAAGGGAGGGGGGAAGAGGTGTAATCAGGGTTTATCTGCAGTGGCCCAAACTTCCAAACAGGCCAAGTTGGATGAGATGGACTTTCTTCCCCCTGACCATGAGTCTGAGAAGGTGGGGGGTATTTCCCTCACTGAGAACAGATTTTCCTGCTTGATCTCCAGTCTCGTTCCCGAGGTTGTTTGTTCAGACAAGATCAGCCTAGCTACCCAAACTGAGGGATCTCGTATGGCTTCCATGGGCAACCAATGTTTTTTGATAGGGCAAACAGTTTCACTAATCCTGCAACGTATGGAAGATAGTAAAAATTCCCTTGTGGTGGTCAAATCACAATTGCAGGCCAAGTCAGGGAGCCCTGCCTTGGTTATGAATGATGGTGGGAAAAATTTGCTTCTTTTATCCCAGTTAGTACCCCCTCCTGTTTTTAATTTGAGGTCTAGGTGGCCATCTTCTTGTTCTAATTTACGGTTAGATAGAAGGGCGGTCATGCTCAAAATTTATTCTCTTCCTAATGGGTTCCATCCTGGGTGGTTTAACAAGGCAACCGCTGTTATCCATTTGCATTCTTTAATGCAGTTTTCCCGTCCTCACAGCATATCCCCAAGTTTGAGATCCTGCCAAGGGTGGGTATAGCTCAAAGGGTGGTTATTTGATTCTCTTCCTTTTATTGGCCTAGGGAAATCTTTTGGAATAGGCACTATTTGGTTAGCCAAGGGATATTTCCTACTAGAGTGTTTAGTACTCCTCCTGTACCCCTCATTCCTCAGAGATTTGATAGAATTGGGGGGTTGTGGGGGAGCCAAGGGAAGGACTTAGATGGTGCTATATGGATAGTTCGGAGGGGGCCATGACTCAGTGCTTGGCGCAGGGCAAGATTCTAGCTGCCCAGCAAACAGATTTTCCAACCCAGCTATGATTTCCTGAATTGGAGAGTCTTTTGGAGGAGGGTTCTGGGTTGTATGTCTCATTAATCTGTCTCCTCTTGTACAAGGGTCCGTTGTTGAGTGCTTAGCTAGGGCCCATGCCAGGTTTCAAGCACTGAATTCAGCTCTTTTGCCTTCAGCCCTTGAGGCGGATTGTGAGTCTTCTGCCCACTTTTCCCAACAGATACAACCTGTGCCTAAAATTCAGGTTCCTGCACAGGTAGTGTTCTGCCCCCCAGTCTTGTTTTGGTGTGCCAGGCAGTGCCATTAGGAGTGAGGCCTGGCCTGAGCAGACTGATCCTGGGATTGGATGTGTTGACCCTGGGTTGGATGTTGCCCCTAGCACTCAGTGACATGTTGAATGAGAGGGTCTGTTTTTCATCCTCTCATGGAACATGGGTTGTTGGAAGTGTAAAAGAACTGATGAGGAATTTGTTTAATGTATTCAGTCCTTTGACATCATTTGTTTCCAAGAAACATGGGTATGTGAGGGCCTTGTTCTCCTGGGTTTTGAGGTGTACTTAACCCCAGCTAGGCAGTTCTTAGTGGGGTGTGTGTGTGTGTGTGTGAGGCCTAGTGCTGGGTTTGCTCTATTGATAGCTACTACTTTGAAGCTTAAAGTCTTGCTTTTGGGTGACCTCCCCCATACTGCAGTTGTCTACAAACTAGTTTCCCCAAATCATTTGATCCTTCTTTTGGTTAATGTGCATTTCCCCCCATCTCAGTCCCCCTATTATAAGGAGTCTATTTGGACAGAGCTGAAAGCATTTATACAACTTTTGGTTATTTCAGAACCGTCAGCCCTGCTCATGATTGGGAGTGACTTTAATGCTAGATTAGGCCATAAAGAGAGTGTGTCCCCCCACCCCCAATGTGTTTACTAATAGTTCAGGGGGTGTTCATGATACCAAAATAAATCCAGCTGGGCTCTGTTTGAGAGAGGTGAATGGTTGTCTCGATTTAATCCTATTAAATGGTAACACTCGTGGAGATTCATCAGGGGAGTTACTTGTCAGACAAAGGTGCAAGTACTATTGATAATGTTATGTCTCCTCTTCTTTATTTCCATTAGAATTTGATTTTGTTATCCTTCTAGAGTTGATGGAGATCATTTGCCAAGGTCAATCTTTTCCTTTGGACCCTGGGTAGCTACCCCACAGATCAATTTTAGATTTCAATTGGATTACCCTGCTTGTTGCCACAAATGGGGCCCTTCATTGGAATCTTCTATTAACCACCTGCTCTCTTCTGCTACCCTTGTGCCTAAAGGATAAACTATGGCAGTAATATCTAGTTTTGAAGCTCTAGTGACTTCACTTTATCCTTATTTAACTACATCTTCTTCCCCTAAGGGACCTACGAGGCCCTATGGGTTACCCTGGTTTGACTATGAATGTCGGACGGCCAAGGCTGGCCCAAAGAAAACGTTCTGCCAGATGAGATCTCTAGGAAGCCCCATGTCTCCCAAACTCTATGGCTCCCATAGGAGAGCTTTTTGAGGGGGGAAAAAAAGAGGGACTTCCAATTAAATGCTTGGCGTGATTTGGAAAGGGTGGCTCAGGAGTCCAATTCTAGGGAATTCTGGAAATTGGTCAAGCGTGTTTTTGCGATGACCAAATCCTCCCCTGAGGCCAATATTTCATCCTCTAGATGGGAGATTCATTTTGAAAATTATATCAACTTTTGCTACATGTTCCATTTACTTTACCTCCCCCGTTAGCACTGGATCCCCTAGGCCACCTCCCTTATTGGCCCTCGGTTTCTCCAGAGAAGGTGGTTTGGTTGATTAGAACTCTAAAGGCTAATAAGGCACCTGGGGGGGATTTTATTTCCCCAGAACTTCTCAAGTCAGATCCTGAGTGGTGGTCTGCTGTTTTGGCTCCCGTCTTTACTGCTATTAATAGTTCAGGGATGATCCCGAGGGGCTGGACTAGTAGTATAGTTGTTCCCATTTTTAGGAAGGGAAATTCTGCTGACTCATCAAACTATAGGCCAGTTAGCCTCTTGGAAATGATATGGAAACTCTATGCCAAGTACCTCTTGGGGCGCCTGCAGGCTTGGGTAGATGAGTGCAAGGTTTTAGAGCAAGAGCAGGTGGGATTTTAAAAAGGAGCTTCCACTATGGATCACATTTTTCTCTTAAACCAGCTTATGACTAATCAGGCTCCAGAGAATTCGGCACTTTATTTGTGCTTTGTGGACTTGAGAGCTGTGTTTGATACGATCAATAGAGAACATCTTTGGCAGAAACTCCAGGTCATGACTATTGACAAAAGGATCCTTTTAAAAATTATTGCTCTCCATTGGGACACCTCTTTAAGGGTTAGGGTAGGGCGCTTGGGGCACCTCTTGGCCCCAATTTTCACGTATTGTGGAGTTCGCCAGGCATGTCTCTTGGTACCCCTCCTTTTCAATATTTAGATGAATGGATTGTTGGGGCTTTGAGGGACCCCACTTTTCATTCCCCCAAGTTGGTACCCTTGCATATTGATACACTGTTGTTTGCGGCTGATACAGTTTTGTGTTCTCATACCCAGATAGGTCTCAGGCTTTTAATGGCAGCCTTTGTTAATTTTTGTGCAGCGGAATACCTCCAGGTAAATTACAATGAGACCAACATGATGGTTACGGGTAGGAGTCCAAACACTTTTAATTGGTTTATGGACTCCCACCCAATTGAGTAGGTTAAGCCTTACAAATACCTAGGTGTGGTGCTAACTCAATCACTATCATGGACTCCACACCTGGAGGTGGCTAGGGCTATTGCTACTGCTGTATGTTGGGGGATTTTGAGCTCTTATTATTCCTCTTGGGGTGGCTGCTTTGTTAACACGAGACCCCCTGCACGTGAGATTATTGGGGGGTTGGTTCCCCAATATCTGCTCTATCTTTAAATTTAGGGGAATTAGCCAAGTTTAGTCAAAATTCCCCTGTTCAAAGGGATCAAACTGAGGACAGTATGTGCTACAGCAATTTATGTATCCTCCCCAAATAGAAAGAAAAAGACACAAATGCTCCAATAAAACTAAATGAGGTTTATTGGGTTATACAATAAAAGAAAAAGGACCCAAATAAGGTACAGAAACACATACAGGCTAATACTACAACACAGTCCAGGTCTGGCTGATGGAACATGAAGGAAAAAAATGCAAACAAATGCGAGGGAAGGGAAAGTAAGCTTGAAAACACAGACTGCGGCTGGGAAAGTATAGGAAACCCCTCCCCCTCGTAGCTACTGGGGACAGAGCCACCCAATATCTACCATTCCTTAACTTCAGGGGGGAATGACTTAAGGGCCTTAAACTGGGGTTCCCTGGAGTACAGGGGTACAAACAGAGGCTACAAAGACAAACAAAGGCTACAAAGAAAGTATAGGAAACCCCTCCCCCTCATAGCTACTGGGGACAGAGCCACCCAGTATCTACCATTCCTTAACTTCAGGGGGGAATGACTTAAGGGACTTAAGCTTGGGTTCCCCTGAGTACAGGGGTACAAAGAAAACACAGACTGTGGCTGGGAAAGTGAAAGTACTCTGAAGAGCAGGGGGGCGTGTTAGGCTTTGCAGAGGGGAAGAAAAAGCAAGAGACTGGACCTATAGTTTACCTCTCAGTTCAGCAGTCCAGGATCCAGCGATGTTGGGGTCCAAAAGGGGGGGAGGCCGAAGTCTGGGGGATCCATTAGCCCAGTCACGTGCAGGGAGACCTGCATGTATCTGGGTTCCAAGGTTTCTCCGAGGTTGATGGGAAAACCAGGGGCAGTTATAGGGTACTGAACAAAGGATTTGGGAAGGCTATGATGGGTCATTTGGGGAACACAATGAGCTAATGAGGGGAGAAACCCAACTTCCACTTCCATCACAAAAAGGGCCATACAAGATGCATAAGATACCTTTGACACAGGGGAAAGAGTAAACAACAGTGGCTGGAGGGTCGTTAAGGAGAGGGCTAACGATCGGCTTCCTGGGACACAAAGAGAGCCCCTGGATTTCTTTATTCCTGAGTGGGGGGGTTGCTGCTCCAAGTTCCAGTCATCGGTGCTCTACTGAATAGGAAGAATGCCTCTTAGTGGCCCCATACTTTACTCTAGGCATTTCCCTTTATCATCTCTTCCCCCAGGTTCAGGCTGGTATTTCACATGAATGACCTACTTTCTGTTGGATTCCATGGTGGCTGGGCCTGATCCTTACTCTGTCTTACAAGCCCCCCTCTTGCTCATAATGGGGGGCTATGCTCTCAAGCCTTTTTCCCCACATTTGCCAGCCCTTGGCCACCTCTGGGGGCTGTCCTTTCAAGCCCTCTGGGTCCAAGTTTGTTGGCCCTTGGTCATACAGCAGAGGGGGGTTGTACCCATTTTAGGGAAAACTGAGGCCATCATCAACAGCTTGGTAGCTCCTGCTCCTAAAAGTATACCATGCCAAAGCAGTCCCTCAGTTGATGTATGGTGCCCAGAAATGGGGTCCGACATGCTCACGACTCCTGGACTCTGTACAGAACCAGTTCTTTGGAACTTTACTTCAGGTCCCTCACAATACCACAGTGACTCTACTGAAGGCAGAAATGGAATCTGAGTCACTAGTAACTAAGATTCATCTGGCTGTGCTGAAGTTCAGGCTCCGAACTTTCTTTGAGCCAGCAGATAGTTTGCTAGCATTAGCTTTAAGTTTGGTTGCTGAGGGTAAATGGAATGACTGAGGACAGATTTAGGAGGATCCCCTATGAGCTGCGCTTATGCAAATGTTGTCCTATGGGGCCAATTGACTCCTTGGAACACATGCTTTTTGAATGCGTAGTCAATACAGGACCTTGGTTTACATTTGCTTCTTTTCTTCCTCCATCTTTAGCCTCATATTTGCACCAAGGGATTCTGATTTATTTACTCCAAGGTACAGATCCGGATGTTGTTTTGCGGTTTGCACAATTTTAGGCAGAGATTATTAATTCTAGAGCCATTTTGGTTTGAGCCTCCTGACCCTTTTATGTATTCTATTGGATTATTATACTTATACTGTTTTATTTTTGTTATATTGTTTTAAAGTATTTATTTAGCTATTTATTATTTCTTGGTATGTCTTGTGGCTAAACTAATAAATGATGATGATCTCTGAGCTAAATTTTGCCCTTGCATACACTTGGCCAGCTTCCTCTGGCTGACACGGAAGTGATACATGGCTTCCTTTTTAATGACTTTACAAATTTTGCTTTACATCTCCTCTAGTATTCCTCCTTTAATTTTGTTAGTGTTGGCATAGAAAATTATTAGTTCTGAAGGCGAGTCTGAAGTGAACAAAAGACTGGGAGCAAAGAGCCATTGAATTCTAATCTTGGCTATATGCTTGCTCGTTTGGGGACCTGGATATATTACTGAAATTCTTAGCCTTGGTTATCCAAGTTGTAAAATGGAAACAGAATTCCCATTCTCATTTTAGAACATTTTTATAGAGCTTGAGAACCTCTGATAAGAAAATTAATTAATTTCATAAATTAATTGGCAAAATTACTTTCTTCGGTGGGCAGAAATTTAAAAAGGGCACTAAATGGATAAGTTTATTTCCTGATTTACAAGTGAAGAGGAGTCTTTTTAGCATGCACCTTTAAAAGAACAAAGCTGTTCTTGTTATTTGTGTGTCTTTTGTATAATCAGTTTCCCAGAATCAGACTTGGACAAGCCCTACTGACTGACATACTGAGACAAAAATGTGTTTGGCAGCAAAAGTGCAAGACAAACCTACTGTAAACAACTTTTTAAAAGTCCAGTTATACCAGCAGAAATGAGTTTGAGATGAAATGACTTCCTTGAATTTAGGATAGGGAAAAGAGGGGGCAGATTACCTGATGAGGGGCAATTATACTTGCCTTCAAAAGTTAATGTATTATGCAGAAATTTCTTACCAGAATTGCAATTATTACTCTCAGGATTTTAAGTCTTCATGCAGTCATTTGAGGCTTCAGACATCTTAAGGTTGAAACAGACAACACATCACCCATCTCTTGGTTTTTTTTGGGTGTGTTACTCTACCCTGGGGGTGGGTAATGTAACAGATGTCCCATCAAGCTGAGAGGGGAAGGCAGGGATGGACTGGAAACTGCGGACCAGAACAAATTGATTCTCATCCCTGCCCAAGAGGAGCCTGCCCTTAATCCACCACCCAAGTTTGTGCTGTTGCTGTTGCAGCAATAGCATTTCCACTGCGATTCCTAGTGTGATAGCACAAGTAGCAGGAGTGAGGGTGGGGGGGTAGGTGGAATCCCCTTCCTCTCTCAGCCACTTCCTACATTCCTGTTCGGGGAGTTCAGGAAGCAGCTGAGAGAGGAATGGAGCCCCACCCCCTCCTGCTCTGCCTCTTGTACTATTGCTATTGGGATCCCGGTGGCAACAGCACAAGCAGCAGAGGGGAAGGGGCTCCCCGCCTGCAAATTCTGCTCAAGTGAGATCACATGGGTAGAGGGGTGGTGTAAATGGTTTCACCTCCACACTCTCACTTGTGTGCAGACTGCAGGCAGGGAGATCTGCTGCAGCAGCAGAAGCTATGGCAGGGAGAGAATCCAGTCCACAAATTGTCTCCCTGCCACTGTTTACAATTCCCCAGAGTCCCCTCTTCAACATAGGGTATTTTCAGACGATACACGGGCCGTTGGCCCCGTACCGGCACCAACGGCTTCGTTCCCCGCCGGGGTCACCCCGTAACGGCACACATCTGGCGCACCGTGAACAGACGTACGGGACACGGTGACCACAGGTGGGTATTCACCGTGGTTCACCGTGTTCACGTAACATCTGAAATCACCCATAGCTGTTGTAAGTGGGGCTGAAATAAGAATCCTGCATGTTCTTGTGAGAACGTGCAAGATTCTTGCAGCCACTGGCGAGATCTCAATGAAATATTTGAGAATCTCTTGAGATTCTTGAAAATATCAGATATGCTCTGTGCATGTACAAAATGGCCACCACGACCAGTCTGTGCATCACATGTGGCCCACCGGCAGCCATTTTGTGTATGTGCAGAGCATTTTTTTAGGGTTCTTGAGGAACTCGTGAGATTCTCAAAACCCTAAAAATGCTCTGAGCATGCTCAGAATATCCGGGCGGGCGGCCTTAGGAAGCCTTGCCTTGCCGCAGTCCACCCCCCGCCCCCTCCACGGCACTGTGGCTTGAGTTTCTGCTTCAGCGGCCGCCTAGTATCAGCTACTTCTGGCTGAAGCCAGGGGTGGGGTGGGGTGGAGGGGACTGCAGCAAGGCAAGACTTCCTCTGCCCAGGGCGAGTAGAGAGCGGCGGGAGTGGGTGATGTCAACCTGCCACAAGGAGAACCTGCTGTACCCTCAGGTATAGGGACTTTAGGTTATGGCCACTGAGCACAGCAGTAGCATCCTGAGGAGGTCTCCACTCCAGTTTCAGAATCAAGAGGCCCAAACGCTGGCCGCTCCATGCCATGGGCCCAAGTAGATGAGAGGGGAGGGAGCGCTTGCTGGGTGGGCAGGACCCACTGCCACTCTGCATGGTTGGGGGGCAGGGGTTAGAGTGGGCGGGGTGCAGCATGAACTAATTATCGGGCGGGGGGCACAATGGCTATGGGATGGGGGCAGCATGAATTGATTATTGGGGACACAAATGAAGTGGCTGGGGGACAGCATGAATTGATTATATGGGGATGCGACTAACTGATTATGGGGTGGGGGCATCATTAATTGATTATGGGGGCACAAATGAACTGGTTATATATCTAGAAGAATGTCGCTTTGCATGGCATAATGTGCTTAATAGGCTGTATTTTGGGGTGTCTTGTGTGTTTGATTGTGGCTTGGCCATTTGGAATTTAGTACTCTGAATGCATGCTTTATTACTTGCTTTCTACTTGTGGAATGCTTGTAGTTGGCATTGTGGGAAACACCCAGCTGTAAACCATCATCAGGGGTGCAGTGAGCACAGATAATCTCCATTTTGAGGAAGGGCAAAAGCGCTTTTAATTTAATTCACATGCATGCTAGCTGGGCAGCGCGGCTGAGCTGGGCAACGCCCCTAGGACACAAAGGTAAATGTCCCTATTTTCATCCGTGAAATGTTGGAGGGTATGTGGACTTGCCTCCCCTCCTACCCCCAACCATCCTCTCCCCTGTCCCAACCCCTCCTTCCCCCCGCCAGAGATCTTATTACAGAAAACTGTCTACTTACATGGTAAGTCCGGTGAGTCTGCTGCTCTGACTTGTTCCATCCTGTGCCACACTCTGGGTGGGTCCCATGTGTGCTGTGTGCTGCAGGCTCTTCCACTTCTGCTCAGCTCAGTCTCTGATTGGCTGTGCTGCAACAATATAGGATTGGTGGCTGCCTCCCCCCAAGTGTGGGTCCTGTGGGCCCCCTCCCCACTTGGGCCCTGGGACAAATATCCTCCTGTCCCTATGATAGTTATGCCTCTGCTTAGTCTTTACATTAGTAAACTGAGAGAGGAAATCTGGAATCCATCTTTCTCTACAGGAGGAGAGGGTGGACAATGCCTCCCTCCATGGCCCTTTAGCTGCTGGCCTGCTGTGGTGTATGTAAACTAAGAGTTCTTTGTCTCATACAGCACCACAGTGAGGGGGGAGCAAGGTGGTAATACAGTGGAGAATGGGAAGGTTATCATCATTATGGTATCTGGGCTTGAGGAAGTTTTTATTTTGTAAAAGTTAGCAGTAGATAGCACATATGGTCTGTTGCAGTACTATGTCCAAACTCCTGCATACAATGAGAGTAAACTACAAAAGTCCTGGTTTAGAATAGGAGTGTATATAAATCAAGTAGAATAGAACACAACACATAGTAAGTGGTGTAGCAGACAGGCTAGGCAAAGCAAATGGGGAAAGATGTGGAGTGTGGAGAAGGGAGAGCAAAGTTGCAGGTCAGGTTGGAGTTCTGGAAGACATTTATTATGATACGTGACATTTCTCCCTAAACGATGTTAACTGACAAACTTTTGTTTTTGTAGGAGGTTTATGGAAACCCACCTGAGAACAATTCCGGGTGAAGCATTCTCCAACCTTCCCAACATCTCCAGGATGTAAGTTGTGGGTTTTTAAAATAGTTTTTTCTTTCTTTTTAATAAAAGGATAGAAAGAATCACTGCTGCTTCCCCCTGTCTGCAAAACACTCATTTGTGTGTAACAGTCTTTCAGTACATCAGATGACATATTCAAGTAGTGGTAAATAATATTCAAGTAGTAATTTTTAAGGGCCGTATTGCTCCACTGAATGCATGAACCGGCATGACAATTATCTGCACCAATATTGCTTGTAAGGCCGTGGGAGTGGCAGCCTATCTTTCTGACATTTTTAATATGTGTAGCCTGAACTGGCTGTGGTTAAGTCAGGGGTTCCGAGACTATGGGTTGGAACAGACCCCAAGTAGGGTCATGCAATCTGCTATTGCAGGAGGGAGGTCACAAGCCTGACTGATAGTTCATAAACTTTGCATGATGTTGTTACTGTCTGAGATCGCAGATGGTGTCGGAGGCCAGAACTCAAGTCAGAGTCATTAGTACACTGAGTCAAGAACCAGGTAGTCAGAGCCAAGCCAGGTTGTTAAAACCAGTGGACAAGTCCACAAAACTTGCTGAGTCAGAAACTAGGTAATCCCAGCTGAATTAGAAGGCAATCACCAATGAAGGTAGGGTTACCAAACCTCTCCTTTAGAAGAGGATGTTTATTTATTATTATTATTAAAAAAACCTTATCCCACCCCCTCCTGCCAAAGGCAGCTTGGGCGATGTGTACAATATAAAAGCATTAAATTTACATATAACTGAAAACAAACAATAAAACCATAAATCCCCCCCCCCAACCCTATCCTATCCCTCCCCATCCCCGTCTTTCTCACCAAACGCCTCGTGGAACAGCCAAGTCTTACACTGACACCTGAAGGAGGGATGGCCCTCTGCTAAACAAACCTCTGCCGGGAGGGAGTTCCACAACCGAGGTGCGGCAACTGAGAACGCCCTCTCCAGTGTGGGCCCCCGCCAAATATTTTTCATGCTTAGGAAAAATACATGGTCAGGGTGGCATTGGTTCTAGTACAGCCTTGCAACATGTATTTTTCATAAGCATCCTCTTTTAAAGGGGAGGTATGGTAACCCTAAATTGGAAACAAGAAACTTGGACACAGCAGGGGATGTCATCAAAGGTAACACTGGACACTGGGTCAGGTAGCAAACCTGCAGGAGGTCATGACATCTGTAAATGACTTGCTACCTGTCTGTCATCTGTTTGCCATTTACTTGTTCCTTGTTTACACCCACAAACATTTTCAGGTGTACTCAAGGTGCAGGCAAGTGGCTGGTAGTGGTTGTCATGTCTAGTGACAACCTTTGAGATTTGGCGTGGGGCACTGCCAGAATCCTGCTTCATCCCAGTAGTCCCCACTTCACCACATCAGTTCTGGCAGGGTGAAGAGAGCCCACTTCTCAGCAGGGAGGAGATGTGTGAGAATCCAGGAACAACCAAGGATTTACTGCCTGGCCATTAGACAAAGAGAGAAAGGCAGGACAATACATATTTGGGGTGGGAATTCAAAATAAATTTGTAAATGCATGGAATGGGCCATTACGGATTAATCTGCACAGATCCGAACCAAGCCTGGAACTGAACCAAATTTTGGTTCAGTTCTTGAAAATTGCTATGCATGTGCAAATGACCACCAGACTGTTCTGCGCATGCACACCCTTTTCCAAAAAGGCAGTGGCATGCACATGTGCATAATGCTCCGGTGGCCATTTTGTACACGCGCAGTAACTTTTAAAATAATTTATTTTTTAATTCATTTAAACACGGATCCGTAATATAAATCCATAATTAAATCTGGAAACTCAGGGAAATGAAACAAAAATAAAGCTGATACAAATTTGCATTTGAAAGACCACATCTCTTATGCAGAAGACACCTTTGGGGGTAGGTCATGTGTGGCTCCAGCTCTACCCTGACTCTAGGGTAATTCCTTATCCAGTCGTTGGTGACTGGTTTTCTCCATCCCTGTAATGTAAGTTTGGGCCTCTGTGTTAACAGTCCAATTTGAAACAATTGTGTGTGTGTGAGAGAGAGATGCAGCCATGGCCACACACATCTGCATACAATTGTTTCAGATCGGACTGCTAACACGATGAGCATGGACTCAGAAAAACATGTTTGAGCTTTGTTTCTATCACTCTTTATCACTGTTCCTAAGCAAGCATAGAGTACATGAAGGCTCAATGCTCAGCAGAGATTTTATAGTTGCTCTGCACTGTAATAATAAAATAGTATATTTTATACATTGCTCACGTTATTGCAATGTGGGCTTCAGCAATAATAAAATATTATTTTTAATTGACTTGCAAATAAATCATAGTTTTTTTCTTTTCTAAATTTAGCAGTGCAGCAATGTGTTACTAGCTACTATGTGCTAATATGGTGAATAGTAAAAAGAAATATTATAATACAAATATTTTGAAATAGAATATTTTGGTTCATCAGTAAAGAAAAAACATGTAATTAGAAAAGTAAAACAATTTCTTTAAAAAGAGTTCTGTTGCTGCTTTTTGAAAAGAGGTTTATAATTTCAGGGATTAAGGCAAGTTTTCTCTGGGGGTTAATGATGATAGTAACAATACCTAGTTATTATGTAGTAATTTTAATTAATACATCTCCCAACACATTGCAAAGGTAGTTAAGTGCTATCCTTTTATGGGTAAGTGGGTAAGTGATTTGTTCAGTAAATTAATTCTAGAATCGGGAATGGTATCCAGGTTTTGCACTTCCAGGCCTTGTAAAGGAATAATGGGTTGGTTATTACTATTAAGTGGTATATCTGATCATGTGAGCACTCTACATGGTTAGCTATCAGATACTCCTTTTGTGCAGAACTGTTGACCTTATGAGTGTTCACATTATGTTGTATTAGTAAGGGAGTAATGTACCCATGAGTGGAATTATTACCACAAATTACCTCTCAGGTAGGTATAGTACTAGTAAAGACTCTTAACATGAATTTAGTGTCCACATCAAAATGAACTCTAGTTTTTTTTCTCTGTCACTGGGTACTTTCAGACGTTACGGGCGGCCGGTTCACCACAGCGAACCACCAGGGGGGGCGAACAGCGCAACCACGCCCGGGGGGTGGAAAACAACCCAAACAGACGTGCCGGGAATGGGACCACGGGCCGGAACTGGGCCGCACCATCGCGGCCCGTGGCAGCACAACAGACGTGCAGCCGAACCCCCGGCGGGCGCTAAACCCCCACAAGGCACCGGGCAGGGG
>QEPC01010651.1:1109793-1131914 GCA_003113815.1 Sphenodon punctatus | reverse complement strand
GCCGTTCAGACGTTCAGGGCCCTTTGGCCCCCCGGGGGGGTTCAGCGTGGTTCAGTGTGGTTCAGCGTGATCTCGTAACGTCTGAAATCACCCACTCTCTTGGTGCCTTTCTGATTGGATTTTACATTGTTGTTTCTTATTTGTACTATGGTGGCCTAAAGAGAGCAGTGTTGATAGAGCTATATTGTAATGCTGGACACTATCCAAACACCAAAACCTTGCAGTGTGGGCTTCAGCAGATAGCAGATAACAAGGAAACTTGGAATCAAAGCATGAAGAAAGCAGAGGAAGAAATAATGAGGAACCGAACACAGTGGAGATGGGGGCGTGGTTTGCCACTTACTCAGCTATGTGACTCTTTTCTCTCAATTTTTCTCATATGCAGCTATATCTCTATAGATGCAACACTGCAGAGACTGGAGGCTCATTCCTTCAACAGTTTAAATAAAGTCACTCATATGTAAGTACAATTTTAAAAAAACCCAATCTATTTTCCTTGAGGAATGTGAGAAATGTATTCACCAGTAAAATGTTTATAATTCTCCTTTTCTTATGCTAAATATTTGGATTTCTTCTCTCCCTTTTTCTTTGTCTCACATACATAACTTTTATACCTTCTGTGTATGACATGATTTTCTTGCTCTATTCTTTTCCCCACCTCCATCTTCCCAATAATATACATTTATGGTCTTGTGTTATTTTTCTCTCTTTCCTGTGACTTGTCCTTTTCTTTTGTATACAAAAAGGTCATAGAATCTTAGAGTTCGAAGGAACCTCAGGGGTCATCCTGCTTGGATGCAGGATGACTACAGCTACAACATCCCCAACAGATGGCTGTCCAGTCTCTTTTTGAAAACCTCCAGTGATGGAGAACCTACAGCTGCCCTAAGGCCTAGTCAGCTTGTCACATTGTTACACATTCCATTGCTTACCATTAGGAAGTCTTTCCTGGTATTTAACTGAAAAATACCTTCATGTAACTTGAGCCCAATGTGAGTGATCCCAAACCCCTACATATGTGGCTTGTGCATGTAGCTGTGCGACTTGTGCACAGCTCGCACATGGGCCGTAGTCCCGGCAGTACGGTTGTGCACAAGAGTCATGCATGCGTGCTGTTTGCACGTAATTTCTAGTCCTGCCCTCTGTAGTGATGCAGAACAGTTCTTTGCCATATTCTTGGTGGCCACCCTTTAGATATTTGAAGACTATTATCAAGTCTTCCCTTGGTCTCCTCTTTGCTAGGCTAAACCATACTCAGTTCCTTTGAGCTTTCCTCATAAGAGTTGCTTTCCTGACCCTTTATAATTATTGTTACCCTCTTCTGAACCCTCTCCAATTTGACAATGTGCTCTTAAAATTAGGCATCGCAGACTGACCAAAATACTCCAGGTGGGGTCTAATCAGTACTGAATACAGTGGAATGATTACTTTCACTGACTTGAGAACAATGCTTATGTTAATGCAGCCTAAAATTGTATTAGCCTTTTTTTTAGCCACATCACATTGCTGACTCATGTTCAGTTTGTGATCAACCACAATCCCTTTTCACGCATGCTGCTGCCACCAAGCTATTATTTTGGAAAGAAAAAACATATGTACAAGTATAAGATGCAGGATACATAGCTTTGTTTAATTATGTATTCCCCATCTTATACTTGTACATATGCTTTTTCTTCTCCAAGTACAGAACTTTACACTTATCTTGGCTGAATTTCATTGTGTTAATTTCTGCCTCGATTTTCAATCTATAAAGATTTTTTTGAATTCTACTTCTGTTTTCCAAGGTGTTAGCTAGCTACCCATCTCAGTTTTGTATCATCTGAAAACTTGATAAGTATTCCCTCCATTCCTTCATCTAAGTAATTAATAAAGATGTTGAATAGCACTGGATCCAGGGCAGAGCCCTGCAGAACCCCACTTGATACCTCTCTCTAGTTTGATGATGAGCCATTGATGATCACTATTCTTCAACTAGCCATGAATCCACCTTTTTGTAGAAGTGTCTTTCAGCTCACACTATGCATGCTTTTCAATGGGGAGCTCATGTGAAACTTGGCCAAATGCTTTGTTGAAATCAAGATCTATCCATGACATTCCCACATCCATTAATTTAGTTACTCTGTCAAAGAAGGAAACAAAATTAGTCTGCCTGACTTGCTTCTGTTCTGGCAAATCTATGCTGGCTATGAGGAATCACTGCATTGTCATCAAGGTGGTTACAGATTGACTGTTTAATCTGTTCTAGTATATTCCCTGGTATTGAAGTCAGGCTGACTAATTTATAATTTACCAGATCCTCCTCCTTCCCTTTTTTGAAGATAGGGACAATATTTGCTTGTCTCTAGTCTTCTCATCTCATCTGTTTTCCAAGAGTTCTCAAAGATAATTGACAGGTTCTGAAAGTATTTCAGTGAGTTCTTTCAGTACTCTAAATTGTATAATTTATCCGTCCCTGAAGACATGAATTCATTCAGAGTAGCCAGATCTTCCCTGATCATCTCTCTATCTATTCTGGCCTGCAATCTTACCCCCTCATTGTTAATATACCAGGACACAGTTTCCCTTTTCTGTCAAGACTGAGGCAAAATAGGAGTTGAGAATATCTTTGTCTCCGAATATTTCACCATCTTCACTGAGAGGTGGGCCTACCGTTTTCCTCTTCCTCTTATTTCTGACATATTTTAAAAAAACACACACAAATATTTTTTGTTGTTTAAGGCCCTTACAAGCCTTAACTCACTTTGACCCTTAGCCTTCCTGATGCCATCCTTACAAGTTTGGGCTACACGGTATGTGTCCTGAACTGCCTTCTGGGAGATGTAGTTCTCTTCCTCTATAGTAGTTCAGCCTATGGGGTTGGTCTTCCCAGCAACAGATAGGCTGTGACAGAACAAAGCCTGCTGGGAATTGTAGTCCCTGGTTTCTATGAGCGTTCTGAACAATTTCTGCATTACAAAGACTTTAACCCTTTTCACACGAGACAGGCCTACTCATGTCCATGCATATCTGCTGTGTGGGCATGAGTGGGCACCACCCGTGTGACTGCCACAGTGGGTGGGTGGGGGTGCATGCACGCTCCCATGGTACACCCATCTCCACACATAGCCCACACACACAGCAACTGGTGAAAATGGCGGTTACTCCGTGCGTGGAGATGGATGTGCACCCGTGTAATGCTGCCCCCCCCTGCATCCTCCCCCCTCACCCATGCCTGTTGGAAAAGGGCCTTTGACTGGCTCCTTCTTCCTGGTCAGCTACAGAGCACCACAAAAAGGACTCACCCCACCAGAGACTGAACTGTAAGATTTTTGTAACTAATTTGTTGGTGTTTCCCTGTACCTTTACCTGACCTTTCACTGCTTCGTACTCTAAAATAAAATTTGGTTTGTTTTAAGCAGACACCATTTGTCTGCATTATTGCTCCAGGCAGATATCTTCTGGGGGTAAAGGGATCTACAATTGATAATTTACAGTAGTAGTAGTAATAATAACATTTCTATAGTGCTCCCCCACAAAACGGTGCTCCGAACATTTTACAACATAAAAGAAATATACAACAATATAAAATCAATTTTAAACAGAAATCTATTAAAAGCTATTTAAAAGGGGAAGGTAAAAAGGGAGAACACACTTTAAAGGGAACCAGCAGTGGTTCCTAAAAGCACCTGGAGAATAAATAAGTCTTCAGTAGTTTTGAGGAGGGAAAACTGAGAGGGACATCTGAAGGGAGCAAGATCCACACTGAGGGACCCGTCACGCCAAAAGCCCAGTCACCCACCGACTTAAGGTGCAATGGTGGGCTCCCCAAACAGCAGGTGATTTTTGAGTGCAGATAACCATCAGGGCACAGCTCTAGGAGTAGGTCTCAAATATAGGCCCAGGCTAGGGCCTATACCGGTCTGGGCCCTAAAAACCAGGAATCTTAAATTCAATCTGACATTCCACAGGGTATTTTCAGACGTGACGGGCGGCCGGTTCACCACAGCGAACCACCAGGGGGGGTGAACATCGCAACCACGCCCGGGGGTGGGAAAACGACCCAAACAGACGTGCCGGGAACGGGACCACGGGCCGGAACCGGGCCGCACCATCGCGGCCCGTGGCAGCACAACAGACGTGCAGCCGAACCCCCGGCGGGCGCTAAACCCCCACAAGGCACCGGGCAGGGGCGGGACACAGACATGGCCGACTGAGGGCAAACGAAGCCACAAGGCACACAAGGGAACGCCCACACAAGGGAAACGGGAAGGGAGGGGGGAAGAGCGAGAACAGGCTGACAGCCGGCTCACACAGCGGTCCCGCAGCGGGGCACAATGCACGGCCACACGCCCGGGCACACACACACACACACACACACACACACACACACCAGGGAAAGGCCGGGAAGGGGGGAAGGGGCGCCCGGAACACCCCACCCGGAACACCGGCAGGGAGGGGGGGGCACCACCACGGGGCAAGGCACAGACAGCAGCAACCCCCACCCCCACACCACCCCAGTCCAGTCCAGTCCAAGGAGGTGCCCCCACAGGAACAGAGGCAGTCTCGGGGGGGGGGGGCGGACCCCCGGAGCAAGGCACGTTGGGGGCCCCCAAAGCACAGCGAGGCCGGCGGAGGGGCGCCAGGAGGAGGAGGAAGGGGGCCCCACAGTCAAAGGCTGGCACAGGCAGGGCAGCCGGGTCCAGCGGTGCTCCTCCGCAGCACCAGCGACGCTCAGGCAGCACCCACGGAGTCACGGGGATGGAGGGGGCCCAGGACCACGGCCAGGGGCAGCAGCAAGCAGCGAGGCGGGCGGGAGCTCACCGAGGTGGGGTCCGCAGGTCGGGAGCGGCCAGCGGGGACCAGGCCCCCCCCCGGGCCGGGGCGGGAGCCCACACGGGGGCACCACGCGGGGGGGGGCAGGCCAGCGACGCGGGGCTCACGGGCCGCTGCCGGGGGCCCCGCTGGCCCCAGGGCCCGGGTGGCCCGCCCGGTGGACCAGGTGGGGCCAGTGCAGCATGCCCCGGCGGTACCCCTGCAAGGACATGTAGTGGGCGATCAGGTAGTAGGCCTCGAAGGGATCGGGCATGGTGAGGGCCAGCTGCACATCCACACGCGCCCACACCGCCAACAGGGATGACATCTCCACCGCGGAGGGCTCCGGCACACAGCAGGCAGCAGAAGGGGGCCACGGAAGATGCCCCAGCTCCAGAAGCCGCTGGAACGCCGCCCCACGGGTGCGCTGGTACCCACGGGCCCCGTGAACACAGGAGAAGTAGCTCACGGCCAAGGCAGGGCCACCCTCGGCCAGGCACTCCGAGTAGGCGCCCAGACCACACACCACCAGCGCTGACACGGTCTCCGAGGCGCTCCAGGGCACATGGGCGCACAGCACCTCCGGGATGCGCCCCTCGGGGAAACGAGCCAGCCCCAGGGCCTCCGCATGCAGCCGGCAATCACGGGCGCTCACCACATGGCCAAAGTAACGGAGCCCGGAGCTCAGGCTCTCGTAGGCACCTGCACGGCTCCCCGGCCCGGCCAGGAGCAGCTGCACGGCAGGGGTGTGCCACAGGTCGCACAGAGACATGGTCTCGCGGAAGGCCCAGATATGGGGGGCCCCTTGGGGGCCGGACAGCGGGAGCCCCATGGATGGGCAGCCAGCCATGGTCCAGCACAACAGGGAATGGGACACGGAGCCCGGAGGGCACACAGACTGCCCAGGGCCGGGAGAGGCTCGGCCCGGCCCCCGGGACAGGGAACACGGGCCCGCACCGCAACATTGTAGCACAACAGAGCGAGGCGTGGGGTGCGGGCCCGGCACAGCTGCAGAGAACAACAGCGAGCTCTCTGTCTGCCTAATCGCACCTTCAAGGCCATCCCGCTACAAACAGCGAGGGGAGGGGGCCCGGGGTGCTGGGGGCGGGAGCAGCCGGAACGCACCGGCACAGGGCGCGCGCAGGCCCGCGAGGCCGACCCCCGGGCGGAGCCACCAGCACCGGGCCGCCATAAGCGCTCCCAGCCCCCACCGGGGCCCCAGCACCATGGAGCGCGATAGGGCAGGTGGGAACTGGATGTTCCTCGCGCTCGCGGCTGAGTGGCACCGTGACCACACTGAGCAGCTGTGCCTCCTGACCGAGAGGGTGCACCTGGCCGTCCGCCTGCGCTATGTCCTGGCCCTGCGGGCTGGCGTGCGCCTCCGGGGCCAGCAGGCCCGCAGGAGAGTCCGTGCCCGGCTCAGGGCTCGGCGCCGGGCCTGGGGGGCGTGGCTGGCCGCCTGCCGGAGCCTCACCCGGCCCGCTGCGCTCCGAGGGGCCGCGAGGCGGTTCCGCTGGGCAACGCAGACCCTCCGCCGGGCAGCGCTGCTGGCTATGCCCATAGCGCGGAGCCTATGGGTCACGGAGCGGCCCCAGGCCTGGTGGGAGCGGGCCCAGGCCCACTGGGGGGAGGCCGAGTGGGGGTCCCACTTCCGGATGGGCAAGGCCACCCTGCTGCGCCTAGCGGAGCTCCTCACGCCCTGGCTGGAGCGGCAGCACACCTCCATGCGGGAGCCCATCCCCATGGTCCAGCGGGTGGCCATAGGGGTCTGGGCCCTCGCAACGCCCGACTCCTGCCGCTCCGTGTCCCAGCACTTCGGGGTGGGGCTCAGCACGGTCGCCTGCATCGTGCGGGATGTGTGCGAGGCTGTGGAGGGCGTGCTCCTCGACAGGACCATCCAGCTCCTGGACCAGGGCGCTGTGATGGCTGGCTTCGCGGCCGGGGGCTTCCCGAACTGCATCGGAGCCGTGGACGGCACACACATCGAGATCCTGCGCCCGGCCGCGGGGGAGGCCCTGGAGTATGTGAACCGGCACGGATACTACTCCCTGCACCTGCAGGGGGTGGTGGACCACCGGGCCCGCTTCATAGACATCTACACGGGCAACTCCGGCCGGAGTCACGACGCCAGGATCATGACCATCTCCCCCTTCTATGCCCGCATGTACCGGGGGGACTTCGCGGACATGGGCATGAGGTGGATCGAGGGTGTTCCCATGCCCCCCTGCATCCTGGGGGACCCCGCCTACCCCCTGACCCGCTGGCTGATGAAGGTCTACCCTGTCCCGAGCACCCCTGCGGAGCAGGTATACAATACCCGCCTGTGTGCGAGCCGGACCGTGGTGGAGCGTGCCTTCGGGGCCCTGAAGCAGCGCTGGAGGAGTATAGCTGGCCGCCTGGACTTCACCGTCCCCACCTCCGCCCTGGTGATCGGTGCCTGCTGCGTTCTGCACAATGTGTGCGAGACCGAGGGGGCGGCCCTGGAGTACCCCGAGCCCCACCGGCCCCCCGGTCCTGTTCCCCTGTACGTGAACGCAGGGAACCCCCGGGAGTACCGGTATGCCAAAAGGATCCGGAACGCCCTTGCAACCCACATCGCCCGGGGGGGCCCGCTGTGAGGGCCTTCCCGCCCCTGGGGGCCCCACCCCCCGTTCCGTGCCCATGCCCCTGTACACGCGGTCCCACAGCCCTGTCCCCCCCACAAACGGGCCGGGGACAACTGTCTCTTTACAACACTTTATTGCCCACACAGTTCACACAATCACCCTGTGCCCCCTCCCCACCCCCGTGCCCGTGACCCCGTCCACCACCCGCCCTCATGTGGCCCTCCCCCTCCCCCCCCTTCCCACCATCCCCCCGCGTTTCCTGGGCCGACCCCTCGTGCGGCCGCTTGGGCCCACCGAGCTCTGGGAGCTCCCCTCCCCCCCACTGTCCGTGTCCCCTGCCGTGTCCTGGGCCGGTCCCGGCCCCGGCAGGGGGCCGGGCGGCGGATGGGCAGCTGTGCCCGGTGCCCCGGTCGCGCCCCGGGGGGGCTGGACCCTCCGGAGGCCCGGGGGCACTGGGAGGCGCATGCGAGGGCCCTGGGGCCGGGGGGGCGCCAGGGGCGGCAGGGCTGGGCCCGGGGGCGCCGAGGGGCCCGGCATGGGGACCTGGGCGGGCAGGGCGCCCGGAGGTGCGCCGGCCATCACGTAGGCACACATGGTGCCCGCATGCAGGAGCAGGGAGGTCCCAATGTCGTGGGACCTGTCCATCTTTGCACTGTGCTCCCGCACCATGCCCTGTATGTCCTGCCGGAGGCCCCTGAGCAGCCCCTGCTGCCGCTGGTGCTCCCGGCGCTCCCGCCTCCGCTCCAGGCGCACCTCCGCCTCCAGCCGGCGGTCTGTCTCCAGGGCCTTCTCCATGGACCGCTCTATGGCCGCCTCCATGCGGTCCACGGAGGCGATCATGCGCTCCCCCTGTTCCTCCGCCCTGCGGACGATGTCCTCCGCTTGCTCCTCCCTGCGCCTGCGGACCCGCGCCCGGTACTCCCGCATCCGCTGGGCTGGGGCTGCGGCCGGCGGAGGCGCCGCGCGCGGGGGCTGCCCTGTGGAAATGGGCGGGTGGGTCAGTGCAGGGCCCTGTCCCCTAGCGGGGTCGGGTCCCGGGGCCCCCTGCCCCCCCTCCCCCACTGAGGCCAGAGGCCCCCCTGGGCTGGCGCCCGGGGGGCCCTCCCGCAATCCCAGCCCTCCCGCCTTACCTGGGTCCGGCACCTGCTCTCCTGTGCCCTCCGCGGGGGCCTGCACCGTCTCGCTGGCCCGGTCCTGGGGCTCCCCATGTCCTGCGGGCGGGAGAGGGGGGAGCGGGTGAAGGGGGCTGGTTGTGGCCCCTGCAGCAGGGCCCCCACCCCCGCCCCTGCCACCGGCCCCCTGGTCGTGCCCCCCCCTGCCCTGGGGGCCCGCTTACCCTCTATGTCCGTCTCCGAGCCTTCGGAGCCCGGCGCCTCACCCTGGGAGTGCTCCCCCTGGGACCACTGGCTGAGGGTGGTGAAGGTGCCGACCTCCGACTCCGCCTGGCCGGCCCGGCGTTGGGATGTCTCCGGGCTGCTGCTGGGGGGGGGCCTTGGGGCTTCTGCGGGTCCCGGGTGGTCCTCCTGGGGGTGGGGGTCCCCTGAGCTCGTGTCTACCGGGCGGGCGGCGAGGGGAGGGGGTACCTCGGCCCGCTCCCTGCCCTGGACCACAGCGCTGCCCACCAGGCGTGGGGCAACTATGGAGCCCTTCATGTGAAGGATGCGGTCCAGGGCATCGTAGTAGGGGGCGGTGCGGGCCCCGTGGCCGGAGCGGCTGTTATTGTCCTTGAGGGCCTTGTACCCCCTCTTGAGCTCCTTGGCCTTTGAGCGACACTGGTTGACAGTGCGCTCGTGCCCCGCCGCCTCCATGTCGCGCACGATGTCCCGGTAGACATGCTCGTTGCGCTGGTTTATTGCGAGCTCCAGCTGGTACTCTAGGGTCCCCCAGATCCGTATGAAGTCCCGGGTCTCCTGGAGGCCCCACTGTCCCCCTCTGTGGTAGGCCTTCCTCCGGCTGGGCCCCTGCTGTTCCTCCTCCTGGTCCAGCTCTTGCTGCACCTGCCTCTGCTCCTCCTCCACCTCCTCCTGGGGGTGCGCCTCCGGGCGCCCGGGGCCGGGCTCCTCCTGGGGCTCGTCCGCCCGGGCCGACTTTCGTGTCTGGGGGGGGGAAAGGGGGTGGTTGGTTGCTGGGTGAGGGTGTGGCCCCTCTCGGGGGCCCCCTGCCCCCCTGCCCTCCGCCCGGGGTCCCCCCGGCCCCCCCCGGGGGTCCACCCGTGCCCCCTGTTCCCCTCCCGGTGGGTGCCCTTACCCGTTTCCTGGGTGCCTCCTGTGGTCCCGTTCCGGCCGCTGTCCCCGGGGCGGCGCGACCCGGCTTCAGCTGTGGGTGTTGTTCCCGGGGCGCCTCCCTGGTCGGGTGCTCCCGTGTGCGCCCTTCCTGCGCCTGTGCCTCCTCCGCCTGCATCGCTGGGCCTGGCTGCACCTCCTCCGCCTCCTGTCCCGCCGCTGTCGCTGTCTGTGCCTCCGCTCTCTTCCGCTTCCCTCCTCGCTCCATCCCGCCACGCTTGCTTGCTGCTGCTCTCGCTTTAAATCTCCCTCCGGTGTTTGTGTTGGTGCTGGTTGCCTGGCAGCGACGCTGCGTGCCTCGTCCCCGGCTGGGGCTCTATTTTTTTGGTTCCGCTGGGGGATTGGCGTCCAGACGTTACTTTTGCTTGGTTCCCTGTGGGGGTTCGTTTGACCACGCTTCCCGGGACCTTCCCCCGGCTAGCCCGGGAAGCGTGGTTGAACCTGACCCCATGTGGGTATTGAGCGTGATGAACATCTGGCGCGCGCCGTTCAGACGTTCAGGGCCCTTTGGCCCCACGGGGGGGTTGAGCGTGGTTCAGTGTGGTTCAGCGTGATCTCGTAACGTCTGAAATCACCCACAGGCAGCCAATGCAGGGAGAACGCAGATGGGTATAATATGATCCCAACTGCCTAAACCAGTAAGCAGCTGTGCTGCCGCATTCTGAACAAGCTGCAAGTGTTGGAGGGGCACTGCTGGAAGCCTAGAGAAGAGAGAATTACAGAAATTAGTAAGCACTACTAATCCATACCATGCTGTTTGGAAATGTTCCACTAAGTTGATTTGTGATGTATTTTTTACTCTCTTTGCCACATAATTTTAGACATTAAAGATAGGAAAGATACATCAAGATAATTTGTCAACTCACGCTACCAGGCCCTTTACAGAGTGTTTTCCAATAATTTACCCATTTTAAACAAACCAGTGAATTTCAGTTGTTTGCTGGAGGTGGGCTTCTTGACAGAAAAACCTAGTCTTTACCAATTTCGCTACTGCTACACTCTGCTGCTGCTGCTGCCACTCCTGTCTCCATCTGTTTGTTTTTTTCTTCAGTTTCTTTGAAGTAGTCACTTGGGATTGGAATAGAGTTCCTCTTAGAATTTTTGTTCATCACCCAAAGATGGCATTAAAATTGAAAGAGAAATAAATAATATCTACCTCGGAGAAACTGCATAAACAATGAGTTTTCCCATCATGCAAGTGTTCTAGCCTCTCTAGTCTGGATTAATATGTGCTTGGCATATGCTTTAGAGAAGGAGGCAAGGCCTGAGCACATGACTGGTAACTATGAGCCCCTCAATACTAAGCTAAACGAAGACACCAATTTGCTGTGTGTCAGTGGACAAGTTCCTTAATATCTCTTTACTTCAGTTTTCCAGAAAGACAGATTTCTATTAAATAATGTAACTAAACAGGATTTTAAAAACTAAACAACTTTAATAAGCTTACCATAGGTCTCTTTAAATAGTTAAGAGCTAAGGCACACAAATTAAATCACAAAAAGTTGGCAAGGTACTAATGTGTGTGCCAGACAGCTGGAGAAATGGATGGCTTCATGTATTAATTCCATAATGGAAAGCAGTTTAGAAATGTGAGTATTTTCCTGAATTCACTCCAGAAGTCTTCAGAGTCTGTAACACTAGTTAAAGATTGTCAGATTTTGTTTAATTACTCTCCAAAATACAAGGTTAGTTATGGTATAAGCACATCCTTTGTACTGCACGTTTATTTTATGTTCTCCTGTTGCATAATGTTTTAAAGTATAACTGCTAAGCTAACATAGTATGTTTAAGAGTTAGTTGAAGTTACAGTAACAGTTTGAAAAACAGCCATTTCATAGAGGACTATTCAGTTTGCATGTAAATGATCTCTACACTCGTTTAAAGTTTATACAGATGCACACACTGCATGTTTTTGAAAATAAATTTGTTCTATAAAAATGATGTGAGAAGTTCATGTTCATGGAAGGGCAGGACTAATTACTTTGACTTGAGCCAAGTGTCATGTAGCTAGTACTAAGCAAACTTCCACCCACCAGCTTTGTCAGAGCACCTCATTCCTGATCTATAGCACCCCATGCCTGGTCTTCCTACACAGCTCTGTTAATTTTACTTCTGTTCTTATACTCACTATAGTTTTTGCCTTCATTCACACTTCTTGCCTATTGCTCCCAACAATGGGGGCTGAGAGCGCCCTCTTGCAGGTTCCATCCTTGTCAGTGAGATGGGGGTGCGCAGGACAGCATTCTTGGTTGCTGTCCATTTTGGGGAACGCCTTTCCCCAGTTCGCTTGAGCCCAAGCATCTTCCTTAGGCGGTGTAAAACATTTTCATTTGAAAAAGGAATTGGCGGGCAAGAATAGGAGTTGGTTGTTTTTTTAGGTAGGGTTGGTGGGGGGGAGTTTTGAGGGGTGGGGGGAGTTTTTTGTTGTTGTTTTATGAATTGTGAGACACCCTGAGCCGCTATAGGAAGGGTGGTGTATAAATTTGAATAAAATAAAGTAAATAAATAAATAAATAATCAAACATCTCTCTGGTACAGGGGTTTTATACCTTCGGGTCTGTGCCTATGAGTGCTGAGTAACTCCTGCAAGTTAAAGGGTGATTCTCACCTGTTGTTTATAACAAGCCAGATCTTGTTGTGGCTAAACTCTTGTTCTTGTACTGTCTAGGCTGCTTTTAGACGAGCGCTACCCGCTTGCACCGTGAAATCATACGGCTTGTAAAAGTGCCATGGGCAGCTTTTAGACACACCTATATGCGCCGTATTTCCGGTCCCGCATTTGTTAACAGTGCAAATTAATACCTCGCATATCGAGGTATTTAATTTGCACTGTTAAAGGATGCACGACTGGAAATACGGCGCGTATAGGTGTGTCTTAAAGCTGCCTGCGGCACTTTTACAAGCTGCATGATTTCATGGTGCTAGCAGGCAACGCTCGTCTAAAAGCAGCCTGGATCTTCATCTTCCTTATTGAGAACAGGATCAGGCTTGCTTGCTTCCTTCCTTGTGTATCTTAACTTTGTTCTTTAAATGTTGTTTCTAGGATTGCTGTGGCATCTTGTCTCGTGCTTTTTCTGTACATATCTTTTATACATGTACAAAATGTTAACTTTTTATTGATACCATCTCTCCTAGCAGAGTAACTTATTTATCCAAAAGTTGCAGAAATTGGGCACTGCCCCCTAAAGCTATACCCTGTGAAAATGCCACCACAGCCATACTGCCCCCGTCCTTTAAACATTTCATCCAGTAACAAAAGCATTAACACATCCTTTCTTAGCAGCGGCATGGCTGTTTACTAGAAGGCTGTAGCATAATTAGCAATTTAGCTGGATAGTGATTGTTTTGAGACTGCAATGTTTGTCATGGTTACAGCTGAAACTAACATCTGTGATGAATATTATGTGACAGCCAACAATTTCTCCCTTTTTGAATCATGTCTGAAAAGATGGATATGAACCATTATTCAGTTCCCATTTTGTTGCATGAAACCTTTCTGCTTTGGTTTTTCTGGTTTATTTTGTTGTTTTGGTTTGGTTATTTTGGTCATTTCAGCACGAATAGCCCCAAAATGACTGAACCAAAATGTCCAAATAAGTGATTATGCAAATATCATTTTGGTGGCAGATAATCATTAAGCTTCTTGGAGGGCTATCTGAAATATGGATGATTTGCACAAACAAACAGCTTACTTGTTTCAGTTTTAGTCATGATTTCTATTCCAAGACCTCTAAAAAGTACTAGATATCCTGGGTGCCTGTTGTCTTTAGCAGCAGTTGAAGGCTGTTAGCACTTTCCAGGGTTTGCCCCCAGATCTGAACACAGCTAGACTTTCTCAGTAAAATCATGCTGGGGATTACTTTATGTGCTGTGTTTAGTACTGGTGTAAGTCTCATTCATTTCAGCAAGGGGACTTGCTCTGGACTGGTGCTAAGCATTAGCGCAGGTGCTTGATATGCAAAGTATTGTACTCTATGTGATTGTTTAAAAGAAGCACAAATTTTAGTTTGAGTCATAATCTTAATCTTTTTAGAATTTAGCAGACAAATGCTGTATTGTTAATCTGATTCCCTAGTCTATTTGATGTGTTGTTTTTGTTATTCGCTTAATTCCCTTTCTCACTTTGGCTTGAAGCCCAGTGAATTTATGAACTTGCCACCATACTTACTATAGGTATCAAGTAACTGTCCCATTGGGTCTTGGCTCGCTAATGGCCTTTAAGTGGAAGACTGAAACAACAATGCTGAAATGGCACTTATGAGTAATTGTCTGTTTAGCTGTGACTCCAGATGACTAGTCTAGTGATTTAGGATGTTCACTGTCCACACGGCTGGTCTGCCCATTGGACTGTTGGAGTATTTGTCCAGGATGGTGGGTATATGGGGGCAGTATACACCAGCATTCATCTTATATTGCCTGGTACAGCACTGCTGCCACAACTGCTCTGCTGGGCTTCCAAACCGCTGCTGTGGTGATTCCTCTCCTTCAGTCCCACAGCAACCCCACTCTAGAACAGTAGGGGATCCTGTGAAGAGTGACATACTGCCATCTTGCTGTGCATGCCAGGCACCACACCTGCTTCTGTTCTAGGTGGGTTGAGGGAGCAAGGGGCTGGGAGACTCAGGACACATGGCACCAGCATTGTAGATACAGCCTGAGCCACCGTCATGGCATGTACATTCGGGTTTTGATAAAATGCAAATAAACACAAAAGTCCTTTTTGGGTTCCATGTTTGAAACATAATACTAGGGATGTGCATTCAGGTTCTGAGAGAACCTCAAATTTCAATGTAGTATCAAAGGTCTCAGACTGAACCCTCAAAACTGCAGCACATATCCAGCAAAATATTAACAGATTCAGAGAAAGGAATTATGGGAATTGCAATGTGCTTTCCCACATTCTCTTCATTGTGCAATTCAGTATCCACACTGATTTGTTCTCCCAAATTTTCTTATTCTTTTGCATGATTAGTATGTTCAATAGTTGTTCCATCTGTCAGCTTAGTCCTTTATTCCCAGATTAATTACTATTCGCTTGCCTTTGCTGAACTGCATTTGCCCTCTGTTTATTCAGTCACCTATCTGATCTGAGTCCAGCTGACTTTCATTACATTATTCCTTTGTCTCTGATTTTCGTATCATCTACAGACGTGAATATCATGTTTTCAATAACTTTATCCAAACCATTTATACAGTATGTTATGAAAAGCAGAAGGCCAAAAAATGACCCCTTGGGCACTCATCTCATAGTCCCTTTATAATCTGAAGATTTTACATCTGTGGATATCCTTCATTTCTTAAGTACTGTTGAGCCACAGCAAAAACATATGTAGCCAAGAAGCTCAGGGATGAAGCATCTTAACTATAGGCATTGCTAGAAATTACATAAACTGATAGATTGAGATATGTCAGTACCTAAATTTTACTAGCAATGTCTTGAATTTCATATCACATCTTCGATATCTAGGTAATGTTTCAGAAATGCATTCCACTGATGAGTGTACAGTTATCGCATGAAAAGCTTGACAATGTTTGAAAGAATGAAAAGAAACTTAGTCACGGAATAATGCTGTTAGAACTATTTAAAGGGAACAAGGAGTGCTTAAAAAGAGGATAGCAATTAGTTAGCTAAAGCTATTGAATCTAAGCAAACTGAAAGATAAGAGTTCTACAATGGCAATGGAAGTTGCAGCCAAATAATTTCAAGGCTCTTTGGTAATTGAGGAACTGGCCAGTGAATCTACATAGCTGTCCCATGCTCACTCTACTCCCCAGATCACCATGTGCAGTACGGAGCAGGGAGACCCAGGGAATACAGCTGAACCAAGTATCAAAAAAATCATCCATGTTTAATATCCGGCATTCTTATTAGTTTGGCAGTTATTCGTTAACAAACCAGTTACCATGGTGGTTAATCACCAAAAACATTACTGGGTAATACCATGGAAGTAATTAACCACATTAGTGTGACCATATTGCCATATTACTGCCTTACCATGTAAACAAATGCTACTGTTACACTCTAAAACCAGATCTGGTGGGAGGAGGAAGTAAATAGGAAAGGAATTATGGGCAAATGGTAATGCTAGATGATAAATAGTACAATGCAGTATCATGATAAATAGATAATCTAGTTAACCAGATAATGTGCCAAACACTAACTGGATACTGCTCAGCTCAGTATCCATCCACACCTTTCTGGATAACAGTGGGTACTGTGGATCCAGCCAATACTGAATAGTAGTGGTTATTTGGTTCATCTCCACCATGGAGCTGCATTCAGAGATGCATAGATTTAGCATAGATTTCTTCTCCACACAGCAGAACTCTTTAGTTATGATAAAATTAAGACACTTCCACACCCGTGCATGTGTATGCCACAGACCTCAGAATACATCATTCACCAAATAAAGTCAGTATATTAGTGACAGTGTTCACCTCTCTTACATTAATCAGTTGTTCATGTCTCTGTATTTGAAAGTCTGCATTCCAGACTGTTCTTTAGGTAAAAAGCTTGATCAGGAGCACATAGATTCTTATCTGAAACTTCTATAACTAGCTTTTTCCTTAAACACCTGATAGTTTTCCCCAGCTTCTCATTTTGCACGGTCTTCTACCTAACTGTATAAATAATATAGAATTCTTTTTCGAAGATCTCCATGATTCTCACTCTTGTGGGATTCTTCCCTGCTGCGCAGGGCGCTGGAGACCTTCAGATTGTCAGCAGTTTCCAGGCAGATTGCCTGGGAGCATTCATAACCTGTTGAGGACTCCAGCTCTCCTGCCCTTCCCATTCCATGAAAAGTGCAAGCAAAAGCTCTCATGAGAACGGGATCCTATAAAGGGAGGTGGAGCCCTCACCGCCTCAGTGCCTTCCAACTGTGTTTGCGTTCAGAAGATCTTCTATGCTCTAGAGTACTTGTTGTCAGCTACTCTGCAGAGATTCTTTCTTCATCCTAGACTTAGAGAGTTAAAAACACTGTTACTAAGGAGTGAAAATTCCTCCTTCGCTGCCCATCATGGCTACTGTCATCCCAACTTCTGGCGAGGGAGCACGTCAGAGAGATCCAGGTCTAAGTGCTGTTGCTCCTGCCAGCCTGTTCTCTCCATTTGTGATTAGCACTCAAAGTACGTAGCCTGCCTTGGAGAGGCTCACAACACTCAAGGCTGCGAGCTTGCACAGTCCTCTCTACTAGGGCAAAAAGAGAGAGAGCCCTCTACCTAAAAGACATTCTGACCAGGGTGGCATTGCAGGGTGGAGATGAAGGCCCCCTCAGACTCTCGGTGTGCTGCCATCAGTTCCAGCCCTACCTCCTGAACATCGGGACAGCTCCCTCCATTCTAAGGAGTTCACCAAGACCAGGGGCTCTTCGGAGGAGTTGAGAAAGAGGAAGAAGAAGACCAGAGCAGGGGAGGACTCTTCTGTAGCAGCACTTCCACCTGCCTGTGCTGTGGAGGTCAAGACCCTCTACTCGGAGGAGGAACAGACTGCCTTTCAATGAAGAGAGAATAGTCCCATCAACCCCAAAGGAACCGTAGAGCCCTCAGCAGCTCCACCTCAGAGGCAGCCTGATCATCAGTAGCACAGAGATAACCACTTTCCCCTCGTGGGCACAGGGAATACTGGCATCAGGGCAGTTACTGGCACCAGGACAGCCAATTCTATTCAACATAAGCCTCTCCCAGGCACTGCCTGTACTGCGATGTCTCTCCCAGACAGTGCCTGCGCTGCGAGTGATCCTACAGCAGACACAGGGATTCCTCTTCACTGAGATACCAAGAAAGTTTCAGAAGCTTGCCCCTGTGTTCCTGCTGAATTCCAAAACAACACAGAGAACCTCATCGTAACCAAGCCAAGTACGTGCACTTGAGACCTCGCATCTTCATGAATGTTAGACCCATTGTCTCTCCCTCTGTGCCCCTTCCTATGTCTCTCCCCCAGCTCCTGTCTCTCAGATTGTAAGCTCTAGGGGCAGGAACCATGTCTATTTTATTACTTTGTAAAGCTGGCGCTATATAAATGTTTGTTAATAATACTAATAATAATAATTAATAACCATCCTACTTTTCAGAGTTTAGCTATCAGAGGGACAAGCGTCACCATCACTCTCAATCTTGCACCTATTACTCTACATCTAGGAGCCAATTCCCATTCCTTCAGCCCAGGAAGAGGCCCAAGAAGCAATCCTCTTCTCCTGCTGTGGGACATCTTAACCCAGTGCTGCTACTTCCTCTGGCACCTACTGTACCACTGGGGCTATCTCCCCTCTGTTCATTATTCATCTGGCCACAGAGGAACCTCATGCGGTACCAGAGGTACCACCAATGGCACTGACCAGCAACACTGCTAATACACTGCCTGTGCAACATCAAGTGGTACCGACCATGGATGCAGTCACAGTGACATCGGCACCGCCCAATGCACCAATTCCCCAGAACACTCAGTCTCTGGGAACTGCATTCCTGCAATCTCTGCTGGGCAACACAGCAGAGGCACAGTCCCTGCAGGTACTCCCATCACGGGAGACTTGCCTTCTGACAGATCAGATTCTTCCTTGACATCATCAGCTCCCAAGGAAGACGAAACAATCTCTCCACCTCCACCAGATACAGTATTAGACCCCAGCCCCTTGCAAGCTACAGAGGATGTAAGGTCTTCCAAAGCATGCTCCGGAGACTTTGAATGGGACTCCCTCAGATACCTAACAAGGTAATAAAGAAATCCCAGTCAGGCCCTCTCTTTGAGATACTGGGTGGTGGAGACTCAGGATAGGTTGTGCTCCCTTTGTTTGATCAGCTAATGGAGCCATCAACTATGGTATGGGCGAACACTTCATCCTCAGTGCTCACTAGCAAGTTGATGGACGCTCTCTATGCTTATTCCACCAGAGGGAGCAAACATTTTTTTTTAAAACACCCACCACCCAGTTCCCTGCTAATTGTGACAGCATCCCACAAGTCCAGGGCCAGGGGCATACAAACATTGCCTTCTGACTGAGAGGGAAGGAGACTTGATGTGCTGGGAAGAAAGATCTTTTCTTCAGAAACTGTAGCCCTCAGAGCTTCCAACTATGCCACAGCAATGGCCAGATACCAGCACTGGTTATGGTCTCGGATATCCTACACCTTGGACTCAGTAGAGATTGCTGCCATCCAGAAGGAGGGCCAGCAAATATCCCAGTTCCAGCTGACCTCATCCATGCATGTAGTGGACTGCACCATCAGACACATCATTTCAGCTGTCACTCTTAGACGCCATGCATGACTTACATCCATTGTCCTTACTCCCAAGAAAAAAACACAGATTGAGGACTTACTGTTTGATACTGAGGGTCTATTTGCAGCCTCCACCGATGACACTCTAAAGAAAATAAAAAAGACTAGTCAGACAGCAAAGTCAGCAGGTGTCATTAGATCTATAAAGAAAAAATATTACTCTATCCCTGCCTCTTACACTTTAAGGCAGTGTTTTCCCCACCCCTTCCAGAACAGGAAATATCCATCTTACCAGAGCCAGAACCAGACCTCTTACCAACAACCTAAGAAGAGGTTGGAGGGGCAGGAGGGTTGGAGCCCTCAGTGGGTTCTGGATGCTTCCAGGCAATCCACCTGGAAACTGCTGACAATCTGAAGGTCTCCGGTGCCCTGTGGAAAAGGGAAGGTTCCTATGAGAGTGAGAATATGCAGAGTTCTCTCAAAAAAACTGAGTTACTGGTAAGCAACCTCAATTTACCTAGACTGCTTCTTTCCCTAAAAGAGAGTGTGCTCTCTTCAGTATTCAAACAGTTTGTTTCTTGTAAGCATTCCAAATAGAAGAAACAATTCCATAATAAAAAACCCTCCAGTTTACAAGAAGAGTTAAGGCTCTTGCAAATTCAATCATGCACTAAAAAGCATGGATATTGCAAGTTAAGGCTCCCGCCTTAACGTCCGTGCCAGGTTAGCAGTAAAGACATTGTACAATCTCACATATTGTGTTCACTTACAATCGAACCGAACTCTTGAATGACCGAACAGTTCGGTCGTGTTTGGATGAGTTCGGATGAGTTTGGGGGCAGGAAAAACGTCTTTTCAGGGCCAAAAATTAGGTTTCTGTTTGGTTTCTGTTTTGATAGTGCTATTTTTGACTGTTCGGCCAAGTTTGGCCAACCCGAACTCGGCTGAACCGAACCATCGAACCTGAACTCAGGTTTCGAACTGAACGACCGAATATCCGAACCGCATTCTGTTCGCCCATCCCTATAGCCCACTAGAATTCATGTTTGGTCCATACAGCCCCCACTCAGCCCCCCCATTCGCATTTTTAGCATGTCCAACCTAATAAACAGGCAGCCTCCTACATGTAGTTGTTGTGTGTCAATGCAGCCCCCCCCCCCCGGTTTAGTATGACAAACGTAATACATGGGCAGGTGTTCTTCCTTGCTGCGCACTGCCCACTACCTCTTCCCCTTCCCAGTATCCTGTCCCATCCAGTGACTCTTAGCTGTGCCAAACCATTTTAAATTCGTTTTTAATAACTTTTATATTATTTTAATTGTTTTATGTTGTGTTGGAAGCTGCCCCGAGATACCGTAGGCATGAGGGGGCGGCATATAAGTGTGCTAAAATAAAATAAATAAATAAATAAATAAAATAAATAAATGGGAAGAAGAACCCACCCCAGCTGATTATTTTACTGTTGAAACGAAGTCTTCAGAAATCTTCAGAAATTACCAAAGTTTGGGGTCTTTGACCCTGAAACAGCGTTTTTCTAAGTTCTGGGATCGCAGCCATTCCTAGGGAAACTTCAGAACCCTTCGAAAACTTTGGAAGCACCTGGACCTGGCTTGAGAAGCTCTGAGAAGCTTCTGGAAACTGCCATATTTGGTTGGGGGAGTGGAAGGGGACAGTTGAGTCATGTGGTAAGGCAGATTTTGAATCAATTGGCTGGCCAAGCCAGATGGCTAGTTTTGATTGGTAGAAGCTGCAGCCAATAGAAAGAGAAGTTCCAAAAAACAAAAGTCTCACACACACACAGAGCCATTTCCCATTCTCGGATTAATTTAACTGTGTGTTGCTACACAACTGTGAGTAATTGGCTGGACTGGGCTGGGGGGCGCTCCTGGCATAGCATGGTATGGTTTGGCCTGGCCTGCCTGTGCATAGGGCCAATGCTGGGGCATGGGGGGTTTGCATGCCATATATATATATTTTTTTAAAAGTTGTGTTCCAGGGGGCACATTGCTTGCTGGCTAGTGCTGCTTGGCTTCGTTTAGCTTTGCTTGACTTGGCAGACAGCCGCACCATGATGAGCCAGATGACTCTCTCTGCCTGGTTCCTATACCTGGTCTTTCAGTGCCACACCGTCCAATTCTCCATGCTAACAGGGTGTGGATGGGCAGGTGAGGGGTGTGAAAAATGCTGTCTGCTGGGCTGGCTGGCTTTTTGTGGGAAGGATCTGCGTTGCACTCGGTGTTGTTGATGGTCTGTCTGGCTGCCTCCAGTTGCTGGGGGCATGGGGGGTTTGCATCATATGACTAGTACTATGTTACTATGCTGTGCCCGTCCAGAAAATGTCCTCGCACAGGGGATTCTAAATGCTTTCCTCTCAGTTCAGAGAATAGACATTTCTCTCACACTCCAAAATGAGAATTTTCTTTAGAAATATAATTGCTTTTAGGCTCTCCAAAATACCAACCTTGAGATCCCTGTAGACTTGAACAAATCTGTCTGCTGGGAGCTTAATCTGTCATCTCAATCATATGTTTCTTGTCACAAATAGAAGAGCTTGTCAGCCAGTGCCATGCTGGCACCCCACTGTAGCATGAGAATTGTGGGCCTCCTCATGGTGAGACGAGATCTCTGAATGGTGTGTGTCCTAGTTGCGATGTGCCCTTGTTGTTGGGGGATCAGTCTCTGCCAGTTACAGTGACAGTTCTGTAGCAACGCAACAAGGAAAGCCATTCATTCAGTCTGCCCCATTTCCACCTTTCCACCCCAGTGTTTCAGCCCCCACTGATCCTTCCCACCCAATGTAACAGCCCTCCACCCACACGAAGGGAAGCTGGGAAGGAGTACCTGGCCTATGTTTCTGCAACAGGATCTCAGCACTACACATTTCTCCTGCTGCGATCACTGTACCAGAGAGAAGAATATACAAAAATCAAGCACTGCCAGTAGCAGTGCTCCCCATCCATCCACCATTGCCCACCATTTCTGCCTGCCATTTCTCCCTCCACCTGCTTCAAGGGAAGCAGGAATTAATACCTGACCTAGGTTGCAACTGGGGAGGGTCTTGCAGTGGAATTGGACACTCTGCCTCCACTCTAAACAGTGGCGGCTGGTGGGTTTAGAGGTTGGTGTCCATCTGTGTCTCCCCCCATCTGTCTCCCCACCCCCATCATGCCCCCATCTGTCTCCCCCATGTCCTCCCACCCACATCATGCCCCTATCTGTCGCCCCC
>QEPC01010651.1:1021722-1099857 GCA_003113815.1 Sphenodon punctatus | reverse complement strand
TGGTACCCCGAAATCCGGTACCGGGTCCGGATTACCGGGCCGAATCCGATAATGCCGGTACGCCCGATACCGGCATTATCGGATACCGGATTCTACCGGTTTCCCACCCCTATTGGGCACATTCTGCTAACCAGGACAAGCTGGGACAAAGCAAAAGCATGGGACGAGCTGAGACTAGTGAGTGATGCTCAGAACAACAAAAAGGGGTTTTCCAGGTATGTTCAAAGAAAGAGGAAGAAAAAGGAAGTGGTAGGTCTGCGGCTTGATGAAGATGATGAAATGTTAACAGGTGACAAAGATAAGGCCATACTACAACTCCTATTTTACCTCCATCTTCTCTCAGAAGGGAAACTCTGTCCAACCTGGCAAAAGTAGCATGAATGATGAGGGAAAAGGAGTGCAGCTCAGGATAGATAAAGAGTTGGTTGAAGAATACGTAGCTACTATATTATATTATTATTATTATTAGCAAGCATTTATATAGCACCAGCAATGTACCTGGCACTTTACAAAGTAATGGAATAGACACGGTCCCTGCCCTAGGGCTTACAATCTGAGAGATGGAGTGGGGGAAGAGGGGAGACAAAGGAAGGGGAACAGAGGGAGAGACAAGGGGTGTAACATTCACAAAGATGTGAGGTCTCAGCAGTGCACGTCCTTGGCTTGTAGGGATGTGCGAACAGAACGCGGTTCAGATGTTCAGACTTTTGGTCGTTCGGTTCGAAACCCAAGTTCGGGTTCAGCTCTTTGGGTTGACAGAGTTCGGTTCAGCCGAACATCCGAAAATAGCGCTATTGATACCAAAATCGAAGATTATTTTTTTTGTATCGATATCATTTGACCCTGGGACCACCGCTGGTCTCCACCCCTGGTGCCAGGAAGTCTTCTCCTCAGCTGCCTCCCCCATCCAGTCACGTTTTCCCCACCCGAAGTCACATTTTTCCAGCCCCCAAACTCATCCAAACTCATGCGAACATGACCCAACTGTTCAGCCATTTTTGAGTTCGTTTCGGACATTCGGTTCGGACTTCCGAACAGACCAAGTTCGGGCCGAACTCCGAACATCCAAACCGCGTTTGCACATTCCTATGGGCTTGGTTACATCAAGAATGATGTCTGGCTGGTCCATCTGGTGGGGATATAATTATACAGACCTCAGGTAACAGATTGTGCTGGATGGTAGGTATCAGGAGTTAGGAGAGGGGAGCGAGGAGTCGGGGAGGGCAGAGTGGAAGAGGTGGGTCTTGAAGAGGGATCTGAAGGTACAAAGGGAGGGGGCGAGGTGGATGTAGACAGGGAAGGAGTTCAGGCATGGGGGGGAGGCAGCTAAGGTGAAGGGATGAAGGCGGTTAAGGAGGCATGGGAGGGTGAGAGAGGGGACAGAAGAGGAGTGGAGTTCATGGACTGGAGTACGGAGGGAAATTAGCACAGAGAGGTAGGGGAGAGCAAGGCTTTGAAGAGCTTTATAGGTAAAGACTAGGAGCTTGTGCAGGATTCATTCAGGAAGGGGGGTCCAGTGAAGATAGGAGAGGGGGGTTGCACGTGGTCGAAGTGATGGGCAAGGTGGATGACCCTGGCAGCAGAATTTTGGATGAAGATAAGGGGAGAAAGGGGAGAGTGGGGGAGGCCAGTGAGAAGGAGGTTACGATAATTGAGGCGAGAGATGACCAGGGCGTGAACAAGGGCTTTGGCAGAGGAGACGGAGAGAAAAGGGTGAATCTTAGCAATGTTATGGAGGGAGAAGTGACAGGATTTGGCAACAGAGTCAATGTAAGGGTTTAAAAGAAAGGGGAGAGTCAAAGATGAAGCCTAAGCTATGGGCTTGGGGGATGGAAAGGATGATGCCCCGTCAATAAGGATCGACAGGGAGGAGGGAGAGGAAGGATGGGAGGGAAGATAAGGAGTTCAGTTTTAGCCAGGTTGAGTATGAGTTGACGTTGAGACATCCAGGTAGAGATATCAGAGAGACAGCTGGTGAGGCGAGTTTGAACAGATGGAAAGAGAGAGGAAGTAGACAGAGAGTTGAGTGTCATCAGCGTAGAGGTGATATTGGAAGCCATGGGAAGCAATGAGTTTTTTCTAGGGACAGGGTGTAGATAGAGAAAAGGAGCGGGCCAAGGACAGAGCCTTGGGGAACACCAACCAAGAGGGGAAAGGAGGAGGAGGTGGAGTTGGCAAGAGACGCATTGAAGGAGCAGTCAGAGAGGTAGGAGGAGAAACAGTCGAGGACAGAGCCAAGGAAGTGAAGTGAGTCCAGCAAGAGTGAGTGGTCAACAGTATCGAAGGCAGCAGAGAGGTCAAGGAGGACAAGATTGCCGGGGGAGAACACCTAAAAACAGGCAGGTGGGCACCCACCATATGTGGGTTATTGTCTCGTTTGTTCCACCCTTTGTTTTAGAAAATCTTTCCTTTATATTATTAATTAATGTTTTCTAATGAGAAGAAGGGACCTTAATCTGGTGTTAACAAAATCTTTGGTACTCAGAAGCCCCTGCAGTGGCCTCAGACACGTGCCAAAATAATGTTTTCTCATCATGGATTTTTTCTCTCCCCATTTCTCTCTGTATCCAAAACTAAAATCTCTAACTCATTACCCAATCCTCTGAGTCATTCAAAACTCCTCCCATGGTATGTTTGATTTTGAACGTTATTTGTGTCCAATCTTAAACATGTTTCAATAGCTTTGATTTTTTATCAAGAGAAATTGGTAATATGTTGTAAGCCACCCTGGGCGTCATTAGGAAGGGCAGCATATAAATCTGAATAAATAAGTAAATTGACAGTGTGCAAGAACCAGCAAGCCAAAGTCCTGTTACATAAACCTGTTAATAGCCTCCAGTACCAAATCTGTTCAGATAATGCAGTAACATAACAGTGCACTGAAAGCAGGCTCACCTCTACTGAGTAATGTCACTTTATGCGTTACTGGGATACAAGCCAGTATAAAAGCTGAGCAGAGAACTGATGTTTTCCTAAAAGTTCACTTTAATCTTATAATTCTTTTTCTGTAATTTCAAGAGTATAAAAAACCACAAACATTAATGCCCAGATTGGGAAAATTTTTCTGTTGTTTTGTTTTGTTTTTACAGAGAAATTCGCAATGCTAGAAACCTAAGTTACATAGATCCTGATGCCTTTAAGAACCTACCGCTGTTAAAGTACCTGTAAGTACTTGGAAGTGAATCCTCATACATTCTGCTGTAGATAGACTGTGCTGTAGATAGACTATTAGAATTGTCATTTCTTTTTTATTCTTTCAGCCCTAGATGGAAACCCTTCTCGCTGTGGTTTCTTTTTAAAGTGAAATATCTATCTAGTTTGGGGCTTTCCAGGTGCTCTGTGGGCAAAAAGAGGGTTGCAACTTTTTGCGGAAATGATCCTGCTCATTTCTTGGTCTGCTTTTGGAATCAGAGGTTGTGGTCACACCAAGGTTAAGCCAGATGTTTAGGGCTGCTTTTAAACGAGTGCAAGAAACACGCTGCATAAAATCATGCTGTGCGTAAATATCCTGCATGTAGGATTTAGATGTGACATTTTGCGCGTTAAAGCCATATGCACATTCTTTCAAAGACACAAATTAAATACCTCGATGTCAAAGTATTTAATTAGCACCTTTAAAAGAATGCGCAACTGGCTTTAACGCACGAAATGTCAAGTCATGGGTTGCTTTTAAATGAGCAGTCGCCGTTGCGCGACATTTCAAAATCCCGCAAGGTGAGATTAGACGAGACAGACGTCCGGGATCATGCGCATAGAAGGTGGTCGCGCATTGTTTGCAGACCGCGAATTAAATACCTCACAGTCGAGGTATTTAATTCATGGTCTTGTCAGGGCCAGGGCGCAGCGACGAACAGGGCATGCACGCCCGCGCTTCCATAGGGCAGGGGGTAGGAAGGGGCCCCAGGCTAGGACACACTGAAGGCGCATACCAGGAACGCCCCCTCTGGGCAGCAGGGAGGGAAACAGAGACGCGCCGCCAGGGGATGCAGGAGATGGGTCCCTCCCCCTCCACACAGGGACTTCAGGCCAGGCACCAGCTGTAGCCCCGACACCATCACGGAGCAAAGGGGCGGAGCCAGGACCGATGTTGCACCGCTCTGCGTGCCTGCAGACGCACGGGGGTCGGAGCTAAGGGGATTTAAAGGAAAACCCCAGTCTCTCCAGTGCCGGCGATCAGCGAAGCTGTGAAGCTGGCCGTTGCGATTCTGGTGAACTGTTTGAGTGACTAGAAACTAAGCTGAGGGTGAGAGTGTTGGAGTGAGCGGTGAGAGAACGGTGAGCGCTTGCGTGAGTGGAAGATACAAGATTATTGTGTAGAAGAAGTTAGGGCAAGCACTAACCCGTCTGCCTCGTGCTCTCCCTTGTCCCTTCATCCCTTCCCTATTCCAAGGTGTGGGGGCTCTGCCCCTTCTTCCCTCTCCCCCTCCCAGGTGCTTCCTTTCCCGCACAGATATTTCTGACACTTGAGGAACTAACCCTTCACGGCGTGAGTGGGGGTGAGAGTGGTGCGAGCAGGGATTCATTCCCCTGTGGAGCATGGGGGAGCTTGCACATGCCACTTGCTGAGGGCCGCGCCCCTGTGATGACACAGCCTCGTCCTTGTTAGCACATTTGGTCACCTTACAACCTGAGGGGTACTTTTTCCACACGAGCAACTGTGTGGGCATCTCTCCCTCCCGGGAGTACTCGCAGAGTGGGTGTTGGGCATGTGGGCAGTGCCAGGTCTGTGGGTCCTTCCTGCAACAACTCCGTGTCCCCTCACAGGTCTGCAAACAATGCGCGACTGCCTTCTATGCGCATGATCCCGGACTTCTGTCCCGTCTAATCCCACCTTGCGGGATTTTGAAATATTGCGCAAGCGGGTCGCGTGACGGTGACCCACTCGTTTAAAAGTGCCCTAAATCCCAAATATGGGATATTTACATGCAGCGTGATTTTATGCAGCGTGTTCGCTGCACACGTCTAAAAGCGGCCAAAGTCTCCTTAGTTCCCAGTGCTAAGGCACTGTAAAACTGAATGGATAAAATTCTTTGTCATACTGTACATTTCAGTTAAATTAGTCCCTTTCTATCTTTACCATTTTTACTAGTAAATGAAATTACACAAATATGAATTCACATTTAATACACCTACTTTTCAAAACGTTCCACTCAATCAAGATCCTCATTAGACATCTCATACAAAAAATGGTCAGAAATGCTAAAGAGTTTAAGGCTGGGGTGGGGAACCTTAGGCCCAGAGTCCAAAACAGGACCACAACTAGTTTTTATTTGGCTCCTTTCCAGTTCCTGGATCTGATCCCTGGATTCAGTTCCAACCCCTAAGTGCTGAAATAGTGACCTCAGAGTAAGGGAGCAGAGGTGAGGGCATGTACACAAGGATAGGGGGCATATCCCTGACATGGATTCATAATCTGGGCCCTCCTCTTCCTGAGCACATCTATTAAGTACCTCTTTCCCACCTTCTATGCGGCCTTTGTAACTCAACTTGTACTAGTTTTCAAAGTGGCCCACTGGGGTTCTTCATCTCCACTTTAAGGTGGGAGGGAGTGGGATGCAGGATGGTTGGGTGGGGGAAGATGGGGTGTGGGGGTTGCAGATGAGTGGGGCTGGGCTGAAGGAGGGTTTCCTGGGAGGAGATGGGGTGGGTTGCAAGTGGGGTTAGGTGGGATAGATTGGGGAGAAGGGTGGAGGCTGCAGGGGAAGAAGGTGGGGTGCAGGACTCAGGAGGGCAGGTTGTGCGTGGGGGAAGGCGTGCCAGCTGGAAGGGGATGTGGGCGGGGAACAGGAGTTTGCTGCAGCAGCAGCAGCAGCAGCCACCGTATGCCCAGCGTGCGTGGAAAAGGGCTGATAGGAGCCAGGGTTTTGAGGGATGAGCTTGAACCACAATATATTTTAATCTTCTCAGAGTGCTGGAATGATGCTTGGGTAAAATACAAATGTAAGATTCTCTGCGCACGACAAAACGGCCTTCCCCCACTTTCAACCACAACAATCTCCCAGTAGCAAGGAAGGATTGTACTCACTAGCGTTCTTCAGCCTTCAGGTGCACAGTTGGACCTGGTGCTCAGGGAGGAGCCGGGCAGGGCAGGGTGTGTACACCTCTGCTGGCCAAGTGTGGCCTCTGGAAGTGCTCCACAGCTGTTCGGGGAGGCGGGAGAGTGACTCCTTTCCCCTGCTCCACCACATCCCCAGGCAGCAGCCTCCCCGAACAGTAAGTGCTGTTGGTAAAATCAGACTGCACAGAGCTCCCAGCCTCTCCACAGTGGAGCCAGGCAGACGCAAGGGCAGTGGTCTCTCTGTATGTGCTTGGCAGCAGCCCACTCCCCACCAGACCTCAACCCTGGTCTGGCTAACTTCCAGCTAACCCCAATGGGCCCTGGGCCCGGGTGCAGTCGCACTTTCCTGGGACAAGGCTGAGTTTCCACAACCCAAAGATCTGACTCTGCAGTTGAAATAATAATTATTTTTATTTTTATATAGCGCCCCCCCGCCATGGCACTCGGAGTGGTTTACTTACAAGAATTTAACACACTTGTAATCCTCACAACAACCCATTCACCAAGTTGTGGTGAATACAAGTGATTTTGCTTGAAAAGTAGATAACAAAATTGTCACAGCAGGCAATAGGTGATTCGGGTTCATGACAAAGACAGACCGGATTGACCAGGTCATTCATCACCCAAAATAGCACCAAAGGGCGGGACTTTGCAGAAACTATGATAGCAGATAATAAGGCTTTCTTTGCCACCATTACAACCATGGCATAGTCCTTTAAAAACAATCTAGGCTGCCATCGGTTGGCTTCAGTGTGAGTCAAGCACCACCTGTGCTCCAACCGCCTACACTCCCGCTTCAACCACTTCAGGTCCTCCATATACCAGGCAGACCTATGCTGTCGCAACAATGGAGACAGACACCTTGGTGGAACTGTGTCAGTGGCACTGCTTAAGATGTCATTCAAGTGACCAGGTCATCAAGAGAGTAGCCATCAAGGTCAGTGGGTAAATCCCCCAGAGACATCTGGAAGCCAATTGGATCCATTAGACTCTGAGGAAAGACCAACCTAACTGGTCCACAACCCCAATGGGGGCACAGGAGGGTGAAATACTGGGTTTTCAAAAAGTAATGGTCCAACTATGACAACAGTGTTATAACAACACCCCCAATTATTGGAACCCCTGTCTCCAGGTCAGTGCAAAACATCCGATCCAACATGTGTCCCACCTCGTGTCATGCCAGATATTATCTGGGGTAGACCCATGGTTGTCATGTAGACCATGAAGTTCCACTCTAGCCCCCAAAGACTGGTTCCAGTGTGTATGCTGAAGCCACCCAAGACTGTAAGTCTGGGTGACCTTAACACCACCTCTGAGACCAACTCAGCCAGCTTGGTCAGGAAGTCTGCTGTGCAGTGGGGTGTTCAGTACACCAGCAGAATCCACAATCTTTTCCCAGCCATTTCCAACACAAGGTGGACACACTCTATATTGGGAGAGTTAGGCATCGGATATCTTCAAAAGACCAAAGTGTCTTTACAGATTACTGCCACCCCACCACCCCAGGGCCTGATCCTAGGCTGATGCTGCAGTGAGTACCTGGTTGGCACCATCTGAGACAATATAAGACCAGATACCTCATCCAGCCAGGTGTCTGTAATGCAGATGAGGTCAGCAGCCTCATCCCGAATAAGCTCAAAGATGGTTGATGTTTTGTTTTCCACTAACCTCTCATGAAGCAGCATCAGCTTTAGCTCATGGGCCCCAATGAACTCAATCCCTAAATATCCCAAGACAGATGGGAATCAGGACATGGGAACAGACTCAAAGTGCCTCTCCCAATGTCCCTGATTATATCCCTCCCCCTATCGTACCTCCCCATGCCTAACATGACCCCAGTTAGTCCAATGGCTGCCACACACTACCTCCCCCACGAAGGCCCCCCTCCAGCTTCTGATAACTATTCCCCACCCTCAAGCACAGGAACCCTCAGAAGGCCGACAACACCTTTGGGGGAAGGGTGGCCGGAGATTATATGCCAAGCCTGGCATTCCTGGAAGAAGATTGGCAATAGAAGCAGGTTGGAAAACCCCTCATAATTCTCCAACCCAAACCAGCTCTTCCCCCAAAAGAAATACTTCCTTCCCACCCGTACCTCAATCCCACCAGACCCATATTCCTCATCCTCTTCCCCCAACCCATCCCAACCACCTCCATTGTCTCTTCCACACCAGTAGAACCCTAGCCCATGCCCCCTCTCACTGGGGGGCCTTAGCACCCTTCCCCACCCCTGATCCCCCATGCTTGTACCCCCTCTCACTGGGAGGCCATGGCACCACCCCTTCCACCCCAACCGATGATTGTGAGCCACCCTGAGCTGTTTGGACAGGATAGGGCGGGATATAAAAATTTGAAAATAACTAAATAAACTCTGCCCATCCCCTCCCCTTTTATTTTATTTTATTTATTTTTATTTATTTATTTTAAACATTTGTTACCCCGCCCCTCCTGCCATAGGCAGCTTGGGGCGGCTTACAATCACTAAAAACAACAGAATTTAAAACAACATAAAAGGAGGGAAAATAACTCATCCCACCCACCCCCAATACCCAACCCCCACCACCATTACCCATCTCCCCTGCCAAATGCCTGGCGGAACAGCGAGGTCTTACAACTTCTCCGAAAGGAGGAAAGATCCAGGGCCGACCGGGCCCCCACTGGAAGGGAGTTCCGCAGCCATGGTGCGGCCACTGAGAATGCCCTCTCCTGCGTGGCCCCCTGAGAAACTCGGGGGACCTTGAGCAGGGCACCCCCGGATGACTGCAGAGGCCGATCCAGGACCCGGGGAGTGAGGCAATCTCACAGATAGGTAGGGTCCAGGGCATTTAGGGCTTTATAGGCCAAGACCAACACCTTGAATTGGGCCCAGAAAACTACCGGCAGCCAGTGCAGAGATCGGAGCACTGGTGTAATGTGATCCCAGTGGTCCAGACCCACCAAGAGCCGGGCCACCTCATTCTGCAACAGCTGCAGCTGCTGAGCCGTCACCATAGGTAGCCCCACGTAGAGCGCGTTACAGTCGTCTAACTGAGAGGTAATAAAAGCATGGATGATCGTGGCCAGGTCAGGAGCTGAAACCAACGGCTGAAGCAGCCACATCGGATGTAGTTGGCGAAAGGCACTCCTCGCCACAATCTCCACCTGGAGATCCAGGTGGAGCTGCGCATCAAGGAGCCCCCCCAAACTCCATCACTTTACCCACTAACATCACCTCCGTCTTGTCAGGATTCCGCCTCAGTTGATTAGCCCTCATTCAATCCCTCACAGCCACCAAACACCGAGTAATCACCGAGACTGCTGGGCCTGGGTCAGTTGAAAAAGAGGTACAGTTGAGTGTCACCAGCATATTGATGACACCGCACACCAAACCCCCTAATCACTGAGCGGCTGCATCTACACGTTGAACAGGAGAGGGGACAAAACAAAATCCTGCAGGACTCCACACGAGAGGTCACAATATGATGAAAAATAATCCACGAGCACCACCCATTCGGTTCTTCCAGTCAGGAAAGAGTGTAACCATTCAAGAACAGTCCTGCCCACCTCTGCACAGTCCTGCAGGCGCGTCACCATCTCATGATCAACGGTATCAAATGCAGCTGACAGATCTAACAAGATCAACAGGGTCGAACGACCCTGATCTAATTCTCGGCGTAGGTCATCTACCAAAGCCACAAGTGCAGTCTCGGTGCCATACCCCAGATGGAAGTCCGACTGAGAGGGATCAAGAAAACTGATGTGATCTAGATGCCGCTGCAGCTGCTGAACCATTACCCGTTCAATAACCTTCCCTAAAAAGGGAAGGTTAGAGATAGGCCGATAGCTGGCAGGGGAGTCAACGTCAAGTGATGGTTTCTTGAGCAGAGGCCGCACCACCGCCTCCTTGAGACAGCCCAGCACTCTGCCCTCCCTCGTGGAGGCTTTTGACCACCCCGGCCAGCAATGGTCCCATTGTCTCTCGGCAGGACTTAACCAACCAGGACGGGCACGGATCTAATTCTCAAGAAGTAGCCCTGACTACCCCAAGAGCATCCACCGCATCAGCGGGTGTCAGTGACCAAAATTGATCCCACAAAACCGGACAAGGCTGGGCTTCCATAGCCTTTGGTTCCCTGTGGTGAATGTGAGCGATTTTGTCAGCAAAATTATCCACAAACATGTCACAGCAAGAAGTAGATGACTGCACTCTGAGGTTTATTTATATATAATTTATTTATTTATATAAGGTTTCTATCCCTCCCCTCCTGCCCACAGGTCAGCCTGGGGTGGCAAACAACAACTATAAAAAACAATAAAACATTTAAAACAGTTAAAAATTCCACATTATGTAGGGGGGGGAAAAAACACTCCCTCCCCCCCAACCCCACCCACCCAATCCCTACCCCTCGCCAAAGACCTGGGGGAACAGCCAGGTCTTACATAAACATCGAAAAAACAGGAGAGTGGGGGCCAACCGAGACTCCTCCGGGAGTGAATTCCACAGCACAGGGGCGGCCACCGAAAAAGATCTAAAAGATCCCTGTGGCTACCCGCCTCGCCCAGGGAGCCTCCAAAAAGGCTCCCACGGACGATCTCAAAGGTCGCACAGGCACATGGGGAGTGAGGCGGTCCCGTAGATAAGTAGGACCAAGGCTATGAAGGGCTTTAAAGGTTAAAACCAGCATCTTGAACCTGGCCCAGTGCTTTATAGGTAGCCAGTGCAGAGCCCAGAGCACTGGTGTCATGTGCTCCCTGCGGCCCACTCCCATAAGAAGATGGGCCGCTGCCTTCTGCACCAGCTGCAGCCTCCGGACCAGTGCTCCGGACCAGGTTGAGGGAGGCCGGACTGACCAGCCCCCGCACAACCCGGAAAAGCTTCACTAGATGGGATTTTGCGGATGCTATGAGAGTAGCAAAGAACTACCTCTTTGCTACCTGCATAGCCATGGCATAGGCTCATAAACTGGCTCTATGCCACAATTTGTCAGTTTCAGCACACGAACAATGCCACCATCGCTCCAACTCCGCCCATCTCGCTTCAGCAACCACAGCTCCTCAGAAAACCACAGAGGCCTGCGGAGCTGTCGCCTGGGCAACAGACGTCTAGCAGTCCTCTGATCCGTGGCCTTAGTCAGCAAGGTGTTCCACAGCACAGCGAGGTCATCAATGAGACGGTCATCAAGGTCAGAGGATATCTCCCCCAGAGCATTCCGGAACCGCTGTGGTTCCATCATTCTCCGGAGGCGAACCATCCAAATCAGTTCAGCACCTTTCCGAGGGCAGACATGCGCCAGGAGCGAGGTCTGCAGGAGGTAATGATCCATCCATGACAAGGACACAGCTGATATTCTCCCCAACTAACGGAGCACCCGCCTCAAGGCTGATGCTAAACACAAGGTCTAAGGTATGTCCCCGCTGATGAGTTGGGCCGATAACCATCTGGAACAGGCCCATGTTTGCCATGGCGGCCATGAACTCATGCTCCGCTTCCTCAAGGTCATCATTGGCATGAATATTGAGGTCCCACAAGACTACTGTCTTTGGGGACCACCACACCACCTCCGACACCACCTCTGCTAGAGCATGCAGGGAGGCTGCTGCACAGGCAGGTGCATGGTATCCCAGCAGACCCAAACTGTCAACTGCCAAATCAAACACAAGGTGGAGACCCTCAATACCCAGTATGGATTGGGTATTTACTGGGAGACCATGGCACCACCATCCCAGAACTACTGTCACCCATCAAGCCTACCCCGACCAATATCCCTCTAAAACCTTTAGAATAAAAAATACAAAGCAAATAAAATAGGCCCAGCCACAACCTCTGACTGCCAAACGGCAGCTAGTTTTTGGCATCTGCCACAGACATCCACCTGCAGGAGGTTGGAGGCTTTTATCCACTGGAGGGCAGAGACTGGGGAGGGTGACAGCCCCAGAAGTTATAGTCCAGTTCCAGCCCCTAGTTCTACTCCCTCAGCAGTGACACCTTTCTTGTATTATTTGTACCACAGTAAGTCACACAGTATGTTAGCTGCTTTCCAAATGTATAACAGGGACCTGTGTTCACTGTGTTTTTCCCATTGCCACTAATGGGGAAAACAGTGAACACGGGTCCCAGTATCTATGGTAGTGGTGATCTTATGGATTAAATTACAGTTCAGATTAAACTAAACTTAAATGCCTAACTGAGTCAGACCAATGGTCCATCTTAGCCCAGTATTGTCACAACCTGACATGGCAGCAGGGCTTTCAAATTTGGGTCCAAATCTGGCTCTTCCAGGGTCTTTGGCAGAGACCATCCTGGTGTGCTACCTCAGACCCCTCCAGGCCCCCAGTGGAGGCCTCCCCCAGGCATGCTACCAGGGATCCTGAGGTGGAGATGCCAGGGATTGAACCTGGGAGTGGGACCTTATACATGCAAAGCACACGCTCTTACCACTTGAGCTAGGCCTGCCCCCCCATCTGCAGTTCTGATCTTGCAATTTCCAGATTTAAATACGGATCCATATTTAAATCAATTAAAACCTTTACAATAATTTTTTTTAAAATAGAAAATGATAATCACAGTGCATGTGCAAACTGGCTACCAGACCAATCTGTACATGTTCATCCTCTTACAAAATGGCGGCGGCACTGTTGCCACCGTTTTGGACAAGGACAGCCAGTCTGTGCATGTGCAAAATAGCTGCTGCACATGCGCAGACTGACTGCCCTTGTGCAAAATTGCAGTAACACTGCTGCCGCCATTTTGGAAGAGGATGCGCAGGTGCAGAATGGTCCAGTGGCCATTTTACATATGTGCAGTGATTTTAAAAAAAAAAAAGTTTTAAAAATTGATTAAAACCGAACTGCAGCTGGCGTCATTTGGCACAGTTTTGGTTTGGTATGGATTGACCCGTCATGGCTCATTACGAACAGTTACGGTTCAACCCAAATCTGTAAGACTGCCCCTGATATATGGAGCCTTGCAGAACTCTCAATCTATGAAGAAAAGTAAGTGGGAGAAGGATAAAACATAAACATTTTATAAAATTAAGTAAACATTATTAATTAAGGATGTTATATGAGATGGCTCAGGCAATGGGGAAAATCTCTGAAACGAAACCGTATTTCAGTTGGGAAAAGGTAATGCCCTGAGCTCTAAATTATGGTGTTTTGCAACATTCTTGTGCTTCATGCAATGAATATGTGGGTTATTTCAAACTGAAAGGGAAGATTGTTGCTTCATGGAAACTGACTCTCAGTACAATAGAATATGTTTGTATTTTAACTGAAATAGACACTGAAGGATGAAAAATAAATAGAAATAAGAGTGTAGTCTCTCACAGGCTCATTTTGGGAGTGCAGGTGTCCAAAGAGTTAGATTTCTGAACAATGTTTTCTGGCCTGACTTTCACTTTTAACAGGTCCTGTGTCTTTGTTACTAAGTGTCTGGTTCTCCATTGCAGCTTCATGGGAATTCAATTTACCAACAGTTGATTTCCCTTCCTCAATGGGAATAACTGGCCTTCTCACTAGCCAGCACAGAGTTGGCAAAATAGCCATGACCACTTCTACCTTCTTTACCCATGTATGCCTGTACTGAGTTCATCTCAGCTGAAATAGAGGCCTGGACCAGCTGCTGTTATTCCTCTTCTTCCCAGATACCAATCTTCATGCTTCCAGAATATACACGCTAATTTTCCTTCCCTCCTGTGTATCTTTGCCCTCTCCAGAGTAATTTTAGGTGTTTCAACAGGTTGCAGAGAAAAGCTTGAAAATGTGACCAGTGTCATGATTTATGAGCCTGACTGGATGATATTTTGAGGTTGACAAACCTGCTTGTCACTCTGGGTGTGTTTAAACAAGACACAACCACGCATGGCTGCTCATGAAACACCCACCTGACTGCTTGTGGAAGGTGGTGTGGGTGGATGTGCACTCCTGTGACCCACACAACACCCACTCGTGGGGCACTGGAGAAAAAGCAGGGGAAGGCAAAACAGTGCGTGTGGACAAGCGCTCACACATCCCAGGCCCGTTTAAACTGGGGTGCCCACCCATTCCAGTGGACAGTCCTGTGGCCCCGCTGCCTCCCCATCCTGCCCCCAGCTCTTAAAGGGGTAATGGCTGTCTGTAGGAGTTGCTTTGGAGGCCAGTCCATGGTGGCAGGAGTGTGTGGTGACCACTGAGGGAACCTCCATGTGTGTGGGTGCTCCGCAGCTGTACCACTCAGTGGACACAGAGCTCCCCCTGCCTCTAGCCTTGCTCATTTAAAAACACCCTCTGTCTCGAAGCTTCTAAAATCCTGCTCTTTGTTCTCAAGCTGTTTTCTATATTCCATTTCCCTCACATTCTCAGATTCTCTCACTCTTTGAATTTTCTCTCAAATTACCTTTCCTGCTTCAAATGCCCTACATTGTTGTTCCTTTAATTCACATGTTGACAGTAATCTGCGTTTCTGTCTGTGAGGAGATGTGCTATTTTATTAACTTAAATCTGTGGATCTGCAAGAGTTTGTGGGAGGTGGCATGACAAAACTTTTGAATGCTGATAATGCATAAAAAGTAAATGAGCCAGATGGGGAAATGGTTAACTGACAATCTCCACAGAACCTTGGCTGTTATAGATGAAAATGGCTTTGCAGATTTTCTTCCTGAAACTCCACATTGAAGTGTGAAATGTTTCCCCTGCTCTCTGTGGAGATACAAGTTGGTTTTAGATTAGTCAAAAGTCAGTGAAATTAACATTTCATGCAGCTGTGTTGCAGTACAACATGGAATAAATGTATTAATTATTTTGTGTACAGATATACTCAATTTATTTATTTTTTCCCTCTCTACCGGTGCTACATTTTAGTGGGATTTTCAACACTGGGCTCAAAGTTTTTCCTGACCTCACTAAAATTGATTCAGCTGATCTGAACTTTTTACTGTAAGTATTTGCTATGTAGGGTTGATCGGAATAGTACAGTAATCAAGTGCCAAGCAATCTCATAGATTCCTACTTTTAAACAGTGGTACCACATACGCCACCAAAGTAGAATCTGGAAATCTGCCGAGGAAAGTTTTCATTGGGTGATATTTCTATTCGTCTGCTTCTGGTTCTATTAGGGTACAGTGATTCCATTAACTCTGATTTTTTAATTTTAATCACATTTGAAATTTGTATGTTTTTGTTTTTTTTAATATTCCCCTAAAGAGAAATGCATATTTCTTGGTTAGTATAAAATGTTAAATATGCTGCTAGAAAATGTATTCCTTGTCTACTCTAAAATTAACTTCCCTACCCCCCATAATTTTTGTTGTGGTGCATTTGTATGGAAACTGAAATTTAATTAAGAAAAAAATGAAAGCAGCATTTAAAATTTGTTTTTGGTTAATTAAACAAAATTACTTGAAATGTGCAGGATATAGAAGACCTAAGAAATTAAACTATTTCTGATAAACTGACACCAAAATGAATTAAGGCAAATGCTTTTAAGCAAAAGAGCAACTGAAGTGGTACTTCAATACCCCTGGGGTATTTCAAGTACTTCAGTACTCCCACATCTGAAAGACAGTTGAGTGGGCATAGGGATTCCTCATGTGTGAGAGGCATGAGAGTGGTAGCAGGTGGGGTGTGGGATGGGTTATGGGTGGCTGGGTTTGTTTGTTTTTTGGGTGTGCTTTTTTTTTACATGAGTTCTTATATTTTATTAATGTGTTTTACTGACCGGTTGTGAGCCACTGAGAGCCAAATAGATTGGGTAGGATATAAATCTAAAATGTATGTATGTATGTACTGGCATTCCATTATAAAAAACTGAAAATTATTCAAATGTTTAATGCAATGTCTAACATAATGCATCATGTGTATAAAACTTGCCCTCAGAAGTTATTTAATGATGCCTTCCCTTGGTTCTTTATGAAAAATGCTACTGTTGATTCAGTTAATTTTATGAGCAATGTGTACTGATTAATTCCATTTTCTTTTGTTGTCAGTGGCAGCTGGTTGGACGTTTAGGTTGCTGAGGTGGTTGGTGGGGCCAGCAGGAGGCAGGGCCAGCATGAAAATTTCACACTTACATGATCAATGGAATAGAACACATAATGAATGAAACAAAAACACAGTGTATTCAAAACAAAAAACTACACAATAGTGATGGCATGTAATAAGTGAGTAAAATGCAAAGCTCTGTGTGAAGAAATCAAAAAGGGAAACCAGCATTTACTCCTGTAGATCATGTGCTAGAAAAAAAAAATTGGCAGCTCAATACTTCGTTTGTTTTAAATAAGGGGACATTATATGTATGTGTGATTTGTTTCACTTTTTAATACTGCTATTTTAAAATGAAGAATCCACTCAGGAGAGAAACCCTAACACACAGAGAACCCTTACAGGTACCCTGATTGGTAAGGAAATGCTACAGGGTGAGCTCAGCCCACAGTACACACCAGAGAATTCACTGTACCAGGGAAAGGCCCTCTAAATGCCTAACTGGAGAAAGTTTTAGTGTGAACTTCAGTCCAAGAAGCCAAACAGTTCCCTCATTCCACACCCACCACAGCTGCAGTTGCAGTTGGGAGAGAGGATGGCATGACCAGAAAAGACATCATGGGGCAGATTGCTTTAGCAAGCAGTATAGTAGATCAAAAGCGTAGCTACTAATCCACACTGATGGTGCTGCATTTCTATAATCCCTCACCTCAGACCAGCCCGTGCCATCCCTGCTCTCCTTACACCAGGGTGGGGAATGTTAGGCCCGGGCACTAAATGTAGCCGATCGCAAGTTTTTATTTGGCCCATTTCCAGTTCCTGGATCTGGCCCCTATATCCAGTTTCTACTTTCAAGAACTGAAAATCTGAGTTCAGTGTAAGGGAACAGACATGAGCGCATGTACACAAGGACAGGGGACAGATCCAGGGTAAAGCTTCACCTGTGTTCCCGAAGGTTTGGGCACCCCTAACAAATCTGGAGTGCCTGAAAAGATCCAGCCCTGTTCGGGCACCATCAATTCCCTGTATAGGACCTGACGGGCTACTCAATCGTGCCAGATGGCCTTTGAAAGTGCCAGGCCATGGCAGGGCCACAGTAGCCCAGTCTGGATTCAGTTCACTTTCAAAGGCTGCTTCCCCTCCTAGAGAGTCTCTCAGCTGAAAGGTGCTCTACAGGCCCCTGGTGGGCCACTACATCTTGTCACTTTCAAAAGCATATCTTCTCAGGTGAGAGAGACGGAAGCACTGGCCAGTCTTTGAAACTGGCAAGCTTGTCACTTTCAAAGGCTTCTTTCAAAGGCCCCTCCTACAGCACCTCTCAGCTAAGGAGGACAGAATCAGATCCAGCCTGACCTTTGAAAGTGATAGGATCTGGCTGGCCTTTGAAACTGACAAGCCCCAGCTGGGACCACTGGGGTTGTCAGTTTCTCTGGGTAATGCTTGAATTTTGGGGCATCAGGCACCTGATTGGTCCTTGGGTAGCCCATTCAGTGCCAAATGGGGTGCCCCAAAATGTGGATATTCCCTGCAAGTACTAATTTTAGTACCCATTGCAGCTCTAATCCAAGGCACAGATCCATGATCTGGACCCTCCTCTTCCCGAGTTCATTCTGTAGGCACATCTGCCTCCAGCTTTTATGCAATTCTCAAAGCTTGTACTAATTTTTCAGTTGGCCACTGGGAGGGAAAGGGGATCCTCACCTCTGATATAGCACTTTCAATATCCTTCTTTCAAGCTCCCAGACCAGTGAACAAGAGAGAGAAAAAATACATTGAAAAATCCTTATGATCTGAAATTCCCAGTAGCATCAGTTTGCTTGTAGAGTTGGGGGACAAAATTCAAAGGAGCTAACACCATTTTCTGTTTTCAAAAACACAAAAACCACACAAAGCTGGGTGCAGACTGCAAAGCAAGCATTTTTGAAGTGTTCATGCTGCAGCAGAAAGAATACAAAAAGTTTGTAATTTTGTCTGTAATTTTTTCCACTATGAGCCCATCAAAATATCCCAACCCATTTAAACATTCACAGTTCAAAAACATTTTTTTCTCAAGCATCAGATCCACTCAGGAACAGGGACAGAATTCAAAGGGGTTATCAGAAGAAAGAGCACCACTAAAAGACAATATAAGGGCACGTGAAAAGCAAGTATTTTTGAAGTGTTTACACTTCAAAATATTAAATATAAGCAAGTAAAGCATATTTTCTCTTTAGCTGATGGGATAAAATTTGCTGAGTTTGGAAGTAAAATGATGGTTTTCCATCTGGCAGTTCTGCATACTCAAATAAGGACATATTTTCTGGTTCGTGTATCCTTGCCGTTAATAAAAAAATGTATTCACTTGAAACTTTTTTGATAATTGTGTGAGGACAGATAAGTTGAAACATAATCTAGCACACTTTTTAATATTTCTATTGGATCTACAGGTCTAGTCTGAAAATAGTGAAAATATTAGTACACACTTATTTTAGTAAACTAGGCAGGCCCATCTGCTGGCCAGAACGTTTTTTTTTTTTCTGAAGGTAGGACCACAGGTGCCTTAGTGTAGTGTTGGCAGACACTCCTGTTCATAAATATTAAGGCTGGCGAAGTGGAACTCAGTCTGTCTTGGGGGAATTCTTTCAGACCCCTTTAATATATGGGCCTGTTATGTAGATGTGACTCAACAAGAATACTCATGGGCCTTGTCTTTGCTGTACAGCAAGGATGGGGAGCCTATTTTTTATTTAGGCCCTTTCCAATTCCTGGATCTGGCCCATGGATCCAATCCCTACTCTTATGCACCAAAAGAGTGAGAGCAAGAAAATGAGAATGGATATCAGAGCATACATTCAACAATAGAAAATGGATCTGTGGCATAGATCAGTTAGGCTGAGGGATTCCCTTAGTGATTAACACTGATGACAAAATACTTCAAATTGTTTTTTAAAAAAGCATATGCCCTGCTCTGTTGTGATCAATGTTTAGCCCACTTAGGTGAGGGGTACATCCTCAAGATTACCACAGTAGCACAGCCCAAGTGCTCTGTTTCCTATTTTCATAAGCAAAATCAGCCTAACACATCTGGTATCAACCCATTGCTACCATGCTGTCTATGTGGAGGTATCTAATTTTTCAGAGCAAAAGAACTTCCAAAAGAGGGTGAAATCAAACAAGATGATAGCCCTCTGGAATTTATATTCAGTCTGTGGAGTCCCCAGGCAGCCGCCACTCACGTGTTTAGCATTTCCAACCTAATAAATGGGCAGCCCCCTGCTCCTATTTCATGTGCTTGCAGCAGCTTCCACCAGTGATGATAGAGATCTTCCTCCCCCATGGCTGCCTCTCAGCTGAGAGTTGCACTAGAGATCTCCCTTCCCTTTCAGTCTCCTTCCCCACCTCTAAGGTGAGAGACACTCTAGAGATCTCCCCCCCACACCAGTCTCCCTCCCCACCTCTCAGCTGAAAGGCATGCTAGAGATTTTCCTCCTCACCTCTCAACTGAGTGGTGTGCTAGAGATCTCCCTCCCCCACAGCCTCCTCCCCCGCTACCACCTCTCAGCTGAGAGGTGTCCAGACTGTAATGCCCAGTGGATGGCAACACAGCTGAGGTGAAGGAGGTAGCTAAGGCACAGCCTGCTATTTCTTCTCCTATTTCTGAAACAGAAATGGTTTAAATTTGCTGGTCTCTGAAAGGAATAATATGATTTTGCTATGTTCAATAAATCAGGCAGAGCTGGCACATTAACCAATAATGTAACCCTTCCTATCTTATAAAAGCTGTACATATTACAGATATTCTGAATATTTATGCCCCCCCTGAGCAGCTGAAGGCATTTGAACTTTAGCCTCACAATTGATTTAAAAGTTTATGTAACAAAACTAGAACTGATAGACACTTGGAGGTAGCTAAACAACAAACTATGGGGATATACGTGCTACTCAGACAGGTTCAACTCATTCCAAAATGGACCACATACTGACAAATGGACAAGGTGTGGGTAAATGCATTGAATCTCAAGTGAGAGATGTGAACCTGTCTGATCATAAAACAATAGCCTTAACCATACAAATTATACCCCTGCAAATATGACCAAACAAGAGATGGAGCTTTAACAACAATTTATTGAAAAACAACAAAAGCAGGGACTGGATTGGACAGGACATGAAAGACTATTTAGAGATTAACCTCACTGCAGACACACATCCCTTTTCAATGTGTGGGAAGTTGCCAAGGCAGTAATGTGTGGCAAGGTCCTAAGACTATCAGCCCATCTAAAAAAAAAGAGAAAAGAAAGCAATTAGAGGGCCTAGCAGCAATTAGAGGGTTGTCAGTTTCTCTGGGTAATGCCTTCAGGGCTTAGTTAAGGCAAATCAGCAGAAGCCTACTAAGAAACTAGCCAAACAAATTTATTTATTTTATTTATTTCAATTGATTTTTATCCCGCCCCTCCTGCCACGCAGCCCGGGGCGGCTTACAACATATAAAATACTAAAAACAATTTAAAACATTTCTAACAATAATAAAATATTAAAACAGGGCTAATCACAACTAATAAAAACAAATCCAAAAAGGGTGGGGGGGTTTTTTTAAAAAATCCCTCCCCCTCCCCTCCCACCCTCCCCAAAGACCTGGGTGAACAGCCAGGTTTTGCAACGTTGCCGGAATATCAACAGGTTGGGGGCCAGGCGAGCTTCCTCCAGAAGGGAGTTCCAAATAAAACAAGAAATGGAGGCCATTGATACCAGCAGAACAGCGCAAAATTTAAAAAGCATAGAATGTTTCTACGTTGAAAAAGGAAACAGGCCAGATAAAGCATGTGCCTGGCTGGTTAAGCAAAAAAAGAGAAAAACTCAAATAACTGCAATAAAGAAAAAGGATGGCACAATGACTATTCAACATAATAAGATAAAGCAAATCTTCACATAATTTAATCGTTAACTATATAAATCAGACAACCCAGACCCTCAAAAGATTGACCAGTTTTTACAAAACATGCAAATGCCAAAACTAAACAAAGAGCAACGTGCTTTTCTAGATATGCCCTTCTCAGTGGAGGAGGTGTTAGAAACAATAAAGTCTATGCCCAAAAATAAAGCCCCAGGTCTGGATGAATACACTGCGAAATACTACCAAGCATACTCAGACCTACTGGTGCCGGTGCTGACCAATGTGTTTAATTGGTTTATAGAAGAAAAAGGTATGTCCCCCACATTCTGCAGAGCTAACATTATGCTATGCCCCAAACCGGGTAGGGACCTCTCTGAGCATGGTAAGTACAGTCCAATAGCTCTGCTGAATGTCGATTTCAAAATCTTTTCCAAGACCCTGGCAACAAGATTGGGAGCAATCAGCAAAGGAAATTATATACTCTCAGACCAAGTAGGGTTCATACCAGGAAGATACGCATCTGATAACATACAAAAAACTGTAAATGCTATATACTAGCTTAAGAAGTCCAGACTCACAGCATCATGGATATCGATGGATGCTGACAAGGTCTTTCACTGGGTGCAGACACTATTCCTCCACAAAGTATTACCTAAAATAGGTATGGGAAACCGATTTATCTCCTGGATCAGAATAGTGTATAAACATCTCCAGTCAGATATAAGACAAGGATGTCCACTATCCCCACTCCCTGTTTATTCTGGTGATAAAGGTTCTGGTTTGTGCAATTCAACAAAACAAAGAAATAACATGAATTGGGATAGGTAAACAAGAATATAAAGCCGCGGTTTATGCGGATGACTTGCTAGTGTTCGTTTCTAAACAAAAAATGTCCATCCCCCCACTAATAAAACTTATAGTGGAATTTGGCAGCATAAGTGGATACAAAATTAACCTTAGCAAATTGTCAGCAATGTACTTTGTAGCATCTAAAAATGAAAGAGAGGAAATTAGCAAATTAGCCCCATTTAAAACAGAACAGGCGAAAATTAAGTATTTGGGCGTATATCTCCTGCACAGTTTAGACAACCTCTTCAAGTTTAACTTCTTCCCATTACAAAAAAATGATAGCGGAGGACCTAAGTAAATGGGTGCCCCTGTTATGTTCATGGATAAGGAAAATGAATCTCTATAAAATTAATATCCTACCCAAAGTATTATATGGAATGATAGCACTCCCAATAAAATTACCTGAAGAATTCTTTGCATATACCAGGTCCTCACTCAACAAACATATATGGACAAATAAAAAACCAAGAATAAGTCAACAAACTCTCAAATGCAACACAAGTAGAGAAGGGCTCTCATTCCCAGATCTAGAGGCATACTACAGAGCTTCATCCGTACTCTGAACCATACTTCAGACCATAGCACTAAGGATACGCAATGGATAGATATGGAAAAATCAATACTGAGGATCTCAGGCTTCAGGGAACAGATTGTGGTAGAAGGTTAGGATCAACGGTCAACAATGGAAATCACACTCATTTGCGGGTCAGGCCTGACAAAGCTGGACCAGCTTACAAAGAAAAATGAAACTACTTAAAAGAAACATCACCCTTTACCCCAATAAACAACCAACAGTGTAGAAGCTTACAATAAATGGGCCATTAATTGAAAAGTTTTTTAAAAAGATAATAGACAAAGTCTCACAGCTCTTTAGGGGTGATAGTTTCCTGCTGCAAGAGGACTGCAAAATCCTGTTGCAGGTGAAAGTATATAGCCTCCAATTCTACCAACTGAGGAGCGTAATTATGTCCAACCCTAATTGGAAAAATTTTGTGAGGCCACCCACAACCATGGAGCACATCCTATTCCAACGTGCCCTGAGAAAGGGCTTACTTTCTCGCATATACAAAGCCATTAAAATGGAGGAGGAGTTATTTCAAAAACTGAGAGAAAGAAATTAATAAGAAACTTACCAATGAAAACCGGTCCCAAATGCTTAGACGAATGATAGACAGCTCTTCATCTTGGGAGGTAAAAGATGTACAGGTAAAAGTGATGATGTGATACTACCTCACCGCAGTAAGACTGAGTCACATGATAAAAGGTTATGCAGACAAATGTTGGAGAAACTGTGGTTCTACAAGTAACTATATGTATGGTGGTCCTGTACCAAATTGCTGCCCTTCTGAAGGGGAGTATGGTCTAGAATTAAGAAAGCAACGGGAATTAGTCTACCCTTTATACCAGAAATAGCACTGTGTGGGATATACCCAAAAGTGCCTTTGATGACTGCATACCAAGACACATGTGACCAAATGTTAATGGTAGCACTGAATATAATTGCCAGAAAGTGGAAAGACTGCAGCATTCCTACTATTGAGGAATGGACCACACGTTTGTGGTACACTTTTTTTCCAATGGAAAAGATCCTAGCAACCCTGCTATGCTAGACGAACAAGTGTACATGTTTGATTATGAGAGAATGGAAAGAAAGATAAGATTGTGCATTGTCCTCAAGTGTTTAATGGATAAAAATGTATTGGTTATTCTGTTTGACCTTTTTGTTATTTCACGTCTGTTAAACAGTTATTATATTTTGAATGAAAAATTGGTTTTTTAAAAAAATTATGTAAACAATAGTTGTAATTAGGTGAGATACCTGTGTGTATGTAAAGAGGTTCAATCAGACTATATCTGTTTTGTTATTTGGATGTTTTATTCTGATGATCATTTTTCTATCTATGTTCACAGTGAAATTGCAGATAATCCTTACATGACTTCACTACCTGCGAATGCTTTCCATGGGCTCTGTAATGAATCCCTTACACTGTAAGTTCTTCCAATGCAATTTATGTCAATCTTATTTTCTGTGTGTCTCAAGTGAAATATTGCGATTTGAGATAGCAATTTAGCTTTAATTTATGGTAGACTGCTAAAGCAAGATGTCTTGCATGGATGCTTTCCCCATGGTCTGGCTAACACAGAACACTTCTTTGGAGCAGTGGGTGTTATCACACAAAACGGGGCCCCATGTTGGCTCCCCCCTTTGCCCCAGATTTACCTGCCTGTGTAAACAGTGGCTGCCAGACATTCACTCCAGTTTGGGCTAGGGCAGCTCTACATGGCGTCATCCCCAGAATGGTGCATGTCATGTGGGTAACCTGGGTGGAATCAGGGGAATGTGCTGCCCCTGGGTCATTTCCCGTCTAATGGGGGGCACTAGGTTGGCTGTATTCTCCATCACAGAGTTAGATTGCAGCCTAGAGTGGTAGCGGGAGTGGCCGCAACTCTATGGTGGAGGGGGAGGGATATTGCGTGGGCGAACCACAGCTGGGAGAACCACCGGGCTGTCTTCTGGGGTTCTTGTGGAGTCCATTTGAGGCGGCTGTGGTGGAGGGATCTATAGAGCAGCTCCGGGGTCCAGCGGGCTCCCAGTTCATGTGTTAGCACCCAGTGACTTGGATTAGTGCTGCTTATGCTTCAGAAGGAGTAGAACCAATTGCTGGCCATATATTGCTACAATGTATATTGAACTCAGTTGACCCATTAGGGGTGTGCCTGTCATTTATGTTTTCTTTTTAACTCAAACAATATTTTGTAATTTTGGTTAAGGTAAACAGAAGACATAAACAGAATTTTTTAAAAATGGAATTTCATTTAAATTTAGTTTGTTTTCCTTGACAGTGCCTGCAGTGAGGTTGTGTCAGGCAAAACAAACAGTGTATCAATTCAATCCAGGGAGAAGGGGGAAAGGTAATTGATGGGGAGAACTTGATTGGCATCTCTGCTGGCCAGCTGGGGTTGCTAAGACATCACACAACACTTCACAAACAAACAAAATTCCTGACATAGGGCTTCATTTGGTGCTGACAGAACTTGGTAGCCAACCAGGGGCACTGGCGGGAAGGCACTATGAAAGCTCCTGTCTCTGTATAATCCTACTAAAGGTCTTTTAAGTGCCCCCACCCCCCAATCCGTTAGAGAATTGAGTACCAGAAGGCATAAGAGAGAGAGACCATGGCAGTGAATGGGCTGAAGAGTGGAGACTTTCCTTTGTCTTGCAGCCTTTCAGCCCTTTCCCCTCCCTTCTAGTGCTCCTTGGATGCCCTTCTGTCGACCTTAGATTACACTGCATGACCCTATTCCCTAAAAAAGCCATTTAAGTGAATTCCCATTGAAATGAATGGAAAACAAAATTTTAAACATAAACAAAATAAAAACAACATTAAAAACAAAATCGAAAAAATTCAAACAAACAAAATGAAAACGGAAATGTTCCCGTCTGCACATCCCTATAGATTTCACTCAGTGCATAATTAAACTAGTTGAATTTATTTCCAGAAGATGTTGTGAAGGCCAGAGACTGAAAACAGACAAGATAGTAGCCCATGTTAACTCGCATTACCCCAGGAGTCACCTGCTCACTTGTTCAGTCATCGCCAAAAGTTCACCCACGTCCACCCTGGGACGGGCAGGCAACTGCTATGGGACATGTTGGATGGAAAAGCCTGAGCTAAGGCCTACCCACCCAGGCTAATCTGGATTAACATGCACCCTCCTGTCTGTTAGGCCCCACCCAGCTCTGCCACAGGGCGAGGTCCACCAAGACCAGAGAGCTGCAGGCAAAAAGACCAGAGCAGTTAATGACGTGGCCACACTTCAATGCCCCTTCCCACAGGACCCAACACCTTTAAAGGGAACAAACAGCAAAGGCAAGACCACATTGGACATCCCCAGTATGTACAGCACTGTCAGCCGCCGCGGCCGGCCTCCCGCCCCTGCAGCAGCGGCTTCAGAGGGAGAGGGGCCCCAGTCCCCTCAACGCAGCAAGGCCGCCCGGTCCCAGCACGATGCAGACAGCTGGGAGGATAGAGAGCGCAGCGGGACCACGCCCCCCGCTGCGCCGCTCCGAGCACTTACAGGGACGGGTGGAGGCGCCAGCAACGGACGCAGCACCTACAGTGGAGCAAAGTGTAACGGAGCCATGCCCCCCCCTGCATCGCTCCGAACGCCTGCGCACGCACGCAGGGGGTGGAGCTGGCTCCTTATCAGTCAGGAAGGCAGAGAGCTCTGGGCCGGTGATCAGAGCGGATGCCTGTGGAGAGACTGGCCCCTAACTGAAGCTAAGTGTTTGACTAGTGTTCCCTGCTGTTGATTCCCCTTGGATTGTTCCCTCGTTTGTCCCCTCCCCTCCTGCCTATACCTCTAGCCTGTCTTGTGTGGAATTATAGTGCCCACGTGTGTGTGTAAAGCCTCTCCCCTGTTCCTGGTGAGCAAGCTGGGTGAAAGGGCCTTCGGGCCAGAGCGCAAGCCCCTCCCCCTCCTGGGGTACCCTTCCCCGAACTCCAGCGTGAAAGCCCTTGAGTCCTATCGTCAGCCCTACCGGGGCCCCCTCCCTGGCTCCCGTCACTCCTTCCCCCACTGCTATCTTCCCTTCCCCCCCCCTCGTGGCGTGGAAGTGTGTCTGGGTGGACTCCCTCCTCACTAGATGCTCTGAGCCCTATGATGATAGGGGTCTATGCTCTTGGTGCAAAAGCATACTGAGCGGCCCACATTCTATCCTGACGGGCAACTGGGGGCCTTACGTAACGTGCAGAGCAGTGTGTGTGTGCAGGGTGTGTGGGCTTTTCCCCTCCGTAAGCCCCCACCGTGACAAGCACAGACATAACCAGTACAGACTCACGTCCAACGCCCATCCACAATGCAGCGAGAGACAGCACCAGCCAAAGTGGGGACCATGGAGCAGGAGGACAGACAGTCCTGAACAGTAAGTCAGTGCACCCGGTGTGGGGGAGGAGGGACACAAGCTGTTCCACAGTATGCGTAAGTTATATGTGGTGCACGTCTATCACCATGCTCACAGGCATCTACCAGCACTGTTGCCCCAGGGACATCATCGGGAACGCAGAACCCCACCGGGCCAGTAGAAAGCCCTCAAGCTACTTGCCTGAAGCAGGTCCCTTGGAGTGAGGAGGAGACGAGGACATTCATCGGCCTCCGGGGGACACAGAGATGCAACACACACAGGAATGAGTGGGTATTCCAGGGGATCGCCACCCAGATGGTGCACCTCAGCTACCACCGGGACATGAGCCAGTCCTGGCAGTGGGCGAGGGACCTATGGAGGGGCTACAAGGAGGTGAAGGATAATAACCTCAAATCCGCCCATGGGCACCAAACACAGTACTACATGGAGCTCCTGGACTCATTCCTGTGTATGGACCCGTCCATAGTAGCTCTGAGCCTCGCTGGCACCAGCCTCACCCAGGGCCACCTCTGGATGGACACTTCTCCCCCCTCTGCCAGTCCATGTAGCACCCACTCAACCTGCTAGCTTCTCCCAGGAGGCCAGGCCCTCAGGGACACAGCCCACCATGTCCGGCCACGCCCTCAGCCAGACTTGAGGACACCGACATCACCTTCAGGACCCTCAGCCTCTACCCCCTCAAGCCAGAGAGCCAGTACTCAGTCACGAGCTAAGTGGAGGTGGAGGTGACAAAGGACCCAGAGCCCAAGGGAAGTTGTAAGTGAACACTAGAGGGGGGATGGGGTGGGGGGGCTAGGTGACCCATCCATAGAACAGAGTGGGCATGTAATGCCAGTCACCAACATGGCTGTCACTCCTCGCTGTGTTCACAGGTAGCCAAGATGGCACGGGACACTGAGGCACCATGTGGAGATGGTAGGTGCAGCAAGCAGGTGGGAGGTACCACGGCAAGCTGGTACCACGGCAAGCTGGTGGGGGCTCACGTGATGAATGGGTGGGCATGAAGGACAGGGACGATTGGGCACTGAGACAACAGGCATGATGGCTGGGAGCAAAACAGTGGGCGGAGAAAGCTGGAGTTGTGGGGTCTGAACTAATGACTATCATTTTCGTCTCGCTACAACCATCCATGGGTGCCCAGAGGAACTGGGCCCTGCGGGCACAGACCCGATAGTACAGGAGGTGATAGACAAGACCATATGACAGGCAAAAGAGATCCAGGACGCCATCCAGGGACTGGCCAAGGTGTACTGATGGTTCCTGAAGCAGTGTGCTACCTAGAACAGGGACCTCCCCGCCGAGGGCCACAGAGAACACCGGATGGAGAGGCGACAGTGGGACCGCCACATGCAGCAGATGCAGGACTTGCAAGGGTCCGTGGAGAGGGAGGGCTGCGAGCTGCATGACATCATGTAGCAGTCCCTTGGGATACAGCATGCCCTCTTCCACCATGTGGCCACTACTAATGGGATGGGGCAGGACCCAGTTGCTGACCTCCCTATGGAGCCTCCCCACCATTGGATGTCAAGTATCCAACCAGGTCTCATTGCCAGTAAGTCCCACAGCCATGGGTCCTGAGTACCCTAATCCCTGTGCCTATCCAGGCCCAACTGGCCAAACCCCCTAGCAGCCACTCAAGTGCTCCGCCAGCTTCTGCTATGACCCAGCCCACAAACATGGAGACCCATATGGAGGAGAAGGAACCCCCCCCCCCCCCAAGCTGGAGCAGCACAAAAAAAAAAAACCTGACCAAAAACAAGACCAGCTGCAGGCGGGAGGGGGATTAGACAATGAAATAGATTTATGTTGCACTTTATATTGGGAATAAATGTTATTTCTGTTATTACAACCATGGTGCCTGTCCTTATTGTGGGCCAGGTGAGAGCATACCACTAAACCCCAGATCCTGGAAATTAGGGACAGGGAGCCCCAACCTTGGAACACTGTGGGTCACCTATGGGGAGCACATTGCAATGCGCAATGGGCATATATGCATACATTCACATATACACTGAGGGAACTGTGAGGTTGGGCATTCATCTAGAACTGCATGCTTGGGCTGTAAAGAAATACATCCATACATGGCTTGGGCTCTCGTAGCCATACCATAACCTCCTCTTTCAAGCCAGACATACGCTCCTACCTGGCCACCATGCTGTGTGGGGACATGCCAGATTGAATGACATGGAAGGCCCACTGGCAATAGTGAAGGCATCAGCATGACCACTATCTGGAATTGAGGGTGATCTGTGAATGCCAGGGGCCGGTCATGTCCGCTACAGCGATACAACGGAGCAGCATCTCTTACAGGAAGGGAGAGTGGGAAAGGGGTGGATAGGCCACTATGTGGCATCGGTGTGTGTGTGTGTGTATGTGTGTGTTCTGGGGGAGCCTGAAAGGTGCTGGAATGGAAGGTCAGGGAAGGAGCCAAGAGGAGGTGCTCGATTGCCATTAGATTGGATGTCTGTCACCCATTCCCTATTAATTCCAGCTGCTCATGGCAATCTCGCTGCTATTCCATAGAATCCCCAGTGCTTGCAGCTGTGCACGGGAATGTCCTCATTAGATTTCAACCCATTTTCTGAGCCCTTTGCCCAGTCATTGCTCCCTGTGCCCTCTTCCCTGTTGTTTGACACACACCATCCATCCAGCCACTCCTGCGAGCCCCTTCCCTATCATTCCACCCACTCCTCCTTCAGTTTAGGTCCTTGTGGTGGCCTCCTCCATATATGTACACCAAATTGTCACTCCCTCCTTAGTGATATTGCACCTAGTGAATGTGTGTCTACAGTGGGTACTTTACAAAAACACCTAATTAATGGTGCATACATTTACCAGTTTTACAACAACATATTATGTACAGGTTTACTAACCTTCCTCCTGCATCCGCCCCTGCCTGACTCCGATGCATATACAGATATTTACAAGTTGGTATTGGCCATGCAGCCTATATGTTGGCACAAGGTGTATCCTGGCTATGCGGTTATCGGTGCGGTCAGTCTACTCCCTGTACAGGGGCACTGGCTCATGGCGGGCAGTGGGGAGGGAGTACCCCAAGGCGGAGCCATCTGTCTCACAGATGTTGTGCAAGACGCATGTGGCTGTGACAATCAGGAGGGCTGTCTCCACCTTGAAGTTGATTCTTCCTATGATGGATCACCAGCATTGTCTGAGCACCCCAAACGCACTTTCCACCATGCACCAGGAGGCATTCAGCTGCCTTGTTGAATTGGCTTTGTTCCAGGGTGCAGGCTGTGGTGTAGGCCTTCGTGAGCTACAGCTTTAGGGGGTAGAATGCCCTGGTGTCAGGATGACGGGCTTCATGAGCACCCCGTCTATGGTGGTAATGATGTTGAGTCCGAAATCCACCATATACATCTAGACGAAGAAGGATTGTCACAGGATGTGAGCATCATGGCTCTGGCCAGAGCAGCTGGCCACTACATCTGTGAACTGGCCACGGTGGTCCACTACCATCTGCAGGACCACACAGTGGTACCCCTTCTAGTTGATATACTGATCCCTGCTATGGGGTGGGCAGATGACGGTGATGTGGGTGTCATCGATCTCCCTGATGCAATTGGGGAACCTCCCACCCTACCCAGAAATGGTCCATCACCTCAGGGTCAGTCAATTAATTGGACCTCTATGTTGAGAAGCAGAGGCTCGATGGCCTTGTAGAACTGCAGCGGGATGGCACCCATGGTGAACGTTTCCACGCCGAACTGCTGTGTCACAGAGTGGCAGGAATCTGGAATTGTGAGCATCCAAATGGAAATGACCATGTGCTGCTCAATGGGGATGGGGTCCTCACTGGCATCTGCTCTGTCTCCAACCATGGATGAAGTATCTCCACAATCCGGAAGAGGACCTGTCATCCACTCTGCCCCTCCCCATGTGGCCAGCACCATCTCCCATCATTCCATGGTCCTGGCTATAACCCAGGTGGATTGGCCAATGGGCATCACCTGCTGAAGGGTGAGGATTGCTGCTGCAATGTCTTGGGAAAGGTAACTCGCAGCCTGCTGCAGCTCCCCTTCCTTCGTTTCCATCTCTGCCAGCATGACCCATTGGCAAAGGATATGAGCTAGTGTCCAACACCCAGCCATGTGCGCACTCCATAGATGCCACTGCCACATCGTCCTGGCTTGAATCCCAAAAAGGATTCTGAGTAGCGCTGAAAATCGAGTAGTAAAAAATTACTCACAAGTATTTGTTCAAGTTCTGAGGACCAGCCCCGAGTGCTCAGTCCAATCCGAAAACCCTCAGCGAATATTTGTGAGTAGTTTCTGAGGAGGGGGGCAGAGGGAGTCTTGGGGGGAGGGAATGGACCAGGGAAGAGGAGGTGGGGGCTTTGGGGGTAGAGTACTCACCCTCTGGAGGGGCTCCAGAGACATTGGCTTCCTCCGGAGCGGGTAAGTTTTTAAAAAAAGAATACAAAAGCTGGGCGGGCTCAGAAGAGCTGAATGGCCCCTTTTGAGCATGCTTAGATCTTTCCAAGATGGTGCCCACAGCGTGCTGATGCTGCCAGTGCCATCTTGGAATGGTCTGATCACGCATGCACGTGGCTCCTCTGGGCTCCTTCCATTAGCTGTCAGGTGGATGGGGGGCGGGGGAGGAGATCCTGTGCTTTTTCCAGGCTCCCCTCTTCCCCAACTCACCCAACTAGCAGCTGGTGGGGGGGGGAGCCTGGGAAGAGGGTGCATGCTCTTCCTGGGCTCCCCTTCCTGGTTTTGAGCTCCTTTGATGATCGGGGGATGCCAAAACTGGTTTTTAAAAATGCGCATTATTTAAAAACCACATTCAAAACGGTTTGGGCTTTTACACGATCATGGCAAATGTGCATTTAAAACAGTTTAGGTATTTAAACGAGCATTAAAACGCACATTTTTCACCAATCATGCGCAAATTTGTCTCGTCTAAAAGCGGCCTAAGAGAGACAAGGAAGGGGGGGACAAGGGAGAGGTGACTATCGGGAGAGACAAGGACGGGAGAGACAAGGATATATTCATGAGGTTGAGAAAATGCAGGTGCACATACTTAACTTAGGTACTGCCCTGTCCTGGCCCTGTGCTTGCTCATCTGTAGCTTATGGGCACTGTGGGATCACAGCATCTCTCCTGGGGGGATGTGGGAAGGGGGGGACCAGTATGGACTCTCATTTAAAGAAGTGGCCAGGTGTGCCTTTCTCTGGGATTCTCAAAGTTTCTGTCTGGGGATTATTCTGTGGGCTACTGTCTCATTTGTTAACACCCTCAGGGAGAAATTAAAATGAGTACAAATTAAAATTGCCCTGAATTCATCTGTGCTCAGGAGTGATAAACACTGCTCTTCATTCCTTAGAACCTGTGCTATGCTTTTATACTAGGGGATTAAAATGAGTCTCTGGTATGTATGCACTACTGCCCTTGGAAACATAAAGACTAGTCCTCTGGAACTTAGCTACTGTTGTATAGTACAGGCTGCTAATCTTATTTCTTTGTTTGCAGAAAACTCTACAATAATGGCTTCACCACGGTCCAAGGTCACGCTTTCAATGGAACCAAGCTGGATGCTGTGTAAGTAGTAGCTACAAAATATTCTCATATCCAGACATGGCCAGAAGACTAAAGTTATCAGCTGAGCTTACTCTCTTTTTATATTACTTCATAAGCAGACTGGGAGATTGAGAGATGTAAATTTTAAATAAATAAATAAAATAAATAAAAGGAGCCTGTAAGAAAGAGGAGGGAAAAAGTGTATCCAAGCTGCCAAAAGTGGATGAGCTGAGAGACAGTAAGTCAGCAGGAAGTGGAAGGAGAAATTGAACCTTGGGGGCGCTGAAGTAAAAGTATCTTCTTTTCTTTAACAGGTTTGTTTTTAAAGAAGCAAACCCACACTGAATTAGGAAGCAACACTGATTGATATTGGCTCTCATAGCCTCTCCTGGCCCCTTTCTGCAGCTGCAGAAATGCAAGTGTTATGGGCTAAGGTCCTATAAGCTCCTGTAGCCATATGGGTTGTGTGGAATATGCTTATGCATCATCCTAATACATGTTTTCTTAAGTAAAAGTGCTAAGAGATTTTAGCAACTCGCATTGAGAACAAGCGGTACAGATTTTTATATCACTAAATTATTGATCTTGAAAAGTGTTGAGCAGTCTAGCATGTACTCACACGCTTAACTTTCAATGCCTGAATAGCCTTGCAGCAGAAAGAAGGAGAATTCACAGGTAAGTGAAACCAAATTCTCCTGAGTGTCTACCTGCACAGCAGTCCTACTAAGGGTCATTCCCTGTTTGCGCCAGCAGGACGCAGATATCAAGAGAAAGTGGCTCTGGATATAAGGGGATGAACCCTCTCTGGAACTTCCAGTTTGTGAACAGCTTCTGGAGCAGAAGCGTAAGGAGGCCCCAAAAACAAGGCCAACCATGTTATTGTCCATCATCAAAGAGCTCTAAACAATAAACATCCATTATGACAGCGAAAGAAGACACAAAACCTCATACTGCTTCATGCTGCTGCTTCGCATCATACCAGGGTGACCTGCCCAACTCCACGTCCCATCTCCTCCCCATGACCTGGACCCACGTAAGGGGTCCCTCTCAGGGACGGAATGGACTGCTGTGTGGGTAAACACTCAGAAGGAGAATTCACAGGTAAGTGAAACCCAATTCTCCTTTCTGCGAGTGTTGAAACCTGCACAGCAATCTTACTAAAGGACATACCAAAGTAGTACCCCCCCAGTAGGGTGGGGTCATGGGGAGTGGGAGGTTAGGTGCACTACTGGATCCCGACCTGGAGGTCTCTCCCTCTGAAGGCCACTAAAGCAAGCATGGAATACTGCTTCATGAAAAGAGGTGGATCAAGGCCGCTGTGGTTGCTAAACATACCTCCTTGGAAGTGACCAGCATCATCCACACCATAGAAGCCACGATCTACTCTTAGGAGAGTGGGCCATCACTTGTCTATGAGGGTTCAAACCCTCCTGCTGCCCTATAGGCTTCAATTACACTATTCTGAATCAAGCAGGCAATAGTATGCCTGAATATCTCAGATCCCTGTGCCCTAAAGCCATAGCTTACAAGAAGGGTAGAGCCCCTGCGGAGTGGAGTAGTCCTACCCGGATATAGGTATACAAATCTCCATACCTCTGGCCTGTGTCACTCTTCTTCCTCCATCGAGAGTGGGTTAGGTAGAGTCTGGAGAAGGGTAAAGGCGTCCCTTGTGCCCTATGGGGTGAGGCTCTAGTTTTTTAGAGAGGAGGGAAGAGTTTGGCCAACACTACCCCTTTCACATTGAACTAGGACAGAGCTGGGCCCACCCAACTTTGACATTCTTTTGGCCAGGAGGAAGTCTCTATCCAAAAGGCCACCTAATCTGAGAGGCTTGATAGCAGGACCAAGAGGCATGGAGCTTGGTCCACGGAGAGGGCTCCTCCGGCTCTTGACATCCCTTTGGCCATGTGGGGTGTGTGTGTGTCGTTATTGACAAGGCCCCCTAACCTGGGTGAATAGATAATGGGGTGACACCCAGGTCAATGCCTGAAGCATTAACTAGAGGGGACCAACCAGGGACCTGTGCAGTACTGGTGGGACTCACATATAACCAGTTCTCCCCGAACAGGGAACAGGGTTCAGCATTTGGCCATGAGGTCCAAACTATCACTGCCCAGATATCGGCTACCTGCCTCACTGGAGTGAACTGGTGTAAGCTCAAAACCAAAGTTTTGCCTCATGTGAGATACTAAGCAATGGTGGTCCTAGGCATTCCTAGGTGTAGAACCCACCTCAGAGGACCAGCCTCAAGGCGCCCCCACAAGTAGAGCATATCCTGTCATTAGATGTCCTCTTTGCTACCATCAGGGTGCTGGTGACTTTCACAAGGTAGCCCAGAGCCTCTACTTGGTGACAGTCAGACTTCAGGCCTACCAACTGAGACAATCTGAGTTGTGGTATGTTAGAGGGCTCTGGAACAGGAGGTCTGGCCTCAGTGTAAGTGGAAAAGAATGGCTTCCTGCCATTGGGCTATGTCCAAGACACAACACTAACTCAGTCAAAGAAGAGCTAAGAAGTGATTCTGGCCTCCTCAGTCTCACCTAGGTTAAGATCCTAAGTAAAGAATATAGGAGGTCTGGAGGTCACACTTGGGATAGCGCATCTGAAACTAGAACCCTAGGTTCCCTGAGCTTGGAAAGGGGAGAACCCCTACCTTCTTGCTCTCCCTGTAGGTGAACAGACTTATGGTAAGTACTGCCCAGTTCCTGCTTGCTAGTGACAGTATAACTTTTCCATTCAATGTTCCCCTCAGGTCAAACGTCCTGCAGGATGTTATGATGGTCTCCCCACAAGTTATCAAGGCTTCTGCCCCTGACCACAACCCCTGAGGCCTGGTTTCCCACCAACGCTGTTGAAAACTACTGTCAACAAATTGTCAGGGTAGACCATCATGTCAGAATAATGGATCAGGAACCCCATTTCTCTCTGCGTTATTTTCAAAGATGTTATTTGTTATTTGTTGTTCATTATTCACACCAGTGCCCATTGGTGTTGAGACTGGCACCTCAGGAGCTAAGCTCTCTGGAAGCAGCGGCTCCCCAATAAGGTTCCCTGCTGTGACAGACTTATGTCAGCAGTAATGCCCAGTCTGAGTGCATCAGTGTGTGGGGGTGTGTGGGGGGAGTCCTGATATGTATGAGTTCCCCCTCCAACCAACTCAGGGAGAAGCAAACCCCTGCAGGCAGGGGTACTCACCTGTTGTGCTACCCAGCACCTCAGTTCTGCATTGGCCGAAAGAAGAGTAATGTAAGAAGTGTGTAAGAAGTGCCCAGACTGCTAATCTCCTGCGAGACACCCTAAAGTTCAGAAAGGGTCGTTAGGAACATAAGAAGGCCATGCCAGATCACAGTGCATCCTGAACCTGGCCTCTGAGCTTGATTTGAGCCACAAACGCCTGAGCCCCAGATCAGTCTTGAGCTTCCGTCTCCAGGACCACCCGTAGGTGACTAATTCTCTGGGGCAGTCAAGTGACTTAGTGCCAGGCCCAGAAATGGTGCACGCAACAGAATAATGTTTGAATATTTGTAAAAGTCTGGCCACCCCTACCTTTGTACACCTGTGAGGAGCTGGTGATAGATTAGAAGATGAACGCCTGTCTCTCAATGTGCAGTGTCACCGTAGAATTTCAAGCCCTCTACATGCGTTAAGTGTACCTGGATATGGAGGTACACGTCCTTACGCCCCCAGACGCTAGGACATCCCCTGACCTAGAATGGCGGTTATGGACCTCCGAGTCCATGGAGAGGTGTGAGATGATGGAGTATACACCCTTCTTCTGTTGTACCACAGAAGCTGTGTACGGGAAGGTAGATACTTGGAGCCAGGTCCAGGATCATCATTAATCCTTGTTGGATGAGAATAGCCTGCTAGGGTCTGGTTGATTGTTTAACCCTTCTCCAAGAGGAGGGGTACTGCTTGCGAGCATCGTAACTATGCTTGACCTCTCTCTTGAAAGGAGACCTCTCGCTTGAAAGGACTTTCTCATGCCTGGACTGGGGCTTTTAGCCCCGTTGGCAGGGGCTGCTGCCAGTGATGACCTGGACAGTGACATCAAGAATACAGTCCTGTCTGTCTTTGGCATCTCCGATCCCCCATCCTGACCCTCAATAGAGAGATGGGGGTTGCATCGTTTTTGGCCTTTGGAATGGCTGTCCTGCTTTTTAGCTTGAGGAAAAACCTGGTGTTATCCTGGTTCCTGCGGTGACCCATTCCTTACTTACATCTTTATGGGGCTTAGAACATGATACCTCCTTGAGTTTTAATGGCTGTTGACCCACTTGCTCCATATGGAGTGTCATGATCCCTGAGCTCTAGCAACGGGCCCGGCTCCCTAGGAAGGGGTCATCCATGGCTCACCTCCTCATCCAGGCAATATCCATAGTTAGATAGTTCTCCCTACTCTGAGCAGGAGCTCATATTCCCAGGAGCTTCCCAGCGGCCCCCTGTGAGGCTGGAGGGGAGAACTGTCCCCCTCTGGCAAAAGCAGATATGAGTCAACATCCTGATTGGTCGCCCCCTGTGGAGCCTGGCCAGTAGCACTCTACCACTTTACTGGCTCTATGCCCTTCCCAGTTTAACTCAAGCTCCTCTCGTAAGGATGGAGCTTCTGGGTGGGTCCTACAAGTTCTCTGTAGAGCAGGGGTGGGCAACCTCAAACCCGGGGGTGAAATGCGGCCCTTGGCAATTTTTTATATGGCCTCTTTCCAGTGCCTGGATCTGGCCCCTGAATCCAGTCTCTATCCCCAACCGCTGAAAAACTGAGCTCAGAATAAGGGAGCAGAGAGGAGGACATGAAAACAAGGGTAGGGGACAAATCCATGGCACACATCCATGATCTGGGCCTTCCTTTTCTTGATTGCACCCCCACCCCCAACCTCTATGTGGCCCTCAGAGCTCGTACTAATTTTCAATGTGGCCTCCAGGACAGAAAAGGTTCCCCATCCCTGCCGTAGACGGTACATGATACTGCCCCAGCTGTGGGATATCCCGTGAAAAGGAATTTGTTGTAAATCCATCCTCTGAGATCTCATGACTCTAGGTTTGGTCATGCAGATTGTAGCAGGGCTGGGTCAGTCTCCAAGCATTAGAATTTGAATTTTTTTTAGGAGTTATTAGGGGCTGTAAAGCCTCCCGCCTTGGACCCCCCCCCCCCCAAGCCTATGGGTTGACAGGGCTCTGGCATTGCAGTCTCCTCAATATGGCCACACCCATTTCTCCACATGGTCAAGATGGACATGCCCATACCTCTGCATGGTCAATATGGCCGCAGCCCAGGGCGTCTGAACTTATGGGTTACCAGGGCTCCAGTATTGCAGTCTCTTCAAAATGGCCGCACTCATGACTCTACATGGTCAAGATGGTCACGCCCATACCTCCACATGATCAAGATGGTCACAGCCCAGGGCATCTGAGGCTATGGATTGTCAGGGCTCCAGTATTGCAGACTCTTCAAAATGGCCGTGCCCATGACTCCACTTAGTCAAGATGGCCACGCTCATACCTCCGAATGGTCAAGATGGCTATATCCCAGGGTGTCTAAGCAGGGGTGTACATGGTCGCTGGCAAGCCCTGTAAGTGCCTGACTGCTGCTGACCTCAGCTCATGAGCAGTTCCGTGCTCTCGGCTTGTGGAGCTGCAAGCCCCTCCGTCTCTGAGCCACGGAAAGGGACCTTCCGAATGCTCTTCAGGCCCCGTCTGAGGGCCTCCCAGTGATAGCCAACCTGGCAGGGGTGGGGAGGAGAGCCTTCTTGTGCCGCGGGTCAGGAGAGAAGGACTGCCACCAGCCCTGACCCAGTGGCCAGAAAGGGGGAGCAATTGGTAATACAGCCCCACCAGTGCCCTAATACTCATCCCCTAGGGGCCCCACGTAGTCTGGGCGGGCTTAGCCCACAGGACCTGTCAATTGAGGGGACCGTAGTGGTTGAGATTGCTCCTGGGGCACGGCGCACCACTGCCAACTAAATGGGCGCGGGAGTGAAAGCCCCTGGATGACTCACCACTCTGCTCTTGTAATGGTGGAGTGCACAGCAGCTCTCAAGCCAGTGGCCCCCTCCCAGACTCCTCTGCACCCGAACGTACAGCAGCCTAACTGGGTAAAAACATGGAGGCTGGGCATCTTCCCCCAGCACAGGAACTAGCCCGTAAAGCTAGGATTGCCAGGAAGCGAGAGCCTATTGAGGAGCCCCTGCAATCCCCAGGTTCCGGACTATGGCGCCCAAGGGCCATGGGGCTAAAGATTTCTGGGGGTGTGCACATACACCCAGCCCTGCAGGCCAAGGAGCATGGCCCTGCTGGGGAGGCTCCATGATCCCCATGCTCTCAGCCATGGTACAAAGCAACTAAGGAGCTCCCGGGGAATAACTCTGCCTGTGCTCAAACATCGGTGGAGCAAACAGAAGCGTCCAACCCTGCAATCCATCATAGCTTCAGGCATGGTGCAAGCCGGACAGGCCCAGTTAGCCTGGATAAATGGGGACCAGCTCCACAAGCAGCCGTCATGTCCCGAGGTGCGAGCAAGCTCCCTGCCTTCTCAGGGTAGGTAGAAGCCCGAAGGCTGGGGAGCCTAGCCATATCGGAGAGGCGGGTCCCCTGAAGCTCCACCTTGGTCTGAACACTGACAGTGCATGCAGCAGCATCCGGTCCGGAGATCTGGGACCAGGGGAGCGTGGGTATATCTGGAAGACCCCCGCGATACCCCACAGTAGCCATGGAGCTAAGGGCCCCCGTCCTCCACAGGCCCTGGACTATGACGTGGTGCACAGAAGCCCTGTCACCACCGCCGATGATAATGTTTTGGGGGTGTGGGGAAGAAGGGAAGCTCGCCTAAGACCTGAAGGTTGGGAGTCGTGGGCATACTAGGGCAGCCACACGATCGCTGGGCCATGGTGCGCCACAGCCATATAGCTATGGCTCCTCCAGGGAGAAAACAGCTTCTCCCATTCCTGAACACTGGCTTAGAGTCATGGGCGTGCTGTAACCCAGTCATCTAATCAGCTCAGAGACTTGGGAACCAGGCTCCACTAGCACCTGTCCGTCCCAAGTCTCAATAGTGAACACCAGGGTAGTAGCTTACCTAAAAACCATTATTTCTTTCAAATTTGTCACGCTGAAAGGCAGCCAGACGATCTCTGCCTATCCTGCTGCATTGAAGGCAGAGAACAAAACGACATTCTGAAGAGGGGTTATCCTCTTATATCTGGAGTCACTTTCTCTTGATCTCTGCCTCCTGCTGGCGCAAACAGGGAACAACCCTTAGTAGGACTGCTGTGTGGGTTTTGACATTCGCAAAAGACTGCATCACTGAGTATTGGCAAGACTGGGGCCTAAGCACTCACAGAGCCTCCTGATCAACTCACTCACACTGTCTCTTTGGGAAATTAATTAAATGTCTCTTCATTTACACATGATCCAGCCTTTCTTCTCTATACATCTCTATATACACTCTGTACTTAAAACCAACAAGGTTTGTCTCTACACCCCTGCTGGTCCAAGGCTCTGCTGACCAGGCACAGTCCTTCCTGGATCCCAGCACAACCTTCAAGCTTAGGCAATCCTCCTTGAGTTTGTCAGGCTGGAGACGGAGCCTCTCCTCATCAGTCTCCAAGCCTATTTTTGCTTAGACAGCCCTCCTCACATGAGAACTTCTAGGGAAAAAAACATTCTGGGTGAGGCTTGGTTTGGAGGCAGAGTTGCCTGCTAACTGCTGCTTCCCTCACAGTTCCCCCAGACTGAGCTCCCAGCTCAGTTTTTCAGGGCTAGCTCAGCCACACCCTGCATAGCTGCTCCCAATTAGGTGCTGTCCTGTGCTTCTGGCAGCGCCTGTAGCTGTACTAGTACTGGTAAGTGGTAACTGATAGGTGCTGACTGTTTCATTTAAAGGGCCAGCCTTGCTGCCTGGCTGTACCCTGCTACAAGTCCCATCAAAGTCAATGGGACAACTTATGTGCTTAGAATATGTGCTGTATACCTAGCTGAACTGGGGTGAAGTACTCAGCACCTTTCAGGATTGAGCCTGATGTGGAGGGGTGCTAAATGGTCCTTGGTAATTAAGCAGTTAATCTCAGTTCACCTTACCCTTAGTGGGTACATTATTCATGTCTGAACCACACTCTGTTTTATGGGAATTAGAAAGAGAAAAATTCTACATCATCTAGTCAACAGCATGCAGTGTGCAGAAATATCTCCTACAGAATGTTTTCTAGTGCTTTATCCAGTTTGATTTTAAAATCAAAGTGATATAGCACCCACTGCTTCCACTTTTTTCCCATCAGAGGCTTTTCCACCCAATGCTTAATTTGTTTTTGTTTTTTAAAGAAATGAATTGCCAGAGCCCAAACCTGTCCCACAAGTCATGCTCCCTGGCCCAGAGCTTGTCAGAGCAGGGAAGCTAGCAACCTAACCATTGATCTAGCCTGCCTCTCTACAGCTGAATATTTATTTATATATTTATTTATTTATTTATTATTTTGCAAACTTATACCCCACCCCTTCTGCCAATAGCAGCTCGGGGTGGCTAAAGATACAAAATTAAACATATAAAATATAATAAAACAGTAAAATAAATATGCAGTAAATATAAAACAACACTATAAAACCATACAGTGGGGCAGCAAAAAAGCCCCAACAACCCATACTCCCCAGCCCATACCCATCTCCCTCACCGAAAGCCTTGTTGAACAGCCAGGTCTTACATTGTTGTCTAAAGGAGGAGAGGTCCGGGGTTACACGAACCTCCGCTGGGAGGGAGTTCCACAGCCTTGGTGTGGCCACAGAGAAATGCTTCTCCATATTCCCCTGAGATACCTGGGGGACTTTGAGAAAGGCACTCCCAGTCAACTGCAGAGGTTGATCCAGAGCCCGGGGAGTGAGGCGGTCCTGCAGATAAGCATAGCCCAAGCCATATAGGGCTTTATAGGTAAGCACCAACACCTTGAATCAGGCCTCGAAGACTATAAGCAGACAGTGCCAAGATCGGAGCAGTGGTGTAATGTGCTCACGGCGACCTGTCCCCGTAAGGAGGTGGGCTGCTGTGTTCTGCACCAGCTGCAGTCTACAAACTGTCACCATGGGTAGCCCCACGTAGAGCGCATTACAATAGTCCAGTCTTGAGGTGATAAAGGTATGGATTATAGTGGCCAGGCCAGAGTCTGAGATATACATCTGAAGTCAACACACAAGATGTATCTGGCAGAATGGACTCTTTGCCACAGTCCCCACCTGGGCATCCAGGCGGAACTGAGAGTCGAGGAGGACTCCCAGACTATGAATCTAAGGGACCAGTGGAGAGGATACCACCCCCACCGCCCTCCCCACTAACATCACCTCTATCTTGTTGGGATTCAGCTTCAGACGGCTCACCCTCATCCAGTCCCCCACAGCCGCCAGACACCGAGTAAGCACCAAGACTGCTGGGCCTGGGTCAGATGAAAAAGAGAGGTAGAGTTGGTTGTCATCAGCACATTGATGACACCGAACATCCAACCTTATCACGACCTCGCCGAGTGGCTGTCACATTGAACAAGAGAGGGGACAGAATAGAACTTTGCGGGACTCCACACGAGAGGCCCTGGGGGGACGATGAACAATCCCCCAGCACCACTCACTGAATTCTCCCGGCCAGGAAGGAATGGAACAATTCAAGGACAGTCCTGCCCAACCTGACTCCGTCCTGCAAATGAGTCACCAACATCTCGTGATCAACGGTATCAAAGGCAGCTAACAAGACAAATCTAACAGAATCAAAAGGGTCGATCGACCCTGATCCCGTTCCATGGCAGAGGTTGTCAACCAAAGCCACAAGTGCAGTCTCAGCGCCATAACCCACATGAAAGCTGGACTGCAAAGGATCTAGAAAACCGATGTGGTCCAGATGCTCCTGTAGCTGCCAAGCCACAACCCATTCAATAACCTTCCCTAAAAAAGGAAGGTTAGAGACAGGCTGGTAACTGCCGAGGGAGTCAATGTCAAGTGATGGTTTCTAGAGCAGAGGCTGCACCACCGTCTCCTTGAGGTAGCTCAGCACTCTGAAGTATTCTCAGAAGAAGTATTCTCAAAGTGTGTGCACTGCCTTTTTGGAGAAGGCTCTTGTGATAATTGTACATGAACAGTATGTTTTGCTATCTGAAGAAAACAAACATAAGATCCTCTCACAGACGTTCACAGTGCTTTTAGCTTTACATCTCAATTTAAAAGTTCAAATTAACACCAGAAACAGGAAGCCTGATAATCTGTAGCTGTCTTGAACTAGATTTCTAATAAAGATGATGAGGGGGAAATCAAGATAACCGACGCGGTCAAGATGCCCCTAGAGCTGCTGAGCCACTACCCATTCAATAACCTTCCCTAAAAATTGAACTTTAGAGACAGGCTGATAGCTGGCAGGGGAATCAATGGGTACTTTCAGACGATACGGGGCCCTTTGGCCCCGTACCGGAACCAACGTCTTCGTTCCCCGCCGGGGTCACCCCTGCACGGCCCAACAGACGTGCCGGGGGGATCCCGGCGGGGAAAGTGGGAGGGGCCGGGGCCGCGCGGCGCAACGTGCGGCCGCACGGCCCCGCCCCCTCCACGCACCCCGCCGCCCGCCCTCCGAGGAGACGGGCGGGCGGCGGGGCCAATGCGGCCGCCGCGTCTGGCCGATCGTGCCACGGCCCGGGATCCCGCCGGGGATCCCGGGCCGTGGCACGCGGCCAGACGTTACTTTTTGTTGGCCACGGCCCGCGGTCCATTTGACCACGCTTCCCGGGACCTTCCCCCGGCTAGCCCGGGAAGCGTGGTTCAAATTGACCCCATGTGCCGATTGAGCGTGGCCAACATCTGGCGGCCGCCAAACAGACGTGCGGGACACGGTGACCCCAGGTGGGTATTCACCGTGGTTCACCGTGTCAACGTCACGTCTGAAATCACCCAATGTCAAGCAATGGTTTCTTGTGCAGAGGCCGCACCACCGCCTCCTTGAGGGAGGCTGGCATTCTGCCCTTCCGTAGGGAGGCATTGACCATCCCAGCCAGCAACGACCCCATTGTCTCTTGGCAGCTCTTAACCAGACAGGACGGGCACAGATCTAATTCACAAGAGGTGGCTCAAATGGCCCCAAGCACACCCACCATGTCAGCAGGTGTCACCAACTGAAAGTGATCCCACAAAGTTGACTGAGAAAACCCTGTCTCCCACTACCACAAGCCATGTCACAGTTCCTCTAAAATTAATTGTATGTGAACAGTTGGAGGCTTGTCATTGTGAGAGGTCACTGAACCCTCAGAATTCAGAGGAGGGGATTCTGGTAGGAATAGTTTTGTTTGTTCAATCATGTAAGAATTACAGCAAACTTTTTGACTTTGCGTGTTTTTAGACCAGCACAGTGGCGGCTCCCAGGGTGGTCATCTTGCTCACTCAAGCAGCGTCCACACACTCCCGCCACCACAGACCAACCATACAAACAATTCAAATGGGTGGCTGTTTCTCCTTCCCTCCCCCCGGCAGCAATCCCCACCCAACTGCCTGCCCTCTGCCTTGACATGCAGCCATTTCCATGGTGTCCAGGGCTGTAACCGTCAGTAACCCCTTCGTGCCCAAGATCTCAGGAGCAGGTGCAGCTGCTGGCAGTCCCAACCAACAACGGAGGCACATACTGGGCAGGACACGCAGGACGCTCCTGTCTGAGCTGCAGTTCTCCATGAATTTGGCTCTTCTCTTGTGTGTCACAGGAGGGTTGTATTGTGCTTTGAGCCAATTCGGTATTGTATTTTGTGCATGTGTCCTTTAAGAGCTTCCCAGAGAGCTCCCGGCAGGGCTGTGGGTGGGACGGGGAGGCAGTCAGCCACTGACCTCTCTGCTGGCATGGGTGGGCCCTCTGGTTCACCTGGGCAGGGGATACGTGAGCACCTCTCCCCATGCAGCTTTTTTGGCTTGCTCCGCATGGTGCACTCTGGCTTTTTCTCTGATGCCCCATGAGCGACCATGAGTCGGTGCTGCATGGGTCACAGCAGTGCGCCTCCACCCACACCACCTTCACATAAGTGATTAAGTAGGTGACTGATGGGTGGACCTGCATGGTTGCATCTCATCTAAAATCACCCTCTCTCTGACATCTCTTAGATCACGCTCTACTGGTAGAGATCCTCAGTAACCTGACTGGGTGTTTTTAAATGAGCAAGGCTGGGGGGCGGGGTCCATGGCTGCTGAGTGGCATAGCTGTGGAGCAGCCACTCAGGTGGAGTGCATGGGGAGGGATTCTAATGGGAGGCTCTCAGCATGGCTACTGTGGCAGCCGCCTCGCACACACACCCTGCCACAGATCATGGGGGAGGGGGAAGTGTGCCGGGTTGTCCTTTGAAATTGACATGTCCCAGCCATGAGCACTGGGGAACCAAAGCTCCCTGGTGCTTATGGCCAGTTCCTGTAATTTGCAAAGGATGTGCCCCCCACTTCCCACAGTGTCTATGGATGAGGTGGCCCCCCAGTTCATAAGGGCAGAAGATGTATGGGTGCCCATTGCCATGCACTCTTTGTTCTTGCCCAACACAGTGCACTCCGGAGTTTTCAGCAGTGTGTTGTGAGTGGCCATGAGTGGGTGATGAGTGGCTCATGGGAGTGCATATTCTCGTGCTCCACCTTCAGACCAGCAGTTGGACGAGTGGCTCCTGGGTGGCCATGTGTGGTAGCATCTAATTTAAAATCACCCTGTGTTATAGAACATAATGTGATAACCACCCATAAGTGGGTGGTGACTGGGCTGTTAATTAGGTCTCCCAGGAATGGGAACATGTTCCTGGTCCAGGTCCCCAGCACAGTGAGGGTCTATTGGGAGGGTCACCAGGAAGAAGCCTCCATGCACTAGCTGTGAGCCCTGCCTGCCTCCCTCCTGCCTGGGAAGGAGAGGAACAGGGTTCACAACCAGTGCATGAAGCCTCCCCCACACTCTAGCAGCATCTCTGAGCACCAGTCATGAGCCCCTCTTGTCTAGGAGGTAAGCGGTAGGGATGGGCGAACGCAGTTCGGAGTTCGGTCCGAACTTGACCTGTTCGGACGACTGAATCTGAACCCGAATCCGAACACGAACTGGCCAAACCGAACTCCATTCCGAATGTCGAAATGACCGAACAGTTCGGTCAGTTCGGATCGCGTTCAGGTGGCAAAAAAAGGTACACTGGAAGGTCAAACGTGACAGGGAGGGGTAGCACTAGTCACTGAGGAGCAGACTTCCAGGCACCAGGGGTGGAGAGGCTTGCAAGAAATGAAACTATCTGCCTCCCCCCTTCCCAACACCTTCTGAGCTAGTCACTGTTCCTGAACAGCAGGCGTTGAGTAGGATTATTAGATTGCTTTAAGTTTCATTTCAGTTTTGTACTGAAATGAAACTTAAACCTTAAACTGAAACCTTGTGTTTGTGATTCCCCCCCCCCCATCCCATATAGAGAGAGATAGAGAGATATAGATATAGAGAGATAGATAGATAGGTTAGGGATAGTAGTTGTAGGAGCTAGCTTAGTGATAGAGATAGCGTTAGTGATTTAGTTTTAGTGTTTGTAGGAGTAGGCCTGTGTACTTATTAGATAATCCATTTAGTTCATAGCATTTAGAATAGTTAATAGCAGTTAGATTTAGTGTAGATAGATATATATAATATTAGATTAAAAAAATAAATTTAAAAAACCCATATAAAAACAAAAAACCCCAAAAACCCCATATAAAAACAAATAAAAAACCCTATAAAAAACAACAAAAATACCCATAACAAAACATTTCCCGAACAGTCAAACCCGAACCGAACGGCCGAACCCAAACCCGGCGAACTAACCGAACTGCCAAACTGAACGGACGAACCGAACGCAGCCGAGCTGAACCCAAACCGCCATCTCTTCGCCCATCCCTAGTAAGCGGAATTCACGGCTGGTGCTCAGAGGAGCCAGCTGCAAGGGGGTGGGGAGCGGGTTAGGGGGAGAGGTGATAGCTCCATTTTTGAGCTGTTAGTGTCCGTTTATTGAGTGCTGTCACCCACGGCATGTGGGTGAGTGTCACACAACGCTCACAGCTTGAACACAGGAGTGCTGTGTTGTTTAAATACACCCAATGACAGCTCCATAATAGCCCACTTCTGCTCTGTTCCCCAGGAGATCATCATCACAGATAAGAGGGTGCTGTTTCTGATCAATGTGGGGGCAATTCTCTAGCAAACCTTGGTTTAACTTAAGGTGTGTGGGTTTTTTTTGTGCAGATCCAAACTGTATAACAGTATATGTTTTTTTATACAGATACCAAACCTTGGTTTAATATAAGGGTGTGTGTGTGTTTATACAGATCCAAAATGATGCAAAAGGTTGTGGGTGTACTCTTATTTCAATTTATACCAGGTTTATTTTTGGTCTTGTTTACAACAAGTAAACAAGACCAAACAGGCTTAAAGGTAAACCAAACTAATCCACTCTTAACCAGCAATAAGAGTGCTTGTGCATGTGGGTTTTCACTGGCGAATTTAAACTGATGTAAGCTGAGTGTAAAGAAATCTCTGGTAGCACCTCAGCCATCTCCTCTTACCTGCAGTATAGGTGCCATTGCAATGACATAGGAATTAGGCAAGTGTGTAAGAATGAAAACCTCTTTGCTTCGGACGCTCTGATTTTATTTTTATCTTCTCATCTAGACTTTTAGAACAGGAAATAGCTGGAATGTATGGTGCCTGAGAACTTAAATTTTTTTGACTGAAAGTGAGTCTTGAATAAAACAATTTAAAATACCATTAAGATTTTCCCCCCACTCCAGTACACTTTTTCTTTAAGAGGTAAGTGTATACAGAATCTTAAAGGAGCCAGATTGGAATGCAACATTTTACATACGATTGATTCTAAAATGACCACATACAGTCACACCCTATCTCTCCTTTCAGAAAAATAAACTCTGCTCCTCTGCTGCTGTCAAACACATAAAGCGCAGTACTAGCATAGCTTATATTTTAATTATATTTTGAGGATGAAGAGGGGAAGTTGGTTCAAGCCAACAGCAATGCCTTGACATGGAAGAAACCTTTCAAAACTTAAAAATAATGTCAAGCCAGGTAATTGCAGTGTTCAATTAGCTTTTGGGGCCAGAGAAGTACATGACAAAATTATATAACAAAAATAAACTGTTTGGAGGTTTTGCTAAAAGATTCTAAACCGTTTGACTGACAGGGCAACTTTTAATCACTTGTGTAATGTTGGCAGCTTAGCTTGCTTGGCAATTACTGGAGAAAATTGCATACCTTTTGTGGAAGGGTACAGAATAGGATGTTGAGAGCAGTAAGTAGGAAAAGGCCACCTGCATAGAAGAGGGTGGTAGTGGTGGTGGTGATGATGATTAATATAGCACCAGCAATGTACCTTGCACTGAACAATTGTGATTAGAGACAGGTCCCTGCCCTGAGGGGCTTAGATGCCAGAAGAGGTAACTTTTGAGGAGGGATTTGAAAGGAAGGAGCAGAGTGTATGTGCTTGGGAAGCAACTTCCAGGCATAGAGGACTGCATTGGAGAAGGGGGAAAGATTATTGGAATGGGTTTGTTGACTGAAAGACCATTCTCCAAACTTTACCCATTAATCTCTTCCTTCCACCAAAACAGACACTACTCCACAATATTATTGTATCCTTCTACTGGCACCTTCAATGTTCCAATTAATCTGTCTTGTGCACTATCAATAGGCAAACTCCAAAAGATGTGGGAGGTTCTATTTGTGTCAGCAAAGCATATAAAAGCTTGTATGGTCTTGTTTGGTTGAGGAATTGGCTGGAAAGCTCATGAGAAAAGAGAGTTTTACACTATAAGCTTCTAATTAACTAGAGAGTTGCCTTAGGATGAGAAAAGGCTTTATGATGATCTTGGATATTTCCTCCTTTTAACTATGTTTCAAATTTAGTGAGAATAGATTTCTGAAAAAATAGCCAAAATTTCTGTTTCCAAATTGGTTCAGATTTTTGTCTAAGATTTGTGAAAGTTCTTATTGTATTTGAATGGATTCGCTTCTGATCCATTATCAGATAGGAAACTTTTTCATGATGTCATGGTACTCAGATAGCATCCTGATAAACGTATGCTGCTTGCCCACATTACCTGGCTTGGCAAAACTCCTGGCGCAGAAGCTTATGACTGGGAATCTTCCACTTATCTCTGGACGTGGGCGTAGAGGTAAAAACGTCATCAGTTGGGTCCTGTGGCATTTTCTCTTACGAATGTCAGGGCTGGATTTTGAGCCATGTTATTCGTAAGAGAAAATGCAGCAGGACCCAGTTGATGATGTTTTTACCCCCGTGCCCATGTTCAGAGATAAGCAGAAGATTCCCAGCTGTGAGCTTCCGTGCAGGGAGTTTACAGAGCCAGGTAACGTGGGCAAGCAGCCATAATAGAGGTGAGTAAATGGCACTTAGGAAACTGCATGTGGCTTTCCACTACCTTTACTGTGACCAGGACCAGTGTTACCATGAGGCAGCACAGGTGGCCACCTTGGGCAGCAAGTTGAAGGGGGAAGCAAAAACTGCAACTGGTGCTGGTAAGGTCCACAGCAGGATCAGGGATGGGAGAGGCTGGGAGAACTGGGGTTGCCTGGGGAAGCAAAAGTCCTTGCACTGTTCCTGACTGTGCTTCTCAGAAGATGTGGCTGCCTGGAGTTGGAATGTCCCTGAAGCACTCCCTTGGTTCCACCTCCTTCACATGTGCTTCCTAGTGCTGAGTGCTCGACTCTCGTGCTTCCACTGCATGGTGGTAAGGGACTGCCCACAGTGCTAGGTACTCACAACAGGGGTGGCAATGCTAGGTGACACCTGCTGGTGTATGGAGAAGGCAGGAAAGATAAATGCCCAGCAATGAGCAGCCTGTGCTGGTAAGGTAGGGGAGGCAGAGGAAGAGAGCAGTATCAATGGGTGTGGCAGTAGAAGGAGGTGAGCAGTGTGTGAGGGATGGGTTGAGGTAAGCGCCAGCAGAAACAGTGGGTGCTTTTAGACAAGCACCTCCCCACCAACCAACCACCACCCATCATGAATGTTGCAGGGCCAGGGCAGAACCAGGGCAGAACCACGGTCTTTTGGGTGGGGAGGCCAAGGCTGGCTGGGAGTCTTGGGAAGTCTGCCACTTAGGAAGAACTCGTCTCCTTGCCCTTGGGAGGGGCATCATTGGGACATGAGCCCAGGCCCACCACAACCTTGCTACTCCACTGTTCAACCTGTCTCTTATACACATCTAGATGTGTATAAGAGACAGGTTGAACTGCCGTAGCTGAAGTATGCCAATGTGTGTAGAGGGAAAACAAGCACTCAGCTGGCACATAACTTGTTCAAAGTGTGGTCTGAATAAGACATCAAGATGCTGGGGGACAGCAACAAATAGGGTGCCAATGCAGCCTTGCAACATGCATGATGGGTAGGTAATGGGTGGAGAAGCACTTGTTTAAAAACAGCCAGTGGAGAGGCAGCAGCCCCTGGGAAGTAAGTGTGTGCATGTGATTCTGTGTGACTCCCTGTGATAACTCTTGAGTGGTATGGACTGCCTCATTTATCTCAGTAGGATGTTGACTGATACCTAAAAGTGTCAAATTTACTGTTGAAATTGACTGTGTCTCTTCAAAATGTTGTAACAGAAATATTCAGATACGCTAAAGCTTTGAGGTGAAATTTCTGTAGTATCAACATTTTCCATTATGATTTTAAAGGTGGAAAATTATTTTCTTTTTAAGATATATATATTATCATTCCAATCAGTCTGTGGCTTCTCTGCTGAGACTGCCAACATAGGGTCATCTTAGGATTTGTAAGTGTGTTGTGTGAAGCTGTCTTCTAGGAATTAGCCAGATGGGGCACCCTGTTCTTTCAGATAGACCACCAAATGTCCATCTTTTGGATACTGCAACCTGAACTGTATATGTAAAGTAACAACTTATCACAGAGAAGGAGTTCATATCACGTTAACAATTCCCTTAATCTCACAGTGTCCATGGTCCAACTACAGCGGCGTAGCTACCGTGGAGCAAGGGGGCTCAGTTGAGGCGCGACCATGAACCGTAGGGGGGCCCGCTGCAGGGTGCCTGAGCACTGCTAGGAAGTTTTCAGAGTGGGCAGGGAAGGGAGTGAAGCCAACACTCTACCCTCACCCACTGAAAATTTTCTAGCAATGTTCAGACAACTTGCAAAGAGCATCGCCAAGAAGGAAGTATTAAGAGTGGGCAGGAGTGGAATGCAAACCCCTCCTACTCTTAAAACTTATTTCCTGGTGGGGTTGCTGTGACTTGGGTTGGGGGGCGGGGCTTACTGGGAACCAGGGCAGAACCACGGTCTTTTGGGTGGGGAGGCCAAGGCTGGCTGGGAGTCTTGGGAAGTCTGCCACTTAGGAAGAACTCGTCTCCTTGCCCTTGGGAGGGGCATCATTGGGACATGAGCCCAGGCCCACCACAACCTTGCTACTCCACTGTTCAACTAAGTTGTTTCCCAGTTGAACTGCCGTAGCTGAAGTATGCCAATGTGTGTAGAGGGAAAACAAGCACTCAGCTGGCACATAACTTGTTCAAAGTGTGGTCTGAATAAGACATCAAGATGCTGGGGGACAGCAACAAATACTTGGATTGAAAAGTTTAAATTTAATTGTCTCAAAGCAAGAGCAACATTTCAAAAGCTATCCTTATTTCAGATATATAGGGGCAGTCTTACGGATTTGGATTGATCCGTAAGTGCTCATAAGAAGCCCTTACGGATCAATATGTATCAAACTGAACTGTTCCCAAAAAAGCCAGTTTCAATGTCAAATCCATTTTTTTTTAAAAAAAAATTAAATTGCATGCATGCACAAATGGCTCCCAGACCATCCGTGCATGTGTACCCTCTTCCAAAATGGTGGCAGCAATGTCACCACCATTTGAGAAAAGGGCAGCTGATCTGCGACTGTGCAAAATTTGGGGATATGTAGCCATTTTGTACATTCACAGTGATTTTTAAAAATTTCTTTTTTTAATGGATTTTAAAGTTTTTTAATTGATTTAAATACAGGTCCATAATACATAGTCTCATAGTTGTGCTATAAGACTTCAAACAAGTATCTATAGTTGTAATTTCCCATCCTCCTGCTCTGCAAGTCTGATCCAAAGTCCAAGTCAGTGGAAAGTAATTTCAACGGACAGTTGATTAGGCCGTGACTTCTAAGCTCTTAACAGATACAAAGTAAACTTGTTTCTGCCATTTTCAATGAATCAATGGGACAGAGGCCAAGGGAGAGGAAGAAGAGGAGATGCACTAGTAAGCATATAGAGCAATAGTAATATAGTCATGGTGTTTTCACCACACAACTATTTATCTTGGCATGAAGCTTGGCCAAGTGTTGAAACTGATCCCTGTGCACTTCCACCTAGATGACCCCCTGTGGTATCTATTATCATAATCAGATATTGAGACTGTATGCTCTGCTTTCAGTCATCCAATCAACTCTGTAAAAGCTCAGTGTGTGTGTGTGTGTTGGGGGGGGGGGGGTGCATATATAGAGCCTAGGCTCTAAATTGAACAAACATTTAAACAATCTTTTACCTCCACCTCCTTAATAAGCATTTTGATAGGAAGTAGTACCTCATTGGAGTAGTCAGCAAGGCTGATGCATTTACATTCAGTCTTGATGCTGTAGCAGAGGGAATTATAGTTCAAGCAAAATAAAATGTTTCATTCCTTTCTCTAAAGAAAATTGGATTGTAGATATCTATTCTGCAACTGGTTGATCCAGAGAGAGAGTGTGATTGGCGTGCTGATCCTAAATGACAGAGACAGAGTGGCTCGAATGATATCTTTTATTGGACCAACTGTTGGTGGAAATAAGCACATACCCATGATGTGTCTAACAATTCTGACACCAATTAACTCGTTTTTTTCTGGCTTTCATTTCCAACCCTGAAATGGCCAATTTTAGCCTTTTCCTGGTCTGTCACATTTGGGGGGACATTTCTACTGGGAATATTTCCTAGAGCTCAGTCCCCCCCCCCCCCTTGAGTTTAATTGCCAGGGCTACAGTACAAGTTGCAAAACAGATGCTGCCTTCAAAGGTCTGTAATATGACCATATGGATGAGGTAACAGTGAGGTTTAATAATTTGCTAACTGTCACACACAAAGCCATTGGCACAATGTCATTTTTTACCTCTGTTAGGACGTTTGTCTTCACTGGGAGCCATTAAATAACCAACAATTCAATTAGGATGTTGCACTACGGAAATTGTCCTGTCCATCACAGTTAATTTTAGTGCCAGGAACAACAAATTTCCAGACTTGAACTTAGCAGAATTCCACTGTTCTGATAAATAGTCACTGAGCTCCTTAAACAAACCTACCGGGGAGGTTTAACATGGTTTATTAAGTGTATAATGTCATTTTCACAAATGTTGCTGCTTACAGAGTCACCATGTTAGACTAGAGAGTAGCCAGATTCCAGTTTATATAAGAGTTTTAAATAACTTTGCTTCTCGAGATGTATTTTGTAGATGAAATAATGAAGTGCTCGTGAAAGATTCCTTATTCTTACCCATCCCCCGCCTCCCTGCCCCAGGAATATGTGTTCGTCCTGCTTGTGTAGATTTGTGCAGTGTGAGATGGGGCAATGCAAGCTGCCCTGTTGATATTTTTCAGCCCTAGTCTGAAGGGATCAATCTCTTGGGAAAGATGAAACACCCTAAAAACCCACCAGTGATGTCAGGAGACCACATTCTGCAAGCTGAACCCTGGACATTTTTTGTTTGTGCACATTATTAGCCCATGCAGCCAGAGGATTATGTTACTCTTGTTAATATACTTACATTTCTTGTTTCAGTTTAGTTGCTTGCCCTCCAATACAGAATACATGTGTAGTATGACTGTTTAGGGTCTAGCACAGTGGAGAACCTGCTCTGTTTGGTAATTTACAGCACTTTTAAAATATAAAAATTCATTTTAGTCAAGTCACCAAACTTTCTTTAGAGGATAAACAATATTAATTAACTGCTAATATAGGCTGAATTTGAACCTGAGGTCTTTAGATTAGAAGGCTCCTTTTGCAAAGACTTGGATACTTCTTTCAGGAATTTATTTTTATGCTTGTTTTGTGGAATTGATTCTGTTTATCAGTCCAGATAAAGGGGTATGATGTAGCTGCTTTTTGCAACATTAAGGACCCTAGCCCTAGAGCATGCAAAATCAGCCACAGGAACATCAGTGTGGTGTGTGGGGAACCTCTAGTAGTGTATAAGCAGACATACAAGTTTGCATCCATCTTCTGTCCCTGCTGCAATTAATTATGTTGCTTGACTGCCACATCATCCCTTATTGAATACTAGCACTTATTTATTTTTATTTCTACTCCGCCCTTTCCAGAAGGCTCAGGGCAGCTAAGAACAGTTTAGTGCTGCTGATGCCAGCAAAGGTTTTGCTGTAAAGGATTAGTTGGAGGAACATATTGAAATGCAGTCACAGAATTAAACTGTATACTAAATCTGTTCTGGGAAAGAAAATTCAGAGGTCAACTGGTGTATAGGAGAGATCAATATTATTGTGATAAGTCCCTTCCCCATTTCATCCCCCCTATGCTTTCACTTCCCTTCTCCCTCTCCAGTAATGAGTTTAATGCTGATGAAGGTGCCATAATAATGCTGATGGAGGTGCCACATATCTAAAAGATCTCCTATCCTTCCATGTCCCATCACGGCCCTTATGATCGACTGGGAGTGCCTCCCTGTGAGTACCATCTATTAGCCTGGTTCATATGACAAGGGTCCACAAGGGGACGTTATCAGTTGCTGCCCCAGTGTTTTGGAGCTCCCCTTGGGGAGTCATTTGAACTTGAGCATCTTCCAGAGATGGTGTAAGGCATTTGACAGGTGGGGATTGTGATGGGTTTTGGGTGGTTTGGAGGCAAGGGTGTAAGAGAGGGTTGGGTGGGGAGGTGGGGTTTTTAGCATTTTGTGGAGGTTTTAGGGTTTTTTGTATTAGTTTTAAATGTTTTATAAATTATAAGCTACCCTGAGCCTTAGGGAAAGGCGGCATATAAATTTAAATAATTTAAATAAATAAGTAAATAAGTTTCTGGTTTTCCTGACTAGCAATTGTCTACGCTCCTCTACCCTGCCTCAAACCTGACCCAGGGGAGCCAGCTCTGAGAGTGAAATAAGTGAAAGAAGTTGTTTAGAAAAGAGGGTGGTTAACATATTGGTACAAAATGTAGGTGGAGGCAGAGTACTTCAGGTGATATCAGATGGACCAACTTCTTTGGGTAAGAGTATGCAATCTCTTGAGCTACATAGGGCTCTTTCTCAGGCATATAACTGAACTATAGACTGAGATGGAGAAAATACTAGACAGGCATGGAAAAAATAACTTGGAGGAGAGCTGTTAGTGTGTGGGGAGAAAGCATAGATGTCAGACATTTTAAAAACCACAGTGCTGCATCTGATGCTGTGGAAAGGAGAAGCCAGTGGAAGGCATGAAAAAAATTAGGTTGGTCCAGTGGTTAGGATGGTGACATGGAACTCTGGGGAGACTGATTTAATTCCCAGCTCTGTCAGAGACTTCCTGTGTTAGTTACCTTGAGCAAATCACTTTGTCTCCCTTCCCATTTATAAAATGGTGTTAGAACTTATTATTTACCTGAAGGGGTGATGTGAAAATACTTTAAAAGCTGTGAGGTGCTCAAAGACTTTAGTAATGGGAAGCAGGCGGACATCCCTTGCTTTGTCTTAACATTCACTCATTGCTAGTCTTAAAAGACAGGAGAGAAACAAATGAAGTTATGAGTTATTGTGAGATTTACTTGGGACAAATGTAACTATAAGAGAAATTGAAAGTAGGACAAAGGAGCTAATAACAAAAGGCAAACGGCAGCTTCTGCATTTGTAACTTATCCCAGATTAGGGCTAGTGTGAAAGTGTAAGTGCCCCTCTTCCACATTCTTGGATGGGGTGAGCCACCAGTCTGGGCTGTGGTTGCCCAGGGGTGAGGCAGGGCACACCTCTGGGGCAAAAAACGGTCCTTTAAAAGGAGCAGCCTAGTCTCGGCTGCCTTTCACCGCACAATTATGTACCCACTCGGGTCAAGTCATTGTCCACACAAGCAGCTTGCCCTGGGTTCCTGCAATGTGGGCAGAAAAAGAAGGGTGCTCCCTGCCTGTCCTTCCTAATCCAGGGTGGGTTTCTAGTGTGGAAAGCGACCAGAATAAATCAAAATGGGACTACGACTAGCGCAGCTACTGGGACTAGCGCAGCTAGCGTAGAATGCTACTGGGACGGGCTGCAGGGAGCACATACCTGTCCTCTGGGCACTATATTGGCTGCCTGTTGTCTTCTGGGCCCAATTCAAGGTGCTGGTTTTGAACTTTAAAACCCTTCGCAGCCTGGGCCCTGCTTATCTGAATGGTTGCCTCACCCCCTGGACTCCTGGGTGGCCCCTGCAGTCATCTCGGGGCACCCTCCTGGATGTCCCATGTTATTGTTGAGTTCAGACAGACAGGAGGGTGTTCTTGGTGGCTGCGCCATCGCTTTGGAACTCCCGGTGGAGTTTCACCTCAGCCCCAATTTTTCTCGCCTTCAGATAAAGTTGTAAGACCTGGCTCTTCCACCAGGCATTTGACGGGGGAGGGGGAGATGGGATGAGGGGGTGGGGATTTAGCACAAGTCAGTAGTTGTAATACTTCTTTTACACCCTTCCACGCCTTCCCTGCTCCCCTAAGCGCCTTCGTCCCTTCTCACTTGCTGCCCCCCATGCCTGGAACTCCCTCCCTGTCCACATCCGCCTTGCCCCCTCCCTTCATACCTTCAAATCTCTCCTTAAAACTCACCTCTTTTGCTCTGCTCTGTCTGACTCTTTATCCTGCTGAGCCACTATTCCTATACCTACGATCTGTTTACCCTTATCCTTGCCACATGGACCTGCCTGCTGTCATTCTCATCGTAACCAAGCCAAGTACGTGCACTTGAGACTTCGCATCTTCATGAATGTTAGACCCCTTGTCTCTCCCTCTGTTCCCCTTCCTAAGTCTCTCCCCCAGCTCCTGTCTCTCAGATTGTAAGCCCTAGGGGCAGGGACCGTGTCTATTTTATTACTTTGTAAAGTGCCAGGTACACTGCTGGCGCTATATAAATGTTTGTTAATAATAATAATAATAATACTGAAATTGTGTTTTATATGTTTTATTATTGTAAGCCACCCCAAGTCACTTGCGAGGAGGATGGGGTAAAAATATAACAAATAAATAAATAAATATACAGAATGGAGTACAGTATCAGCAGTGTGGAAGAGAGAGCTTTCCCCTGCACTGCCCAGCTCACCCATGGCCTAGCAGCACCATCTTGAAAATTTAGCGACTTCAGTCTTTGACCCTTTATGAGGCTGCCCCTTAAAAGTGATAATTTTTGTTCTTCTTCAAGTGGCTCTGTGATTCTCATTCAGGGGTATCTCGTAGTGGCTTTCAGATGATCGGGAATAAGAGTTTGTCTCTTTAAAGCCATTCAACTGGCTTCCTGAAGACACACACACACACAATTATTCTCGTTTATAGATAGTAGTAGGTTAGTTAGTTCCTAGTAGTTAGGTTAGTTAATTAATATAGTTAGTTACGAGCGCTATGGCAGCACTTCCCACCAAGAAACCAGCTTCAAAAGTCGTGTTAAATGTGGGTCCATTCTTCCCATCTCTGACCTGCATGAAGACTGCCTGCTCTGCATCGGAGAGGGCCATTCAAGGAAGGGCTGTAGAACTTGCAAAAGTCTCTCCGCAAGAGCCCTGAATCACAGAAAGAGGAGACTTCAAGAGCTCCCCACCAGGAAGGCGCCAAGGTGGTGACAAGGACCTGCTCAAACCACACAAACCTTACAAACATAAGACGAAGAAGGCCCAAATGAAACAGCCTGGGACCGTGCAGGGCACCTCAACCAGGCAGGAGATACTCATTCAGAGTCGTAACACCTCCCTTGCAATGGGAAACACCCAAGTTGAGGAACTGCCTGGACCAGTATACTTGGCTGCTCGGCCTGGCCCCTTGCAGGAAAATCTACTCACCACTTCGGAGCCTTGGGTTATTCCAGCTGAGCAACCTGAGGAGATCTTCACACCAATACAGCAGAGGACTGAGGACACAACATCAAGGACTTCAACCCTGTCAGGTGCCACAAATGTGATTATGGATGAGCCCACTAATCAGGTCAGTGCTTGGACTTCCTTAGCTTCAAAACAGATGAACACTCTAGGACGCTGTCTCTGTCCGACCCGTCTTGCACCAAGATCCCCATCGGGATCAGGCCGGCACCTCTCCTTTCGGTGCCCTTGCATGCCACAACTACCACCCTCCCATCACAGTATCTCATCTCAGCACCAACACAAGGAACCCGCTGGGCACCATGCTTCCAGGTACCGCTCGAAAAGCCCGTCATGCCACAGCTGTAATGGGCGGTACCAGGAGAGTCCATTCAGGCACCATGGGAGCCCAGATCGGCACCAGGACCACTACTGGCAGCACCGCAGCCACGCTTACTACCGTAGTACTGGGACAGCCACTTGCCATCTTGGTATACTCCACCCCAGCATCATCGGGAGTAACTGATCTAGAGAAGCCTCCGATACTGACATACGTATCATAGATCTGACTATGATGAGTTAAGAACGGGCTGGTGGGACTCTCACCATTCGAGGAGTGATCTGTATGGTGGTTTCTGCTACTATTACCCAGAGAGGGGCAGATACGGCTCCCCATGCAGTTCCTGCTCCTGCTGCAATTCCCCGCACACTGGCTGGACTGAGCAGTGTTGCCAACCTGATCAAGTCAACCAGCAGGCTGCGCCATTTCTCCAGGGGAGGGGGGGGGGTGCCACCAGCACCAGCAGCACCACCACCACCACTGGGGCTCCTGTCTACATTTCTGGCACCGATGCTACCACTTAGCCCGCTGGTGTCCACCAGTCCAGCTGCACAGATGATACCAGCCCATGCACAGCGGCTTTCAACTAGATCATCAGCCCCAGCCATGAGCCTTATGAAAACCATGTCAGGACAACCAGTTGTTCAGCACCCTGAATAGTAGTCTGTGGTGCCATTTCAACCTGACAATGACAACACTACAGATTTAAATTGTCCCTTAAATAATGAGACTATTGGAGCTCCACCTAGTGACTCAATAACAGATCAGTCCCCGGCCCTCTCCACAGACGATGTTAAGAACTTCCAAGCTATGCTGAAACATATGACCTCCATGATGCCCCAACTTCCATCAAAAGCAATGAAGACGACTCCCCCAGGTCCAGTCTTCGGAATTTTGGCAGGAGGGAACACTGGTAACATTATGTTTCCAATCTTTGAGGAGCTACTGGAGCCATCTAAATCAGTGTAGAATGCACCTTCCTCTGCAAATCCAGTAAACAAGCTGGCTGATTCCTTATACCCTGTGCCACAAGAGGGGGTATTTGTATTCCATCATCACCCTTCTGCTAACCTGATGGTCATCGCAGTGACTACAAGCAGGTTGCAATCAGGAGCAATAATGACCTCACCCTTAGACAGGGAGGGCAGATGACTTGATGTGATAGAGGGAAATGTGTACTCATCTGCCACTCTGTCATCGCAAGTGTCAAATTCTATGGCTGCTATACCAACACCATCTGTGGTCCAAAACCAACTCCACAGCCACACATGCAGAGAGGCTAGCATTGCAACAAGAGGGATGTCAAGTTGCTCAATTTCAACTCAGCTTTGCAATGCGTGTGGCTGATTGTACAATTTAGAGCATGGCAGCAGCTATTACCACCCAGAGACATGCCTGGCTCAGAACAACTGCATTAACACCTGAGAACAAGGCAAGAATACAGGACTTACCCTTTGAAGGTGATGGTCTGTTCTCTACCACCACTGATGAGATGTTGTCCAAGATAAAAGAAACACGCCAGACCACTAGATCGCAGAGCGCTGTGCGCCCATTTAAGAGGAAGTATTACTTCTCATCAATGTCATTATCAGTCTATTGTGGGATCCACAGACCATCCTTCCAATCTGGGAGGTTTGTTCCACACCAACAACTCGCACATACCCATGCCCAGAATTGCAAAAGATTCCTGAAAGGCAGGAACAGACTAAGGAAGTCCACCAACCCCACAACTCCACAGCCTTGGTCACGAGTTTGATTGCAGCCACGTTAAGAGTACCAAACCAAGCATTCCCTACTTCTAGAGTAGGCCAGGCTTTCTAGCATGCCTGGGAGAGCATCACCTCAGATAGATGAGTGCTGAAAATCATCCAAGATGGTTACGTCATCCAATTTGAAACCCATCCTCACCTTTTCCTTCCCTCTTCCCCATCCCTCCTTAGGGACACCCCTCACAAGACACTGTTGACTCAGGTCAGGTGGTCCTCTCCCTCATATCTAAAGGAGAGCATCCCGAAGCCAAAGAGGCCTCCACAATTTGGACTTGGTGCATATGCAGTGGAGTTACCCCAGTTGCTATACAACTCCTAGGACAACTCGACCACCTGGCAGACAACCTGAGCTGATTGAGACAACAGAGACATGACTGGTCCCTCTTACAAGACATAACCATGATATTCCAGAGGTGGGGCTATCTGCAGATGGATCTCTTTGCCAACGAGACAAATCACAAGGTCCTCCTATTCTGCAGCGGGTAGCATTGGGGTGGAATAACCCTGGTCTCCCTGTCAGATGCATTTGCAATCAACTGGTCCAGTCACCTTCTCTGTGCATTCCCCCACTTTCTTCTATTACCACGAACCATTCTGAAGGCATGGAGGGAGGGAGCTCACCTCATTCTCATAGCACCAGCATGGCCAGGACAGGTGTGGTATCCAATTCTAACAAGTCTAACACAGGACAAATGAACCTTGTCAATGAGAAGGGACACAATCTCACAAGACACACAGGTGCTCCATCCGGCTCTCAACTCTCTCCACCTGACTGCTTGGTATATTGTCCCTTGACACAGGACCACCACTTCACTGAGGAAGTACACCATGTACTCCTAAATGTGAGGACACTTGCCATAAGAAACACCTATGATGGCAAATTATTTCAGTTCCTTAGCTGGTGCCATACTAAGGGACTTAACGCCACTTCTATACCTTTAACTACCATTTTTTATTATCTGTTGCATCTGAAAGAGAACAATCTATCCGTATTGTCCATTAAGGTACACGTTGTCACCTTATCTGTCAAATTATCACACATCCAAGGACAATCTCTCTTCTCTAATCCTACAGTAAGAAGCTCGTACAAAGGTTTCGTGAACCTCTATCCACCTATCTTCCCACTGGTCTCACAATGGGACCTCTCCCTGATCCTTGCAAGACTGACTAGACCACCTTTTGAACCATTAGCTATGACATCCTTGGCTGACTTATCTATGAATAACCAGGAAGGTTTTGTTCCTGGTCACTATTATCTCAGCCAGGAGGGTCAGTGCACACACAGTTTCTCCTCCATACTTATGAAGTCGACCTTAGGACTGACCCTGCGTTCCTTCCTAAGGTGGTAACACTGTTTCATCTAAACCAGATTGTTTTGTTGCCAGTCTTCTTCCCAAGACCTCACTCTTCTCAACTAGAGAAATAAATCCCTGCACACACTCAACCTTCATACGACCCTACCGTTCTATATAGAAAGAACTAAAACTTTCAGGAAAACTGATCCTTTGTTTGTATCCTACAGAGAGAAAATTATGGAAACTAAATGATCTTCCCAGAGACTATCCAAGCTCATTATGCTATGCATCTCTACCTGCTATGAATTGACTGGCAAGCAACCTCCAGATAACCTCAGGTCCCACTCCACCAGAACAATATTACCATCTGTAGCTAACTTCAGACACGTTCCCATTCTAGACATATACAAAGCAGCTACCTGGACCTTAGCAGATCCTTTTGTGAAACACTACTTTCTGGACATGCCAACCAGAAGAGAATCCCAAGTGGGAAGGGCGGTTTCTCATCTATCTTATCCTAATCCACCACAGTCACTCATGGGACTGCTAGTAATCTCTCATGAGTGAGAATCAGAGTCACTGGAAGAAGAAAGAAAAGTTACTTACCAGTAACTTTGTTCTTCGAGAGGGCTCTGTGTATTCTCACTACCCTCCATCCTTTTTCCTGGCTTCATTATCTTTGACTAGGTTGGTAGGAATTGAAGGTAGAGCTCCACCCCTTCCCTCTTATACTGCCAGGTCTCATGTGGATCCCTGAGAGGGGGAGAGAGCAAGAGCTCTAGCTTCCAGAAAGATATTCTGGAAGCCAGTTGAACAAGCTCTTTTTCCCAATCACTTGAAGGCCACCGCATGATCCCCATGAGTGAGAATACACAAAGTCCTCTTGGAGAGCAAAGTTACTTGTAAGTAACCATTCTTTGCTTGAGCATTTGTGCTACTAGCAATTGGACTGAGAGCCATCAGACTCAGTTCATATGGGCAGCCTCTGACAATCTTTAAAGAAAATGGTTCATCTGAGAATCCAGCATTCCTGCTTTTCTGCCATGTTCTTTTTTACTTGAATGCCTGTATTCCATTTTCCCATCCACATAAAATAGATCTTTTGAGATTTATAATTTTGCTGCCATGTAACTGAAGGCTTTTTTTCCCACTCTGCAGGTACCTGCATAAGAACAGATATTTGAAAGTTATTGATGAAGATGCATTTTTAGGAATCCATAGTGGACCAACTCTGCTGTGAGTAGAAGAAAAACAGGAAGAAGACTAAGTATTGTTACTATTCATTAGAGCCGCATTGGTTTCCTTAGAATTGTCAGCAAATTATAGGAGATGGGAGAGGGCTTGACTATGTGAAAACAAACATTTGTGAGGGAACCTGTTACAGACCCTATGCAGCTTCAAAGAAAGCCCTCTTCATTCTGTATGATATGGTACCATCAGCTCATGGAGCGGGGTGGAATGCAAGATACTGAAAATTATGATGGAGAACCAGTGTGCATATCATATCATTCTTACTCATACAGTAGAATTTATTACTTTGTTTTCATACTGCATTCTATTAAATCAACATATGTTGTACATTGTACTCTTGTGGGTGCTTAAAGATCAGATCTCTATTATACCTGAAAGCTCAAGTGGTAGAAAACTGTTTTGGGAGTGAAAGGTGTTACGGTCTGTTCTTGATGCCATAGCTACCTTAGTGCAGCTATAGACCCGTTCAAATGGAGGATGTTTTATATAGAAAGCTTTTCAGATTCTTTTTTTAAAATATTTTTTTTTACTGAGGGGTGGGGGATGGCTGTTAGACAGAATACTGGGTTCATATCTTGACTATGAAAAGTGTTTTAAGAAATGGTCAGAAAGGACTTCAGCCTAATATGTTAATGTAGTCATTTCAAAATACATACACATTTAAAAATCAAATCATTGAGGTGGAGACAAAATGGTAAAAATTATACTATTACAAGGGTGGAGAACGTTAGAAATGGTGGAGAGGTGAAATTCTGGAGATATAGAGAATCACCTTCTCACACTGTGGGTATTTTCACATGTTACGAGATCACGCTCAACCACAGTCAATACCCTGTGGTGAGGAATGGTCCCGTAACGTCTGTTGGGGAACCGGAAGTTCCCCCCCAGATGTTTGCCATGGTCAATCGCAGTGGGGAATCACATTCACCACGCAATTGGCAGAACCAGCGGGGCCAGCGCCAATAGCATAGTGAATGCGATTCGCCGCCGAGATGAAGAGGCTCGTCTCGTCTGGATGGAAACCACGGCCCCCGCCCCGCCCCCCTCCCCGATTCCCCGCCAGGATCAGAAGTGCCGGAGTGATCCCGGCGGGAAATCATTTGGGTGATTCCAGGACAGGTCAAATGCCGCCCCGTCTTGTCTGAAATCACCCTGTGTTTTCAGGTTTAATTTGTTCCTCAAAGTCACTGCAACTTATAATTTGTGTGGTACATGGATGCAGCAGATATTGTGTTGACCAATTTGGGACACTGCCATGTCTTGGGAGTCCTTTTCAGGAAGTCAGCCATTTAGAATTTCCAGTCAAAGATGTGTGTGATGCAAAGCAGTCACTACACAGTGTATAAGGTGGCCAGTGTGGTGTAGTGGATAAAGTGCTGGACTTGAACCTGGGAAGCCAGAGTTCAAATCCCACCCTAGCTACGGACTCACTGGGTGGCCTTGGGCAAGTCACAACCTCTCAATCTAGGGAGTCAGTGTGGTGTAGTGAAGAAGGTGCTGGACTTGGACCTGAGACACCAGGTTCAAATCCTGTCCTAGCCATGAACTCAGTGGGTGGCCTTGGGCAAGTCACAATCTCTCAGCCTCAGTTCCCCATCTGTAAAATGGGAATGTGTCTGTCTGTCTCTGTGTTTCCTTCACCCTTGTACATATTAGATTGTAAGCCCACTGGACAGAGACCTGCCTTGGACAATCTGTGACTGTAAAGTAGTGCTATAGAACATAAGAAGTGCCATACTGGGTGAGACCAATGATCCATCTAGCCCAGCATCCTGTCTCCAATGGTGGCTTGGGAGAAGCACCCAACAGGTCACGATGGGGGAATCCGTTAAACTAAACTGCCTGAGTCAGACCAATGGTCCATCTTAGCCCAGTATTGTCACAACCTGACACGGCAGCAGGGGTTTCAAATTCGGGTCCAAATCCAGCTCTTCCAGGGTCTCCGGCAGAGGCCTCCCCCAGGCATGCTACTAGGGTTCCTGAAGTGGAGATGCTGGGGATTGAACCTGGGACCTTATACATGCAAAGCATGTGCCCCCCCCACTTGAGCTATGCCCCCCATTCCCTGTTGTTTTTCCCCAGCTCCCATCATGTTCCCTGATCCTGTCTGGCGAATAGCTGCTAATGGACATATCTTCCAGAAACTTGTCCAAACCTCTTTTAAACTCAGCTATAGTACTGGCCCTTACCACAGCCTCTGGCAGTAGATTCCACAACCCAATTATATGCTGAGTGAAAAAATATTTTATTTGTTTTAAACTTGCCACACATGAGTTTCGTGGAGTGTCCCCTAGTTCTAGTACTAGCTGAGAGGGTAAATAACTGCTCCTTGTTTATTAGTTTCACACCACTCATGATTTTATAGACCTCTGTCATATCTCCTCTCCATCGTCTCTTCTCCAAACTGAAGAACGCCAACCTACCAAGCCTCTCCTCATAGGGAAGCCCTTCCATGCCCTTGATCATTTTTGTTGCCCTTCTCTGTACCTTTTCTAGTTCAGCTATGTCTTTTTTGAGATGGGGAGACCAGAACTGCACACAATATTTGAGGTGTGGTCACACCATTGATTTGTATAAAGGCGTTATGACATCCTCAGTTTTATTCTCTATCCCCTTCTGAATAATTCCTAACCTTCTGCTTGCTTTTTTGACTGCTGCTGCGCACTGCGCTGTGGATTTCATTGTATTGTCAACAACCACCCCCAGATCCTTTTCCTGAGTGGTAACTCCTAGCTTAGTACCCAGCATTGTTCCCCTCCGCATTCGCCGCGGCGGGGGTTTGTTGGCGCCCCTCCCTCCTGGGAACAAAGGAGGCGAGGGGGATAAGAGCGGCCACCAGGAGGGAAGAAGAAGCCGAGGTTGCCACAGCAACCAAAACTTAAGCGGCCGGGACTCTCGCGAGAGGCGGGAGTCCCGGGTGCCATTTTAAGCTCCCTGCATCGCGCCTCATTCGGCTGGGCGCAGGCAGGGAGTGGGGACGTGCGGCCAAGCAGCGCGGCAAGACTCGGGCCACATGGAGGAGCAGAGCGAGGAGCAGGGTGGAGGTGGCGTCGCAAAGGCCAGGCCGCACGCCGACAGTTGCGCCCTACAGCAGCGCCAGGTGGGGAAGGAGGCGGGGGAGTGCACCCATCTCCCCCTACCATACTGAGTGAACGGACCGCTCCTTTTTGAGGGCTGCCGCAAGAGGAGGCACACAGGGACGGAGTGCGGTGGTGGGGCGGGATCGTACCCCCTCCCCTCCCCAGGGTTTTCATTCCGGGTAAGAACCTTCCCCGGGCTGGGCGTTGGGTGGCAGGCCGAGGCCAGCCCCACCCCCACCCCTCTTGAGTATCGGGATCCAGGGAACGGGGAGGCCTTGCCCCCTCCCTCCCTCGCATGTGGTAGGGCTGGGGCAAAGGGTCACTTGGTCCTACCCCCCAACTAGCAATACGCCCCAATAAGGGCCTAAACAATGAGATGGGGGGGCTGGGGCCCAGCGGGGCTGACTCTCCATCAGCAGACAACAATAAAGGGGGGGCAGGGAGGATCCTCCTCCCCCCTCCTGAGGCAGGGCACTTTCCCCGTCCCATCTTCAGGGGAGGGTAGACGGAGGGGTGTGGCCTGATAGGGATGACTCACCCCCAGTTGACGCCACCCCCCCAGCAAGCTATTAGAAAGGGGGGCAGGGAGGATCCCTCTTCCTCAAGCGGTGCCCTAAGCCAACACACGCACCCTTTTTTTCCCCAGGAAACCAGGTAGGCTGGGCAGGGGCCCAGCAGGGCAGATTCCTTTACTAGGTGCCCCTAAGCGAAGGGTCATCAAGAGCCTCAAGCAGTGCTCCCAGGACCCCCCACACTCCTCTTGTTTACAATTCTAGGGGACCTCACCCATAGGGTGTGGGGAACACCCCTAACGGCAGGCACAGGCTGTTGGGCAGGGAGGTAAAAGGAAACCAAGGCGGTTGACTGGCAGCTAGCAGGACCGGAGCGGCAGGGTAGGTATTACAGCAGCGGGGTGCAAAAGAATGGCCCCTTGCACGCGCAAGGGCAAGAAGAAGGCCACAACAGAGGGTGGCAGCACCCCCTCCCCCCAAAAGGGCTAAGGAAAAAAGGGGGACGCAAGGTGGTGCCACCCAGGAGGCTGTCCTCCACGCCATGCAGGCCCAACTAGCTGGCTACCAGGCCCGCATAGAAGAACTAGAAGGGGGCCGAGGGCAGTCCACCAACTGCGAGAGTGGCGGGCAGACAGCTATGGCGAGCAATGCGGTGAGGGCTTCCACCCCGGCCAGTGGGGAGGCCACGCAGCGCCAGGGAAGTGGGTGGCGCCGGACTCTCCCATCTCATTACAGGGACGAGGAACCAGGGCCCAGCAGATGGAGGGATGAATCCCCGCCCGATTATCAGGCGCAGTTTGACGCTTTCCAACAAGGCATGCAGGCACTGATGGAAAGTTTAGAGGCGGCCCAGCGGAGACACCGGGGTCCCGGGGGTCCCAGGCACAGGCGCGACATCAAACCGCCGGAAGGTGAGCAGGCTGAGGAAGGTTGTTGGGAAGGGGATGCTGAACAGTGGGGAGTGGGGCCCATTAGAGGGCACGATAAAGACTACACAGCAGGCGCGTGTGCGCAAGGGGAATGGGGTCGTAACCAGCATCAGTCGGGTTGCGATTGGGGGGGCTCCCCCACTGGGCCAGGCATGCACTGCCACGGGGGAGGCTGTGGACAATATGGGACTTTTGGGTACAATCCTGCAGCACAGGTATGGGGAGCAGATAAATTCTGCCCTGGGTTGGCAAAACGGTGCTGCGGGCACAAGGAAGAACCCCGCCCCTTGTCAGGGGGGTACGCGGATGTGTCAGCCCCCCTTGATGAGCATTTGCTCCAGGCCACCAGGGAAAAGATTTGGAGTGGGGAATGTATCGATATATTCGCCCTCCTCTTCAGTGACCCCATCCCCAACCCCAATGACAAAGAGGAGAGGAAAGAGAAAGAGAAATTTAAAAGGCCAAAGGCGGAGCGCACCTGGTCCAACTGGACAGCTGCCTACACCATGTACATGGGTTTGACACTTGTCAGATTCCTCGAGCGTGGGTTAGAGTTAATCAAGCACTCCAATATTATACTCCGAGCATTCGATACGGGCGGTCCCGGAGCGTGGCTGTGCTACGACAAATCCTTTCATCGTAGGGCAGCCAATAACCCGCGCCTTCGCTGGGATTTGCACGCCCATGACATCTGTCTGGAATGCATCAGCTGTTCCAAATATGCCCCGCAGTCTGACAGCGGTCACGTGCTGTCCCAAGTGGGGAACATGCAACAGACCGAGGGCGGACAGAGGGGCAGAGTAAAGCAGGCAACAGGAGGGCCAACCTGCTGGGATTTTAATGACGGAGGCAGGTGTTTTCGGGCCCAATGTAGGTTCAAGCACGTATGCACACAGTGTGCGGGTGATCACGCTGCCTCTGGGTGCACACGGTTTCGACAATATGAATCCAGGAACCGGAGATGGGCAGGCAATAGACAAAACCCTGCCAGCCAAGGGGGAGCCGCCCAGGCAATGGGGAAGGGCGCCAACCCTGGTACAGCATGAAGCATTACGGGTAGCCACCCTGGGCTACCCTGACCGCAGGACAGCTGCCTACGTAATCAAAGGTTTCAGGCTGGGTTTCAGGATCCCGACTGAGGGCCCCCGTTATCATCTAGGGGCTAGGAATTTGAAGTCCGCGATTGGAAATGAGCAGCTAGTCCAACAAAAGCTCGATAAAGAAGTCAGGGAAGGGAGAATTCAGGGCCCATTTGAGGAGTTGCCGATTCCTACTCTGCGAATATCCCTCCTGGGCATAGTACCTAAGAAGATCCCGGGGGAATTTCATATGATTCACCACTTGTCCCACCCCAGGGGGGAGTCGGTGAACGATGCAATCCTGCCAGAGCTGTGCTCAGTAAGGTACGCAATATTTGACTCGGCAGTTGAAATGGTGAGTGCCTGCAGAAGGGTGGCCCTCATCGCGAAGTGCGATATCAAGTCTGCATTTCGACTTCTGCCCGTGCATCCCGAGGACTTTGAGCTCCTGGGTATGCAGTTTCGAGGTAAGTTTTACTTTGACAAGGCAATGCCCATGGGATGTTCCATCTCATGTGCGGCCTTCGAAAAGTTCAGCACCATCCTCGAGTGGATTACTCGCCAACACGCGACGCGGAGCTCGATCACGCACTACTTGGATTATTTCCTCTTCGCAGGAAGGGCAGGGACCTCCGAATGCGCAATGGGAATGCAGGCATTTCAAGATGTAGCCAAAGAGCTAGGGGTGCCATTGGCGCCCGAAAAAACGGAGGGACCTACGACGAGGTTAACCTATCTGGGCATAGAGCTGGACACCGAGTGCTTGGTGTCCAGACTACCAGACGACAAGCTCAGAGCCCTTCGAGAAACGGTAGCGGCAGTAGCAGGTTCCCCGAAAGTAACAATTAAACAGTTGCAGTCTCTTATGGGCATCCTTAATTTTGCATGCCGGGTCATCACACCAGGGAGGGCATTCATGTCGCGTTTATATGCCCAAATAGGGAGCGACCGGCCCTCGCACCACCATATCCGAGTGACCAGGGTGATGCGGGAGGACCTGGCAACCTGGGAGGCCTTCCTCCAAGCCTATAACGGAGTGAGTTTCTGGTGGCAATGACTCCTTTTGGAGGCAGAGCTCAGATTCACTCGGATGCGGCAGGAAGCCACGGTTTTGGGGTCTACTTTAGAGGCAAATGGTGCTTAGCCCCGTGGCCGCAGGCATGGGAGGAACAGGGCCTAACCCGTGACTTAACATTCCTGGAGTTCTTCCCCATAGTGGTGGCAGTAGAACTGTGGGAGGCGGAATTTGCCAATCGGAAGGCCTTATTCTGGTGCGATAACATGGCTGTCGTTCACGTCATTAACAAACTGTTCTCGAGATCGGAAAGGGTGATGCGACTGGTTCAGCATTTTGTTCTCAAGTGCCTACGGGCAAATATTTTGTTTGTGGCAAGACATGTCCCAGGGATAGATAACACCATAGCCGACGCCCTTTCTTGATTTCAGACAGACTGTTTTCGCCAGCTAGTACCAGAAGCCAGGGAGGACCCCGAGTCTTTCCCGAGGGACATGTGGAGCCTTGGATTGTAAACTTATATAGGGCAGTACAGGGATCCCTCGCACCCAGAACCAGGCGGGCCTTTGAATCTGCTTTCAGTGAATTCCAGGAATACAGGTCAGGGAAGGATTGGGGGCTTGGTTTCCCCATCCCTGAGGGACATATGCTGCAGTTTGCGCTCCGGCTCAGGCAACAAGGTTTGTCACCCGGGACGATAGCTGGAAAAGTAGCAGCCATTTCATTTACGAGCCGATTGGCTGGTTACCCCTCTCCCGATAACGACTTTTTTATGCGCCAATTGAAAGAGAGCTGGGCTAGGTGCACCCCACAAACACCAGACTCCAGGGCCCCATTACTCCACAGCTGCTTGTCAGTATTAGTCAGGCTTTACAGACTGTGTGTCGCTCTAACAGCGAAGTAGTGCTTTTCACGGCAGTATTCCATGTAGCACTATTCGGGGCATTTCGGATTAGTGAGATAGTACTCCAGTCCAGAGCAGATAGGTCGGGGGTGGCCCTGCAGGTCCATGACGTGGGCTGGCAAGGAAAGACCCTACTGCTGCATTTACGATGGTCAAAGACCAACCAAAAGGGGCAGGGACGGAATGTCAGGCTTTGCCCTTCGAATGATCACCATAAGTGCCCGGTGGAGGCAATGGAAAATATTTAGCATCCCACTCTAGGGCGGAGGGTCCATTGTTTATACATGGAGATGGTCCACCATTGACACGGTATCAGTTCTGGGCAGTCCTGTCCATGTGCGTGAAGAAAGCCGGCCTCGACACGGCTTGATACACTGCCCACTCATTCAGGATAGGGGCAGCATCAGTTGCCGCAAGCATAGGCCTGTTCAGGAACCAAATACAACAAATAGGGAGGTGGCGGTCAGGAGCATACTGCCGGTATGTTAGGAATACCGAAGCAAAGAGGTGTGGGCAAACAGGATCAGCAGGGCAACGGAATAACTCTGCTTTTTCTTCCAGAAGGGTCAACTCGGCAAGGCCGGAGAGTGATGTGGATCGTCAGCCACAGCATCGTTCACCGGACTGGGAAGATGGCCGCACGCAGCGGGTGGGGCACCCAGCTGGGCCTGTGTGACAGCACAGAGATATTCTGGCTGGGTAAATGTGGGATGCTTTGGGAGCAATTGCTCCCAACGCTGACCTCTGCAAATGAGAAATTCCCAGCACCAGCGGTAATGGTGATTCATCTAGGAGAGAACAACCTCCCTCGGTGTACAGGGCTGTGGCTGATGAAGAGGGTGAAAGCGGATTTGAGTACGGTCCAGGAACGGTTTCAAGGGTGCAAGCTAGTATGGTCCGACATGTTACAGTGAAGAGTGTGGTCAAATGCTTGACACCCGGGCAGGGTAGATCGGGCTAGAAAAAGGGCAAATGGTGAAATAGGGGCTTGGCTGAAAAAGGCCGGAGGTTTCGTCATTTGCCAGCAGAAAATCAGTTATGACAGAGATCAATTATACAGGAGCGATAGGGTCCACTTGTCTGATGCTGGATGCAATTTATATCTTGGAGCCCTGAAGCGCAGCCTAGAAGAAATCCTGGAATGAAAGGTTGGCGGTGAACCAGCCAAGCAGAGCTGGTGGTTCTTGTGGCGGTAGGCTGACTTCAGGCCAATGGTTAAAAGTTGTAGTTGGTAGCATAGGGTTTGAATAGAAAACATCTCCTTAAGGATTGGGCATAGGCCATGCACAGCCACTCAGTGCGGCCCACTGTATGGGCAGCCCAAGGGTGGGAGGCGAACGGCCGGACCCGCTGCACGGACCATGTACCAAACAGTAGATTACGATGTCCTCACCCTTGTTGTTGTTTAAACCCCACCCTGACGGGCAAAGGGGTAGTTACGAGCAACCCGCTCTGGCCTGGGGGAAATCCGGTGGTCGGGGTAGGGGGTAAGTTAATAAAGTTAGGTGGAAGTTAGGGCACAGGAGGATTCCCCTTGGGCTTAACCCGAAGAGGTGGAAAGAAAGGGGACTGGTAGACCGGCTAGTGCCGGGGTTGGTGGGGGGAGCCTCCTGTGGTCTGGGTAACAGTTAGGAACAGGAGATGGATAGGACCCCAGTTTAAGGGGAAGAAGGGGGAGGGCTACCCCTTCCCCCCTTTTCTTGATTATTAATAAAGAGTGCGGCCGTTTAAACCCAATTAAGTGTCCTCATCTTCTTTGGGGGGTGCGTCGACATTGTACGCATAGTTTGGATTATTGTTCCTTATGTGCATCCCTTTGCACTTGTCCACATTAAATCTCATTTGCCATTTAGATGCCCAGGCACCCAGTGTTGTAAGATCCCATTGCAGTTCTTCATGTTCTGCTCGTGTTTTAGCTACCTTGAATAACTTGGTGTTATCTGCAAGTTTGATCACCTCACTCTTAACACCCTTTTCCAAATCATTAATGAATACATTAAACAGCACCCGTCCCCATACAGATCCCTGAGGCACACCATTTTTTACATCTCTCCTTTTGAAAACTGACCATTTAGTCCTACCCTTTGCGTTCTATCTTTTAACCAGTTTCTGATCCATAGTAAGACACTACCTCCTATACCATGACTTTTTAACTTTCTCAAGAGTCTCTCATGAGGGACCTTATTAAATGCTTTCTGGAAATCCAGGTACACTATATCTACTGGGTCTCCCTTGTCCACATGCTTTTTACACCCTCAATGAATTCCAACAGGTTAGTGAGGCATGACTTCCTTTTACTAAATCCGTGTTGACTCTTCCCCATTAAGCCATGTTTGTCAACATGCCTTGTAATTCTGTCGTTAATGATGGTTTCCACCATTTTGCCTGGCACAGCTGTAGTTTCCAGGACCGCCTCTGGATCCCTTTTTAAACATTGGGGCTACATTTGCCACCTTCCAGTCCTCGGGTACAGTAGCAGATTTTAGTGACAGGTTACAAATTACTAACAGTAGGTCTGCGATTTCATATTTGAGTTCCTTCAGAACTTATAAGTAGCAGTAGTACACCGCAAGTAGTAGTAGTACACAAAAAGGAAATCTTTTTTTTTTTTAAAGAAAAGAGGCAGAGGAGGCATAGTAAATGATCATAAATAGACCTCACAAGGTGTGGGTTTTTTAACCAACTCCTTGATTTCAAAATCAACAGTATTCTACTTTGTTGTAACTCCAGATTTGCTGGCATTGCAATCAGCCAAACTACTCAGAGACTGTAGCATGTGCGGTAACATTTTAATCTCTGTAGAACAACTTCAGGGACTCTTCCTTCCTCTAGACAATTATGGGATCATTTTCCAGCATGATACATGGGGAGTTAGTTACACTGTCCCTACTCACAGACGTTATTCAGAGAGAAATCCTCCCATGTGCAGGCAGCTTTCTGGTTGACTCCCGTGCCCTCTTCTTTAATAGTTATGGCAACACAACTAATACTACCGACTCCTACAGCAATTTGAAAAGTTTGAGGTCATTACGAATAAAGGATCACTATGTTAGGGCCCTACCATTCACTGTTGTCATGTTCTCTCAGCAGCCGCTTTCCCCAGAAGAAGCCAAAATGTGTCCCAGGATAGACCCCTGTGAGACACCACTTGATACATACTCCCAGTTTGATAGCATTCCATTAATTATGATTCTTTGACTATTGGTTTTCAGTCAAATGATTCTGTGAAGCATCCTCAGAAAGCTATGTCACATTGTTCTATATACTTCCCCCTAGTTCTGTCTAATATTGTGAATGGCCTGGATTGTTATAACAAATTTGAGAGGTCATTTATGCTATTGGTGGACTCATCTATTCTTTGCCAATGGTGGGAGGTGAAAGGGTTGGGGCAAACTGCCTGCAACAGAAGCCACCAGTTAAAGTAATGGGTGCCTTTAGACACAATGGGAAGGGCAGAATGTGTGTGGACACCATTGTATAGACATGCACTTATCCACGTGTTTACTATGTTGAAGTACTTAGATGCACAAGCTGCCAATTTTCCTGATAACCCCCTGATTGAAACATGTATGCGCATCCTGCCAGCAGTGTCCCAGATGGTATCCCATTATGCAGCACAGCAGAAGTATGTGACACATTTTGCATTAGCAGATTACCTGTATGTCATCGCCAGAAGTGGGTTTAACTATGTTCTTTACTTTCTTAATTGACAGGACGGTTCACCAATCAAAATTGTCCTTTTCCCCCCTCTTGTTTGTGACACTAAAAATGTAACTGTTACAGCGCACTCTCTTTCTCATTTCCTCTGCCTGTTAATCTGCAATGGATTTTTCCACAGTGTTGGGTTATTTTATGGCCTTCTGTACTGGACAGTTGCAATACATTCTCTTGCGAGGTCTGCAGTCAATGTCGGAGAACTTTTTTGTGGAGTATCTGGAGTGGCGGATGGCAGTGGAATCTCTGGTTTCCAACCTCATGGCCAAGGAACTGGCCACTGCAAGGTACATAGAGTGCGGAGTGAGTCGGGGGATGCAGAGCTCCCCATTACATGTCATATGCACCCCTGGACAGAAGAATGGAACAGATGTGGGAGGTTGTGACAGTGGTGGTGGATGGCTATGAATAGTGGATGGAAGACATCGTGAGAGTGAAGCCCATACTTTGCACATTGTGGTTCAAGAACAAGTACCAGGACTGGTGGAATAATGTGGTCTTAAAATGGGATGATCTTGAATGGCAAGCAAATTTTTGGGTTACCAGCACTGTGATCTATGAGCTTTCTCCCTCTATGTTCTTCCTCCCTCTCCCCCCATCTCTCTCCTCTACAACATGCCCAGACTCTGCTGTCTCCACCTTCAACTTATCCCTTTCATCTACCCTTGACTCTCTTGCTCCCCTCTCATGCCATCCTATCCATTGCATAAACCTGTGTGTCCTTGGCTCACCCCTACCATCTGCCACCACCGATCCTGCTCTCGAGCCGCTGAACTCCTCTGGCGGAAAACTCATGAGTTTGCTGACTTTCTTCACTTTAAGTTTGCACTTTCTGCATTTAGTGATGCAGGTCTTTCCCTGGCCAAAGACCACTATTATTCCACATTAATTGAATCTCACTCCCGCAACCTCTGCCATCTCTTCTCGACATTTGCTTCTCTTCTGAAGCCTCCCTGTCCTCCCCCACTTCCTTCCTCTCTGCACAGGATCTTCTCTCCTTCATTGACAAGATTGATAAACTCTGCCTTGCTATTGTTTCTCAACCCTCTTCCTCCCACAATTCATTCTCTGCTGTTCCCCCTCCTGCCTCTCTTCTCCTTCTCCCCAGCTTCTCTTGATGAGGTCACATCCCTAGTCAAGTCTAAGGGCCTCTGCTTCATTCTTGTCCTCCTTGATCTCTCTGCCACCTTTGAAACTGTCGACCATGGCCTCCTCCTGGATTCGCTACATTCCCTTTTTTCCAAGTCTCTGTTCTCGACTGGTTCCCTTCATATATCTCAAACCACTCCTTCAACATTTTTCTTGCTGATATCTCCTCGACATTGCTTCCCATCTCTGTGGGAGTTCCCCAAGGTTCTGTCCTCAACCCTCTTCTCTTCTCCCTTTATGCTCTTTCTCTGGGTAAACTCATTGAATCTCATGGCTTCCAATACTACTTGCATGCTGATGACACGCAATGCTTATCTCGCCACTCCCATGCTCTCCTCTTCCATCTAGTCTCATATGGCTAACTGTCTTGCTGACATCTCTACCTGGATGTCTTGCCGCCAACTCAAGCTTAATATGCCCAAGACCGAACTCCTCATCTTCCCCCCCAAATCATTCCCCTCCTACGTCCCTCTCAATTTCCATTGAGGGAGTCATTATCCAGCCAGTCCCCCAGGCATGTAGCCTAGGATTTGTCTTTGACTCCTCCTTCTCCTTTACACCTCAGATCCAGGCTGTTACTAAATCCTGTCGCTTTGCTCTGTACAATATTGCTAACATCTGGCCCTGCCTTACTGTTGCCATCGCAAAAACCCTAGTCCATGCTCTAGTCATCTCTCACCTTGATTACTGTAACTTTCTCCTTACTGGCCTCCCCTGCTCTGATCTCACCTCCCTCATCTCCATTCAACACTCCATGACCAAAATCATCCACCTTTCCCATCACTTTGACCATGTTCAGCCCCTTCTCTCTGTTGGATTGTGCAACAGTCACAAGTAAAAGCCCATTGCAAGCCCTGCAAGCTTAATATGGGGCTTGTCCAGTAGGGGGAGGGTCAGGGGATGAAACAGATTTTTCCCCCTCCTTGTCCTTCCCCCTCTTCTCCTCTCTCTGTCCTCCGTCTTGTCCCATGCAGTCTGTACAGTATGGAAGCATGTCTTTTGAGCTCTTAGTAAAGTTCTGTTTTGAAGAAACTTCTGCTGTGTGTTATTCAACAGAAAGCTAACTCTACAATAGGTTATGGGCCCAGGACATCTTCAAGGCAATTTTGAAGACTAGAAGCAGCCCAGAAGGAGTGCAGACTGTGAAAGAAAACTCCCAGACACAGAGGCCTACTGACTGTGAGTAAGAAGGCCTAAATCCCAGAAGGGGAAAGGGAGGGAAGCAAGTATGGCAAGCAGCTCAGAGCTCAGACTTTCAGTAGGAAAGCTGAACAATGTAAACTACCAATTGTGGAAGTTTAAAGTGGAAATGCTGCTGTCTAAAGATGATCTATGGGAGGTGATTACCACGAACAGACCAGCAGCAAATCACGAGGAATGGGATAAAAAGGACAGGTTAGCAAAGGCTACAATAAGTTTATTGGTAGAAGATGACCAGCTAATCCATATAAGAAGTGAGACCACAGCAAGAGGCATGTGGATTGCATTGCAAAACTTGCATGAGAGAACTAGCCTGAATAGCAAACTGTTTCTACTGAGGAAACTATACAAAATGAGGCTTGGCAAAGAAAGTGAAATGCAGGAGCATATAAATGCCATGTTGGAAGTAGTGGCACAGCTGCGCGGCATTGGAGAAGATATAAAGGACAGCCATGTGGTAGCCCTACTCCTCTGCAGCCTGCCTGAATCTTACAGTGCCCTCATCAATGCCCTGGAGACAAGGCCAGAGGCTGAACTGAAGCTGGAATTTGTTAAAGGTAGACTTGCGGATGAATTCCAGCGCAGAAAGGAGAACCTGCAGAATGATCTAAAGCAGGGTAATGAGACTGCACTGAAAACCTCAGACAAAGCTCCTAAGAGGGAAACCGGAGTATGTTTCAGATGCAAAAGGAGGGACATTTAAAGAAAGACTGCTATATATGGAAAGCAAAAAGGCAGAAACAGTCTCCACAAACACCTATGCAGAGGGCTAAAGTCACAAACAGCAACACAGTCATTCAACAATGGAGTGGGTGCTTCAGAGTAACGCAAGACAACTCATTCTAAAATTGGTGTGTAGACTCCTGGGCAATGAGCCACATGACTAGTGATAAAGGATTCTTCACAGGACTGGATCTCAGCAGTAAAGAAAGGATCTACCTTGCAGATGGGAGAAGCATCAACGTGGAAGGAATTGAACAAGGATTCTTGGCCTACAACCAGTCACAGGGAGGCACGCTGACCATACCCATGAAAAATGTGCTCTATGTGCCCAACCTAGAAGGGGGACTCCTGTCTGTGAGGTGCCTGGCACTGAGGGGGCTCACCATCCGTTTCCAGGGAGACGAATGCTCAATTCGAAGTGGGACAAAAGTACTGGCCAGAGCCACTGCAGATGAGCACCTGTACTGTCTGAGCACAGCGAAAGGACAGGCGAAGCTCACTGCGCACAAGGCACACAATGACTGCATCCACCTGTGGCATAGATGCATGGGACATAGACACCCAGACAGCATCAAGGAAATGCAGTTGACCAAAGATCTTAAGGTATCAACGTGTCCCGTGATCATGAAATGCAACTGTTGCATCAAAGCCACGAGGGCTACGCTTCCTAAGAAGAGTCAGAAAAGAGCCACAAAACCATTTGATCTTGTACACAGTGATGTCTACATCCCAATGAAGGTTCCCATGCCAGGAGGCAACCGGTATATGGTGACTTTCATTGATGACTATTCAAGGTACATGATCACATATGTCATGAAGAGTAAAGATGAAGTATTCAATAAACTTCAGGATTATGTGACCATGACGAGCAACGAGTTCCAGCACAGACCAAAGACACTGCGGACTAACAATGGAGGTGAGTTCACAGGAAAGGAAGTAGAGGACTTCCTGAGACTCCATGGAATTGAGCACCAAAACACAGTGCCATATACACCCGAGCAGAATGGAACAGCTGACAGGAAAAACAGAAAGCTAACCAAAATGGTTAGATGCATGTTAACAGACTCTGGACTACCAAAAAAATACTGGGTCAAAGCAGCAGTTGCTGCTACCTACCTACAAAATTGGCTGTATTCTAGAACAGTGAGGAAAACTCCATATGAACTGTGGCATGGTCAAAAACCTAGTGTGGGCCACATCAGAGTATTTGGAAGTAAGACTTAGGTATATATTCCAGAGGAGAAACGTACCAAGCTGCAAAACAGAGCAGTGAAAGGCATACTCGTAGGATACAGTGAGCATTCCAAAGGCTACAGGATCCTGGATCCATGCACAGACAGAATAACTATTAGTAACAGTGTGACCTTTGTGAGAAAACTCAAGCGATATCGTGATGACTCTCCAAGGTCCAGGTGAAGGAGAATAATCAACCATGGATGAAACCACTGAAAGGGAGCAATCCTCTGAACAAATAGTCAAAATCGGCACAAAGATAACAGAAGTGCAGGAACAGACACAGCTGGCAGCTGATGCTGAGCCAAGGCAGTCGACGAAGGTGAACAATGCCATTCCCCCCATTTGTCTTTCCTACAAAGTCAGCACCAGTAAATTGTCAGAGTCAGCATCCTAGGAGGATATCTCGCAGATGTCAGAAGGGGAAGCAGAAAAACGGGTAAGACCGGCTGAAGAAGAAGTAAAATCCACGCAGGACAATGCAACATGGACACTTACTCCACTGCCCACAAGGAGAAAGACTATAGGTTGTAAATGGGCATTTAAAATAAAGTACAATGCACAGGGAAATATTGAATGGTACAAGGCCCGACTTGTCGCGAAAGGATACTCCCAGAAGTACGGAGAAGACTATGATGAAACATTTGCACCTGTAGTTAAGCACACTACAATCAGAACATTGTTAAGTACAGCTGCTGGAAGAGGAATGCAAGTCAAGCATATGGACGTGAAAACAGC